>JBAMNC010001034.1:490000-1015000 GCA_037902135.1 Cetoscarus ocellatus
GAAACTTGGTGGCAGATTTTCTTCACATTTTTTCACCGAACAGGAAGTTTGACATGAATGAAGAGGTTCAGTGACTCTAGAGTCGAGGGTTTGGTTTCCCCGGCGGATTCAGGGTGTTCAGATAGGATAGAAAACATCAGGAAGCATCACTGTGACATATGTTACCTGTGCTCGTACTGTACCTGGATCTGGGTCACTGTGTTATCTCCGCTCCCCTCTGTCAAAGACATTTGTGAGAAATAAACAGAATCAGGAGCACAGGTTATCAGATTCAGGTCATCTGATAGGCAGTGTCACGTATATGTTTGTCCTCACACTTCAGTCGAAGCCTCCTCGGAGCATCTGTGAGACACAACAATGCAGCACTTTGCCCTGACCCCGGGGGAGCATCCTGGTGCTGCAGAAACATGCCTCTGCTCTGATCAGTGATGTTTTCATTGTGTGAGAGTTAATGGCTCGATGTGATCGTGAGGTCAGATTAGGTTTGCAGGGGTTACCTGCTCCCTTGTTAACTTTTGTATTCTTGAACAAAAACCGTTGCACAAGCTCTAACTTATCTTTTCTTTTTGTCTTGTTTGTCAGTTTGCTCGTGGCCCCTCTTATTCAGCTGAGACACTTGAGCTGTGAGCCAGTTTAACAGAAATAAAAGCTCTTTGTTATAATCATACTGTAAGTAGAGCCATTCCTTTAGCCCCATTCCATCATTACAGCTCCAGATTTTAACTTTAGAGAGATCAACAAAATTAAACACATGGTAGTTCCTGCAGACAGCACACATATATTAGTGTGACCTTGACAAACAATCATGGATGACCTGCTGCTGTGGACCTGCTCCACTCCATGTGCTCTATCCTGCATCAACCATCAACAGAAATGACATCAGTTAACATAAATTCATATTTTTTGTCCACTTAAACACATTTTAATGGCAGTTCAGCTAGATGCAACTATATTAATCAGCATCATTCCTCTCCAGATTATATTCATTATAGATATTAATGTTGATATTAGATTGATCTCTCTATCCATGTTTGTATTGATTATATATCCATAGCAACTATCTTTAATAATAATAATAATAATAGTATATTTTATTTAAGGGTGCATTTCATGACACTCAAGGTCACCTTACAGAAGTACAATAAAAAGTGCATTAAAACAGGCAACCATATAGACATGAGGACCCTCTTGAAAATGAGAGGGGCTCTCCTTTGATAAATTTATATTCAACAAATATGGTGTTATATAAATAAAGATTGACTGATTGAGTCTATATTCAGCAGAGACAAATGTGATTTTAGTCCCTTTGTCTCTGCCTGGATGGATACATCTCTGGATCTATGTGTATTTACAAATATCCTGTATTTATATATGCATTCAACACTTGTTATGAACTTGGGCTATATAAGTAAAGACTGATTTATTGATACTGAGAACACCTTTCAATGTCTCTCACCTGAAAAACTATCTAACAGCTCAGTGGACATTTGCAAAGTAATCATCACCTTGAGGGATTGTACATCGCTCCTCTCAGATTTTGTGTTAACATTTTGATCTGTATAAAGTTCTTTTTCAAACTAAAAGTTTCTGATTTTCTTCCAAAATAAAAGCATTCACTCATCAAGACAGGAAGTGAAGTCCTCAAATTAAAAAGTAAAAGCGAACTAAGAAACAGTTTCTATTAGTGAAAAGATCTCTTGAATTATTAAATGTTAACCCTGGTTGAGTTACTTGCTCAGGAAATCAGCCAAACCGGAGCTGAGAGTGTAAATGCTCCCATCAGACTTCACAGTTTAATGAGTTTAATAAGACAAACAACAGAATTAATAAAAGCTAATATCATTATGAGGGGAGGATGCTTCCATTTTTCAATATGCAACAATCAAAATTCACCTGTTTGCTGCTTCAATAGTAATTTCGTTTCAGATTATTAAAGGAAAAGAAAAAGTCCTGCTTGTGTCCCAGCATCAAACTCTGTTAACGCAGCCTCGTGCCTCTAAGTCATGGTTTCAAGTAGGAGTTTGTTTGTGCTTTGAGAGAACAAACCTCCTCCAAAGCATTTTTGACACTGTCCCCGTGCCAGTAAAACAGTTGTTTTCCTCTGTAACAGCGTGTTCACTGCTGCTGCACGATGTCATAATTCGTCTTTTTGCATAAATTAAACTCCCAAGTCAAGACGTTAGGAAAAAAAGAGCATTTGAATTTCAATGTGGACATAAAAGTGATTTAAAATGCAAAAATAAAAAAATCTTATCATGAGATTGAAATGTAATTATTGGAATTAACTACTGAATAAACTGACTGTGATTGATAAATGTTTGTATTTGTCAGCTGGTTTGTTCCTCTACTGATTTTCCAGTTCAATCCTTGGTACACCCTGGTCATGATAACATTATCTCCAACAAGTAACAGAAGTTTATCTTTGACAGAGTCCAGAAAAACACCAAAACCATGTTAATCATTCGGGCTCGTGGTTGATGAAAGATGTTTTATGTGTTGTCTCTTTATTAAAAAGGTGGTTAAAGAACTATTCTCATATTCATTTTCCTTTTTTTTTTAAAGCAAACTCAAGACCGACCTTTTTGGTCTGGCTTTTTGTTGATCCTTGTTTTATTCTCTTTTTCTGCTCTATGTGTTTTTACTCTATTAGTTTCAGTTACTATTTTGTGTTTTCATCTATTTTCTTTTATTGTTTGGTTTTAAGACCCTAACCCTAACACTTTATTACCTTTATTATATCTTGTCATGGTTTTATCAGTGTAGTCGTAAGTCCTGTGTTTCCTTATTTTTAATTCATGACCGTGTATCTTCAGTCGTCTGTGGCTGTTTGAAGAGTCCTCGCTTAGTGTCCTTGTGTGTTGAATGTCGATTGGGAGGGATGATAGGGTTTTTTATTCTATTTTGTTTGATTGATTGATTGAAGAAATAGATCCTGGATGCCCCACAGCTTATCATTTTTCACTCGTCCCTTGTGCCGAAGCTACAATCCTCAAACAAGCAGCCTGGACTTTTCTCAAGCTCCGTCTTAGTCACACTGTTTCCAGTTTTGTCCTTTGTCCTTCTCTACTGTAAAAGTATTAAAACCCCAATAACCGCTTCTTTTGAGTATTTTCTCCTTCACTTCCTCCATTTTGTCCACTAATAAAGAACTTCTGGGAAGCCCTCGCCACCACAGGAGCACCAAGTTCCTGTAAATCTTGTTTCCTGAAGCAAGAAGCCAACAATTGTTTTTTTATCTAATGCACTTTCTAGTTGAAGATCTGCTCAGTAGCGATTATTCCCTCATCTGAAGCTGTTCTGTGGTTCTTACTTGGTCATATAGCTGTTGCTTTATTCTCAAGTTTATCGACTTGGACCACTGAGAAAATCTGAACCTGTAAATCTGTAATAATGACATGTAGGGAGACCACAGAGCTGCTGATCTACAAACTTCTTAATTTTAACCAATGTAACTTAAGTGTGACACTTAAAGGAACGTGTTGACAAAATCAGTGCTGCAGTTCTGATATGTTTTTTTCTCATATCAGATGAAAAAATGAAGTGTTTGTTTTTATTTTATTTTAGGATGCCGTTGAGAACAAACTGGAGACCAAAGAGTGGCCGCACCAGTCTGAGTGTCCTGCTGCCTGGAACGGCTCCGGGGCGGTCAGGTACAGTCGATTTTTATAAATAAACATGTTATAACAGTCGATCATGTCTTAAAAGAACTCTTTTAACTCCACTTTTAATGAGGTTGTGTAAAATGTAAATTAAACAGAATACAAGGCAAGTGCTTTATGATCTATATTCAATTAAAAACACTACAAAGACGAGATATTTAATGTCCAAACTGATAAAAATTATAATTAGAAACAGCATAAATGAAGCATCCCTGAAAGGCTCACAAGCAAGGAAGAGGCGAGGTTCACCACTTTGTGAACAAATGTGCGAGCCAATAGTCCAGCGTTTCTCAACATATAATTGCAAGGAATTTAGAGATTTCATCATCTACAGTCCATAATATCATCATAAGATTCAGAGACTCTGGAGAAATCTCTGCAAGTAAGCACCAAGGCTGAAACCAACATTGAATGCCTGTGACCTTCGTTCCCTCAGGCAGCACTGCATTATAAAGCAGCATCATTCAGTCAAGGATATCACCACGTGGGCTCGGGAACACTTCAGAAAACCATAGTGGTAAACATGTTCCTGTCCCAGCTTTTTTGGGACACGTTTCAGGCATCACATTCAAAATTAGTGAATATTTGCAAAATTAAAAAGCAATCAAGTTAATCAGTTTGAACATGAAATATCTTCTCTCTGTAGTATATTGTAGTGAATATAGGTCAAAAAGGATTTGCTAATCACTATTCTGTATTTATGTAGAATTTTGGGGTTTGTAGTTGTAATTCTATGAGAGACTTTTTTGGCAAACCAGTAAAAAGGGAGTTACTATAATGTTGAGGACGGATGTGCTGATTACTTTATTAAAACGTGGATTAAAATTGAAGTCTGAATCTAAAAATTTCCCAAGGTTTAACCAGTGTTTGTTTCCAGTTTCTCTCTCTCTGCTTTAGCTGAAAGAATTTCCATTTTATCTCCATTAAGTTGTAAAAAGTTCTGGCTCCTCTCTGCATTAATGTCAGTGTCATCAACGTAAAACTTTGAACTGTCGTTCAATAACAAACTGATGTTTAAGCCTTTAAAAATGTTCTGTTAGGGACTGGGCAATAAATTGATTAATTAGATTAATTAAAAATTATTTTCTGCATAAGGTTTAAAAATTAAAAATCTGGGTATTTTTTTTGTCCAATTGTAAATTGTTGCAATGTTTGAAAATAATACTGAAATACTGAAAATGTACAGTTTTCATGGTGATTGGAGATTAAGTTTTGTTTAGAAAGCTTCATGTTTATGCAAACAGGCTACTACATGATCAACATTTTATTATTCACTTTAACGATATGATGGTAATTCTGTTTGGATTTCTTAAATATCTTGATAACATAAAGGCAAAACTTGGCTCACGTTATTTTGTGTCGCTTACTTTGTTTTGTTTTGAGAGGGAAAAAATTGATTATAATCGTAAATAGTTTATCGTCCAGCCCTGTCTTGTGTATATCATGTTTTATGAGCTTAGCCAAATGATCAATATTGTATTTGTTGTGTCACAAAATTAATGTATAAATGCAGTTAGATTTTTTATTTGAAGAAAAGGCTTTTGCTGGACCAAATACTTCTGCTGTAACAAACATGCTGACGTTGATGGAGTGGTTCGTTTGCGCCCTCTAGTGGTTAAACTATGCCACTACTCTGACCCTCAGACCTCAAACATTCAACTCATTTGTTGTTAATCTGCTTTGTAGTGCCCGTCACAAGAGCAAACCCAGCTCTCAGGATGATCGCAGGACCGGCTCACGCCTCATCGTCTTCATTCTGGGAGGGACGTGCTACTCTGAGATGCGCTGTGCCTACGAGGTCACCCAGGCCGTGAAATCCTGCGAGGTCATCATAGGTGAGCATTTAGATTATCTATCCTCTGTCTTTGGGGATGCACAGGTCAGTCAGTGAATTTGCTCCCTGACTGTGTAAGGGGATGTCTCTGTAGTTCCTGAAGTCCTGTTGTTGATTCACAGCCCATCATTTCCAAATGTTTGGCGCCACCTGCTGGAGTCAGCCAGACATGCAAACAGAGTCCCTGGAGTTTCTTAAAAAGTCTTAGACTTGATTTTTTAAATTTAAGGTTATAAACGGTCTTAAAAAGGCAGATTTTTAATTTAATTAGATTAGATTAGATAGAACTTTTTTAATCTCCCTTAGAGAAGCAGCAGCATTACATAGCAGCACAAAGGGTATAAGGAATACAGGGTATCAAAAATTTAAAACAATTTGCAGATGAAAATAAAAATCTTAATAAACAAAAATAAAGTTGGAAAAGCAGGGCCAAACTCAGCACATACATGGAGGTTGTTATCCTGTATAAACACAGCAAGTTTTGGGAACATCACGTAATGTTTTGGTTTTATATGAATTATTGAATGTTGTCAGTGGAGTTTCCCATTATAAAGTTCAATGTTTTTTTATGTCAATCTGGATCGGACCCAGATGAAATATACCCTGAGACAGGCTGAGACTTTATCATGTTCTTGTTTTCCTTTTACCATCAAAAGTATGAAATACAGGAGTCTGGACTTAACTTTGGCTCTAAGATGCTGCATGAATACACAGAATGTTCAAAGTACACAAATATTACTTACTCAAAATCAACACAGTAAAAGTACTTCATACTGCTTGTACATATAGTCCAGGAGGTCCTCTTTACAATAATACCAGTGTCATCGGGTATAAATAAGAGAAAATGCTCTTACTTCATTTTAATATCTGTCAAAAGTGCTCAAAATAAACCACGCCACGCATGGTCAACCTTAAATTGATAAAATATTATTACACATTCTGTTCATTCATGTTGGAAAAAGAGGCATTTTTGAGCCAACGTTCAGGCAAGACTCCTTTTTTTCACACATTTGATGGTTAAAGTAGTAGTTTATTTCGATCATGTATGAAAATAATCGTATATATTATGTACATTTATAAAAGTGTACCAAAATAATAATACAAAAATAAAAAAACAAATATCACTTTAAAAGAAAACAACACCAGTTGATTTCATTTACTTGCTTGAAAAGGAGTGGAAGAAGTACAAACTTATTAAATCCCACTCCTCTATTAGGTATCAAATTCAGTTAATCCATTCCCTGATTGGTATCCAGTTTCTAAATCTCATACAACATAATCCATGATCATATTTGCCTTATGGAAACAATATATGTATACATTTCCCCAAAAACTTTTTATTGTAATAAATTTTTTAAAAATCTATCAAAGATAAACTTTTCTGATTCTTTTGAAATCATATAGACAAAAAATAAACAACAAAACAAATAGGAAAACAGGAACATGATAAAGT
Source organism: Cetoscarus ocellatus (assembly GCA_037902135.1). Taxonomy (NCBI): domain Eukaryota; kingdom Metazoa; phylum Chordata; class Actinopteri; order Labriformes; family Labridae; genus Cetoscarus; species Cetoscarus ocellatus. Next base: position 496,947 of record JBAMNC010001034.1, read on the forward strand.
CTCTGTCTGCCCTCCCCCTCTGGCTCTGCGCGCAGCATTTACCGTAAAGGTTCAAATACACGAGCACTTCAGATTTAGGAGCAGCTGTGTCTCTGCTCTTGAAGGTGTTTTCCTCTTATTGAACCGCATCGAGCCGCTGTCGGCCGTACAGGAACCTTTTTAATCTTCATATTTTCGAGCTAACGGTATCTTCCTCTTTGTTTTCAGGGTCGACTCACATTTTGACCCCCAGCAGCCTCCTGGAGGACATCAAGGCTCTGAGCAAAGGCCCCTTGGAGACCTTCACCATCGATGAGAGAAGCACTGCCTGAGACCTTTGACCCCAGCTCTCCTGTCCTTCTGCCTCTCTCTCCTTCACCCTGCACTCATCTCACCTCCTCAGAGGAGGACTGAAGGGAATCTATACCATAATACTTTTTAATACTTTCCTAAACCACAGCAGGGATGAGCTTTTTTTTAACTAGTCCTATTGGATTCTTCAGCTAAGAAAAACAGATCAAATAAAAAGGACCTCATCCTGCTGCTGAAGCACAAGCTTTCTAATCTGCATGTTTGTTCGCCTTCGTCCATAAAATTAGGAACGGGTTGTGTTACAGATTAAAGACCTCCGAGCCTCAGAGTCGGAGCGACGGAGGAGAGGAATGAAACCTTAATGTACATAATGTATGAAAGCACTGACGTCCCGCTGTGTTATCCTATCACTGCTGCTTAAAAACTCTTAATATAACTTTAAAGAGTGTTTCTAACAGAGTATTTACCTTTTCTGGTTTTGAACAACTGACTAATAAACGGATGACGTGGTTCAAATCCTGTCTGAGTTCTTATGAGCTGATAAAGGAGCTCAAAGCTTTTTTTTTTAAGCATAATTTACGTTTTTATTTTCATTTGCCACAGAGTATAACAATTTCCTTTTCTGATCACACGAATGCATATACACAAATTCAGGACTAAGCAAGAAAAGGAGAAAGGAAAAGAAAAATAAATAAATAGATACATACATAAATAAAACCCAAAGTGCACAGTATTGTGGCAGACTTGTAGGTCTCCTCAATATCAAACCACATTCATGAAATTTTTCCTTCATTTTTCAGGTTATTTTCTCAGCCCACGGGAAAGAGTAACAACAAAATATTAATAATAAAAATGTTAACAGAAGTTCATTTGGCCTCTGGTGGTGAGATTAAGAAATGTGGAAAGAGAGAAAAAAACTACATACAAAAACAAAAATAACAAATAAAGCTTTTCTGATTAAATTAAAACTCAGAAAATTTACTTTAGCAGAATTAGATTAGGGCAAGGTATGTATGTTCTGGGTCATTAAAGTATTGGTGTGTTAAGTATTAAAAACCTAAAGAGATTTTTTTTGTCCCCTATTTTTATATGATATACATTTGTCTTTTTATTTGTCTCTTATTATTTTATTAACATATATATAAAATAATTGAATAAAAGTGCCATTTTTGTACCTGGATGACACAAATCTGCTTTAATTAAACTCACTTTATCATGAACAAAACCTGGTTGGAAAAAATCCAATTCCAATGAAGTTGGGACATTGTGAAAAACATTAATCAATCAATCAATCAATCAATCTTTATTTGTATAGCGCCAATTTATAACAAGTGTAATCTCAAGACACTTTACAATAGAGCACAAAGCTCTTAATATTATGGATACACATATATGCATAGATACATGTATACATATATAAAATACACATATACATATACATCCAACATGAATCCATTTTGCCAATCATGAATCCCTCCATCATGGCAGCAAGAAAAAACCTCAGTTTAGCGGCAGGAAATCTTGACTGTAAAGCAAATCCACATGATGCTGTAAAAACATAAATAAAAACAGAAAACAATTATTTGCAAATCCTTTTCAACCTATATTCAATATAATACACTACAAAAACAAGATATGTAATGTTCAGCTGATGTCAATTTTCACTTATTTTCAATTTGATGCCTCCAGCATGTTCCAACAAAAGGCGGGACAGAAGCAAGGGAAATTGATGAATGCTCAAAAACACCTGTTTGGATCATTCTGCAGGTGAACAGGTTAACTGCATACAGGTGAGTGTCATGGTTGAGTATAAAAGGAGCATCCAGAGAGGCTTAGTCTAGTTTTAGTTGGTGAAATGTACTCACCTTTATTTAGGCTACCTGGCAGAGCATCTCAGTTACAATACCAGAACTGACAACAAACAGTGAACCTGCTCTACATGAATATATCAATTCATAAAGAGAGGAGCTCTGATTGGATCGCTCCACAACTTATCCCACCACCACCAAGCTAAGGCAGCTGTGATTGGATGTCCCTCTTAACTCATCCAACCTTTCCACACAACCAAAGTAGCTGTGATTGGATATATTCCTAACTTGTCCCTACTTTCTACATGACCAAATTAGGTCTGATTGGATTAAGTCTCTGTCAAACATTTTAGTCTAGTTTATTTGTTGATGAAAATGGCAGTTAATTTAGTTTTTGTCCATGTGCACTTGTTTTTTTTATTAGTTACCATCTAGTTTTCGTCAGGGGGAAAAATGTTTTTAACGAAAAGTCTGACGAAAATACTTCGCCCCTGTCCCAGCTTCTCTGGACCGTGTTGTTGTGAACATATGATTACAGTGAATGCCTCTCGGACTCCCTGTCCTGACTGTTGGTCTCATGCAGACTGGACTTTCTGCTTCTCTCTCAGTTTTACATCATACACAGGGGAGTCATCAGAGGGAGGGACGGAGCTCCGAGCCAACGAACCAGATCACAGACCGACGGACCCGGAAGTGTTGGCGACAGAAACCACAACAGGAGAAACTTTATTCCTCAAGCAGGACGACCAAAACCCGTTTCAGGAGGGGGTTCAGGAGCTTAAAGACTCGGACTGGACGGTATGAGTGTGGACAGAGAGGAGCAGGAGGATGAGCTGCTCGCTCTTTTCAGTATTTTTGACTCGGAGGAGTTCGTCCGGAATGAGTCGAAGTTTTCCGGAGAAATCCGAGTGTGTGTGGAGCTGCCATCTGACTTCACTGTGCTGCTGAGAGAAGGTAAATAATCATCAATCAGTCAATCATTTTTAATATATAATCATGGTTTCCCTCAGAGTGAAGCGACATTATAATTCTGTTGTCTTTAATCTATTAAAAGGTAATTAGATGCTTATAAACAACCCCAAAGTCTGGAAGGTACACACAGTTCAGTTCATATTTCAACAATTTTGATAGCAGCAAATTTAATATATGTTCTTTACTTATGAAGAAAAATAGAGAAAATACCTGTGATCATTTTCTTTTATGTCAAGAAGGAAACAGGAGTGTTCAGGTAACTCTGAGGTAAGAAGCAGAATGTATTCATTTGTTCTTCGAAAAAAAAAATATTTTGCTATCCATTCATATATTTTTGTGTTTATTAATGTGTCCATTATCTAACCTGTTGGGCAAAAGGTGGGGTAGACCCTGAACTGGTCACCAGCCAATCCCAGGGCCATATAGAGAGACAGACAACCATTCGTGCTCACACTCATATATAAGTGCAATTTAGAGCCATCAATCAACAAAACAGCATGTTTTTGGTCTATGGGAGGAAGCCACACATGCACAGGGAGAACATGTAGAACCAGCACCCTACTTGCTGAGTGAACTACCTGCTAGGGCTGCTCGATTATGGCAAAACTTATTATCATGATTATTTCAATGTATATTGAGGTTCCTAAAACACAATTACTCACTGATTTTAAAATACGCATCACATGCTACCATTGAAGGTGTGTGCTTTTATACAGTCATCTTAAACATTAAATAACTGGCAATACAAAGAAATACACTTGTGGGAATACAAATACCTTCAAATAGTACCAATAATCTTTTATGGTCAAAAAATAGGCCAACATTTAATTTTAGATTTTTTTGAATAGTTCCTCAAATGTGCTGTTTTTGGGAGCAAATATTTAGCAAATATTTAATGAATTATCTCTAACTTTGGGCCTGAAATACTTATTTTAAGATACTTAGAAAACTTTGGATGTTTTTGTTTGATTGATGAGGTTTTCTGTCTTATATATCAATAATGTGTTATATTTTCCAAGCTTACTGTAATGCTTTATGAGGATTGATAAAAGGCTTTTTATAACTGTCATCAACTAGGTCATTTTCACAACTGTACTTGAAGAAGTTTAAACTAATGTGAAGGTCATATCATATAAATAATACAAATATAGCAGATAACACTTGTTTTATGCACATTAGTGTATTTTGTCACTGACAATCAAGCAGCAAAAACTGTGAATGTTTCCTTTAGTTCTTGTTTTCTTTCTTCTCTTAGGTAAATCACAGAGGCAGTATGACTTCTCATTCCTCCCTCCTCTCTGTCTGACCTTTGAACTCCCCGAGGATTACCCATCATGCTCCCCTCCCTCCTTCACCCTCACCTGCAGCTGGCTGACGCAGACACAGGTAATCAGGAGCGTATGTGGGTCAATAATCTGACAGGAGAGGATCAATGAGGGTTACATTAGTTTCTTCTCTCTCCTGACAGCTCTCTGCTCTGAGTGCTCAGCTGGACGATCTCTACCTGGCCAACAGGGGCGCTGTGGTCCTCTTCACCTGGATTCAGTTTCTTAAAGAGGACGCCCTCAAGTTCCTGGACATCCAGTATGTGCTGGAGCTCCCATCAGATGATCCAGATCCGTCTGCACCAGAGGAGAGCCATGAAGATCCTCAGGAGGCCGAAGCTTTGGGCCAAAATAATCCAACATCACCAGTCAGCCAGACTGAGATGGACTCAGGCCTTCAGGAGGAGAGTCTGAGCCAGAACACAGACTCTAGGGGGGCAGACCAGGAGCTCAAAACCTCAGACTTTAAGGCCGCCTCAGAGCAGGACCCCCCTGCTCAGTCTGATCAGAGTAACAAGGAGGAGACCTTCAGTGGAGATGGTTCTTCAGCCTCAGCATCTCCCTCCTCTGGCTCCCCACACCCTCTGGATCCAAGTGGACCAAGAGAATCTGCCCCCCCAGCAGCCCAAAGCAAACCCCAGACCCCCTGTGGCCTGCCCCTCACCCCGTCCCAGGCCCTCCTCTCTCAGCTCCTGATCTTCAACGCTGCTCAGAAGCAGAGAGAGTTCAACAGCTCGGTGTTCGACTGTGACATCTGCCTGGTGGGCTGGCTGGGCTCAGACTGTGTTCAGCTGCTGGACTGCGCTCACGTCTTCTGTCGGGGCTGTCTCGGAGAGTTCTGCAGGATCCAGATAACGGAGGGGAACGTCAGGGGAGTGTCCTGTCCCAATGCTGAATGTCCTGCAGCACCTACACCTGCACAGGTACAGAGCTGAGCCGCCTATACTCTCCTCTAAATGTGTCTGTTGGAGCTGTTCATGGTATTTTACACAATTTAAGACATCAAATTGCCAGTATCTTGTTACAGGATGTTAAAATGTTGAACTAATTTTGCCAGGGCTATTATTTAGAATATTTGAGCACTGATTTAGGCTTTTATTTTGAAAGGATTGGTCGTTTTGGCATATGTATTTTGCCTAATGTAATACCCTAAATTTTATCTAATCATTTATTTAGTTGCCAGTGTCTTGTTTAAGAATATATAGTTCTTGAGTTGATATTGCTAGTGCTTTTATTTAGAATATTGAGCCTTGATTGAGGGTTTTTTTTCAAAAGGATTGATCATTTTTGGCTTATGTATTTTGCCTATTTTATTTCCTTAAATTTAATCCTTAACATTTATTTAGTTGCCATGCCAGTATCTTGTTACAGGATGTTAAAATATTGAGCTAATTTTTCCAGGGCTATTATTTAGAATATTTGAGCATTTATTTAGGCTTTTATTTTGAAAGGACTGGTAGTTTTGGCATATGTATTTTGCCTTATTTATTTCATTAAATTTAATCTTAAAATTTATTTAGTTGCCAGTATCTTGTTACAGGATGTTAAAAATATTGAGCTAATTTTACAAGTGCTATTATTCAGACTATTTGAGCATTGATTAAGGCTTTTATTTTGAAAGGACTGGTAGTTTTGGCATATGGATGGGCAGGCACTGGGGAAGCCTAGAGCATACCATGAAGACGCTTGTTTTTTTAATACTCTTTAAATTAACAATGAAACTGTATTTTTTGCTCGCTTTGATATTTTTGGTCTTGTTTAGGATACACTCTCTAAATTGGGAGCACCCCCCTCCCCTTTTTCCCCTTTAAATATAAAATAATAGGGTGCCTCGGGCCCCACTGACCCGTAGGGGACTCATATTTCTATTTTCGTGTGATTTTTCAGGTGAGGAGTTTGGTTGGAGAGGAACTGTTCAGCCGCTATGACCGTCTGCTGCTGCAGATGAGCCTGGACTGCATGGCCGGTTTGTTTACCGCTCATGTTTTCATTCGACTGGGCATATATTTAGATTACAGCTTCACCATTCTCCACAGAAGGAGCTGGTTTGATGTAGCATGTTTATAAAATGGTTTGAACAAAATATATGGAAACAATAACTTTATAAGAGTCACCCAGTGTGAGGACAAATGGGCCATCAAGTAAATTAATGTAAGAGATTTTAGTTGATGTTTCATTTTGAAGCCAAAAATGAAATCAGTAGAAACAGAGATATTCTGTAAAGTGAACATTTAATCACCCAGATATTAATAAAACTAATTAGTAACCCTGTCTTTGTCTCTCGTAGATGTGGTGTACTGCCCTCGTAGTACCTGTGCGGCGGCTGTTATTCTAGAGAATTCCAGCAGGGCGGCGATGTGCTCCGTCTGCAACTTCGCCTTCTGCGTCACCTGCAAGAAAACCTACCACGGGACGGAGGACTGTCAGGACAGGATGAGCATCTTCAAGAAGATAAGAGAAGATCCAGAGCAATCCAGGATCCCTCTGCCTCAGTCTAAAGGTAACAGACAGACAATCTGATCCCTACAGGCTGATCAGGCTGTCCAACGACGTAAAATACAGAACTAACTGAGATTATTAAAGAAGACATAATCAACTGAACTGACATTTACATTTTTAATGGGTATACATTAACACTTTAATCCATGAAATCAGTGTGTCCATCACTACTAGGTTTCCTTTGCTCTCCTCAGTGTGCAGTGCAGTGTTTGAGTTTCTGCTGATGTTGATGTGTTTTTATTTGATTATCTTCAACACTGTGTCAGTGTTGACAGTGTTAATTGTGACAGCACTTTTTGATTTAGTTTTAGTTATAGTCTTTTGCCTAAAATATCTTTCAGTTTTAGTCTTAATTTAGTCATCTAAATTGTTTTAATTTTAGTCGCTCCCCAACTTATCCCACCACCACCAACCAAAGTAGCTGTGATTGGATATATTCCTAACTTGTCCCTACTTTCTACATGACCAAATGAGGTCTGATTGGATTAAGTCTCTGTCAGAAATTTTCATCTAGTTTTTATTTGTTGATAAAAATGGCAGTTAATTTAGTTTGTTGTCCATGTGCACTTGTTTTTATTAGTTACTGTCTAGTTTTCATCAGGGGAAAAAAGGTTGTTGATGAAAACTATGACAAAAATAATTAGTAAACAAAATTAACACTGCTGCCAAATGTCCGTGCTTCCTGCCACGCCTCAATTTCTCTACAAGGACAAATAAGCAAACTAACTGTCACTGATACTCGAAACCTGTTTTTCACAGCTGCCCAAAGCTTCTCTACGGCTCTGTTTGTAATTTAATTGGTGAGTTTTTATGTTTTCTGTTTTTTAGAGGGGATGATGGCTCTGTGGGAGGATTACACCAAAGGCAGTAAGGAGAGAAAGAGGCTCCTGGAGAGCAGATATGGCCGCAAAATACTGAATAACACCATGGAGGAGTGTCTGAGTGAAGACTGGATTGTGGTCAACAGCAAGAACTGTCCGCACTGCTTCTGCAGAATCGAGGTAGTTATTTATCCATGGTTGTATTGGTTATATAGTAACTATCTTTACAACCATGTAGACCTGAGGACCCTCTTGAAAATGAGATGCCACATCACAAGGGGTTAACCTTTAATACATTTATATTCAACAAATATGGTGCTATACAAATAAAGATTCAGCAGAGACAAATGTGATTGTAGTCCCTTTGTCTCTGCCTGGATGGATACATCCCTGGATGTATGGATGTGTACATACAAATATATTTATTATTGCTCTATTGTTAAGTGCCTTGAGATAACACTTGCTGGTTTTTGTGTTGCAGAAAAACGGAGGCTGTAGTGCCATGATGTGCACTCAGTGCAGACGGGGGTTCTGCTGGGCCTGCGTCTCTGGACACTTTGGTGGATATCCTCATGCTAATGCGTACTGTGCACTCACCCCGAGGAGGACTTCCTGATGGTTCCTCTGCAGCCACTACGGGAGCAGCATCTGCAAAAGTTAGATTTGTCCGTCTTGTTTTAAATCTGTTCGACTTCAAAGTGCACATTCCTTCAAAAGAAATTTGAGTAAACACACTGAAAAAACTTAGATATTAGTGAGAGTATTTGTCCAATTTCTAAAAAAAAATTCTACTAGACTTATTCTAATCCACAATTTCCTTACATGTCTGGATTAAGATCTTATTTGAAGATATAAAAAACTAAAAATAAAGCTTGAGTTGTTTGTAATGATAAATCTAAATGTAAAATGTAAATGTTCTTTATTTATACAGCCCTTTACAACAACCCTTTAGATGAACCAAAGTGCTTTACAATAGGTAGTAAGTAAAAAGCAATAAATACAAACAATTAAAAGCAATTAAAGCAATAAAATAGAAAAGAGAGAAAAAATACAATACAATAAAGTAAAATAAAGTAAAAGTGTCACCACGCTACTGGGTATTAAAAGCCATCCTAAATAAATATGTTTTCAGTCTTGATTTGTAAAGGCCCACGTCAGAAATGAGACGCATTTTGGCATGGAGCTTATTCCAGAGCCTAATAAGTAAAATAATCTGCCAATAAGACAAGACAACTTTAACTTGAGCAGATATTAATACTTAATACTTAATTTAAAACCCTCACTGAGTCAAGCTTTCCTTGTTTCATTGGCAGATATTTGTCTTTATTACAAGCCATTCAATGCCTTATTTTTGCCTTCCGTTTCTTAAAGTAAGATATTAATCTTAACTGGTTAAGTAAATGTGGATTAGAATAAGTGTTTTGGATATTTTTAACTTGAAAATAGACAAACACACTTGCCCAGATCTGAGTTTTTGCAGTGCATTTACAAGATTAACAAACAGATTTTACATTTTGCCATCATCATGTGGAACCATAAGCCAAAGAGGACAAACGGCAACAAAAAACAACATCAAAAGAACGCTACAGTTAATCAGAATACACTTTCTGGCCAATGACAACAGCTTGTCACATAGTTTAAGCTCTGGGTGTGTCAGGGTTGGACGTCTGGATGGCAGGCCCACGTGCACTCTCCTGAAACGCTCCACATCGGCAGGCTGAGACACAGCATGCTGAAAACTTCAAGCTTTTTCCTGCTGTTTTTGGACTTTTTTGTAATAATGCATGTAAAGCCTCAACTCTGTCAAGCACAATCAAGCTAATTATGTATTTTTTATCCAGGACAATCGGGGCTATAAGATAATTTATGCTGTTTCAACGTCAGATTTATGATTTCAAAGATGTGCAGCCAAGGAGATTAAACAAAAATCCATTTTCCTCTATACTTTTAATTTGATAGTTTTGAGAATATAAACAGAAAATAAACCTAAAATATGTCAATATAAGTGACAATGTGTAAAGAAAATATATACATCTATTATCATTATGATTATACATGTATTATGATCCTCTTACATGTTTGTGTGAAAAGCCTTCATGCTGAAACTAGAAACCAGAAACGAGAATATCTTGTCTCTGATAAGAACGGCATCACATCAACAAAAGAACTCACAGTTTCTGAATGAGAAAGATGACCACTGTTGTGACACATGTTTGTATATCATGGGTGGATGCCTGTGTAATAAAGTGCACCTTGACTGTTTGAATATGAGAAGCTTAGACACACAATTCAGTGCATGAGGAAGTTGCCTTCTGTTGTAAACTGCTCGGACTCCTTCGCAGTAAATGATCAAACGAGTCCTTTCTCCTCTTGTTTTTCCACATGGGCTGCCTAGTCAGGCAGCCTAGTCAGGCAGCCCATGTGCGAGCGGAGCTTTGGCTTGCTGAAGACCCGCTAGCGAGCAATTTTCCTCAGAGCCCCGGAGATCCGGCCCCAGTTTGCCCCCAAAGTGGTTGGGGCCTGCTGCGTGCTGCACAACATCTGCATGGCAGCAGGGGACATCCTGGAGGAGGAGCAGCTGGAGGAAGACGGCCCAGACCAGGAGGACATCGAGTGCCCCGAGCCCATCGGACGGCACCTTTCTGGGAACGCCCTACGCGGGAGGCTTGCTGCCCACACATCTGCTCCAGACTTTTTACCTCCATGTCTGGAGCAGCATGATTACCTGTAGATGGGAGTCAAGGCTACAGAGTGTAAATAGTTTTTTAATAGTTCATGTTCAGGCTACACAGTGTAATAGTTTAATAGTTCATGTTTATGTTCAGGCTACAGAGTGTAAATAGTTTTTTAATAGTTCATGTTCAGGCTACAGAGTGTAGTTAGTTTTTTTAATAGTTCTAATTAATCAGTTTTACTCAGTTTCTTGAGAGTTAAATGTTTATTATAGTTACATTTTATTGCAGAATTATATTTGTTTTATTACATACTTTAATCAGTTCTTATTAAAAGTATAAACAGTAATTTGTTATAATTGTCAATTTGAAATGTGTTTTTTCCAATCAGTAATGTATATATTTTTGCACAATATTTTCACTACACTAAACTATTTTACAATGACAAGCCGATGATGATGTTTCTGGCTCGTGCGTGGAACCTGTTGAACCGAGCTTCAATCTGACCTGGTAGTCAATATTCATAGCGATATGTGTATGTAGATTCATCATTGTAACAGTTTTCATGTGTGCTTAATTTATTTGTAAGCAAAAACATGTCCTTACTTTCAACTGGCTGCCGATATGGAGTGACAATGGCCACAGGATACTGCAGGCGTGGGTATCCTCCGTCGGCCAACAGAAAATACCCAGCTGGTGGATAGAGGGCCTGCTGGTACATGGGGGATCTTCTCAAGACCAGGGCATCATGAACAGATCCTGTGTTGCCAAGATACACATCCAGGAAAACACCTCTGGAGTCACAAATGCCCTGCAGAATGATGGAGGGGAAAAGCTTCCTGTTAATGCAGCTCTGCTTCTGTGGCTCTCCAGGTGGCCGGATCCTGATGTGGCACCCATCAATGGCACCAGCAGCCCAGCGAAATGCCTTGTGGCCAGCAAGACGGGCAAAGCTGGCACCCACCTCCTCCATTTCCTCCTCTTTGGGGAAATGCACCACTTTGTGCAGGATGTCCATCATTTTGTCAATGGTGCGTGGACCATCCTGCAGACTGTGGCCAGTGGGATGCTGAAGACGTCCCCTGCTACCCTATAAGAAGCCCCACAAGCCAGCCAGTGCACAGTCACCAGCTCCTCCATCACAGCCCCCCATCCATGGGTCTGCTCTGTGGGCAGCATCCAGAGAAGCATGTTAATGCTGTCCCTGGAGAGCCTGAAGGCTGGTGTGGTGTCTGCCCCAGAAAAAAACAAAGACAGGATGGGTAGGCTCTGGTTGGGTTGAGCGTACCTTCTGAAGGGCTCTTGGTCCTGGTTATACTGGAGGGAGGGGAAAAAAAGCACATCAAGTACTGTCCTTTTATCTAGATTGATGTTCATTAATTTTTACTTATTTATTATTCTTAATTATTAACTTATTTATTTATTTATTATTATTTATATTAACTTATTCTTATATTAACTTATATAACTTATTCAGTATTTCCCCTAAAGTTTACGTATTTATGTGTTTATTTATTTAAGCAAAATTATTATTACTAAAATTTACTACTTAATGATTATTTTGTGTATTTTATTGTTATATATATGTTGGTTATAACTTTCCTCCAACATCTGTCAGGTTTAAGCCAAACACTTCTTGCTGTGTATTTAATTTCTTCCTGGAAAGTAAATGGGTGGTCCTGCTTGTTTTTGTCCTGAACATAAAAAGTAACAATGTTGTATGTTTACTGCAACAGGTTTAGGAATGAAATGTTTCATGGCCGTTTTTTGTCTGATAAAATAGTGGGTGGCCATCACTGTCATACTGACTAGTGTAATGTTTCTACACTTTATCGAGCCTTGAAATTAGTTTCCACTGAAGATGTCAGTCTGCCTATCACTAGAATAGAGCTTAGTAAAGTAACGTAAAAGTACACATAATGATCGGAACCAAATCTGAATGAGATGAAATGAACGCACAAAGGCAGTGAAACTGGCCAGCAGGGCGCATCTCCTCTCCGTCCTTGACGTACATATATATATATACATATATATATATATATATATATATATATATATATATATATATATATATATATATGTACGTTTTTTTTTGTTTTTTCGACAAATTACCAGCAAGGCAACCGGATCGGTGCCTGGACTTAGCACCCTGGCCCGTAGGCAAGGGGATCGAAGGGTTCGTTCGAACCCCCCCCCCCCCCCCCCCCCGCCTCTGTGAAGGTTTTCTGTCATGTCATATAAATAAATATAAATGGCTGTCACCTTTTAAATAACTATTCCAAATCAGTCTAACCTGATCAAAAAGGAAAGGTAATTAAGCAGATCGCAGCCCTAGCACTGAGTCTGGGGACCTTGGGGCATGAGTTGACAGACAACTGTAACGCTGCAAAAACAAACGTCCATTTCTCCTGTGCTCCTGTTCACACTCCAGTCCAGTGGGTGGCGGTAATGCCCCTATAACCGCAGAAGACGAAGAAGAAGAAGAAGAGGAAACGAGAAAATGGTTAAAGAGGAAGATAAAGAAAGAAAACCAAAGAAAACTGCGGCTATTATGTCCCAAAATATCGGCGAGAATTTCCGAAAAAGGGCAAAAATGGGTAAGGTGCTAAGTCCAGGCACCGACTGACGTGTATCGATTAGCGGTCGTTAGCTCCGTTAGCTCTGTTAGCATCATTTTTTTTTTACTTTATTATCAGTAGACGGGTTTCTGTCCAACGTCATCACTAAGATCCGCGCACAACCAGGGGGCAGATGAATAAATTAATAATGTACAATTATTGATAACTAATATAGATAATATAGAAATGGTAAAATATAAATGTGTACATAAAAAATTAAATGTAAATAAATTTAGAGAAAGAAATGGAAATTAAACACGGGCAAATTAACATGGCAGACAACTTCACTTAATGTAATTGGAATAAAATTGAATAGCTGATTATTTTTTGTTGGATTTGATATGTGACACACTCAAATTAGATTTTTAATTCAGTTAAAAATAATGGGAACGAGGGGGTTGCCTTGGATATTCTGACTTTATGTATACGTAATTTATCATGTAATATGAAGAGATTAATTATGTTAAATTTATTACTTTGAGAGAAGGAGCCAAAATTATTTTTTTCTCATAAAAGTGATACTTGACTGTAGTTTTAACGAAAAGAAAGTGTCCCAAATCTTTCAAAAGGTGATGCAAAATGGACATTTATAAAAAAAAAGGATGATGCTTTCTTGATCTTTTTTACAGAAGGTACAGCTGTCATCGATATCAGAAAATCTGGATATGTATACATCAGTAGGATAGATGTTATGTAATAGCTGAAGATGTCTATTATATATACACACACACATTAAGATATAACATTTTAAAACAACTTCATTATAATTCTCTGTGTGTTTACCATATGTATGTGTGTGAAATTAATTTGAGCAAGGTGAGCAACAGATATGGACAGACAACAAAAGAGAGCAACAGAGACACAAGGAGAGCTACAACTAAGAGAAAGATAACTGTCCGATAGTAGAGAAATAGTACACCTAAATTTAATTCAATTCATTGATTCACAGTAAAAGGAATGTTTGGATGATAATAGAGATGGTGCATTTCCATTAAATTCGTTCATGTTTATTCATTCAATGAATTAATGCATGTTGCCAGAGACATGCAGCAGAAGAGAGAAGCAGAGAGACAACAGACAGCAGAGGTGAGCAACAGAGAGACAGACAAGGACAAAGCCACAGAAACACTGGCACTGAGAGGGTTGAAAATGGGGAATTATACATTTGAAAAGTGGCCATTATCAGAATTTTTTTTATTACATGGTGAAAATTGCTGTAATAGGCTGTTTGGAATTTGAACATTAATCTAAAAATAATCACCTGTACCAAATGTGATGAGTTTATCCACTGCCACATTAGAAGAGAAAGTATGCCTATAGTGGCCAAAAATGGTGAAATCATAACATTTGAAGGAAAATTTGAATGATATAGAGACAGTACACTTAAATTTAATTCAATTAATTAATTCATGTTAAAAGAAAGTTTGGATGGTAGTACACTTAAATTTAATTAATTCATATTCATTCATGTCAGCAGAGGAGAGCAACAGAGACGTATAGAGGAAAACAGAGAGACAACTGGGGAGAGAAAGGTCATGTAAGAGTGAAGGTGTAATCAATAAAAAGTATAAATTAAACCGTATGAAATGTGCTTGTGTATTTAGGGGGGCGGGTGGTAAAGTCCACTTTTAAGAAAAAAAAGATCCCCCCCTCCACAAGGCTGGCTACGGGCCTGCATATTATATGTACATGATATTTTTCTGTATAATAAATGCAGAAGGGTGCATACAGTTAATAAAAAAATGAATAAACTATAAAAGGAGGGATTTGGTTCAAGTTATACACCACCATGAACTCCTAAAAAAAAGACAAAGCCAAACAAAAAGAAGCAAAAACGCACAAACAGACATTAAACAGTGCTGACAACATGATTCTTACATTTTGTCTTTTTCTGGAGTTTTTTTTTTTTCCTGCAAACCCCTGATTTTCAAGTATTTTAATAATTGCATTAGTTCATTCATCTTTTTTCCATTGCAACTCAAAAGTGTCACTAAGGTTTCCTTTTCTATGTATGACTCTTTCCAAGTTATACATATTTACTTTATTGACTCTTTGCATTTGGCAGATTTGGTTTTAACCAGTTTTTTGTGATCTTTTTAATTGCAGTTATTCTTAAGATTTATTACAAGTATTTGTCTGGTTTGAAAGACAGTGCCTTTAGGGCCAAAATGGAATTTAAATCTTATAAAAATCACACATTAATCATGACTAAGCATTTTTACATCTGAATATTGCTCACTTGAGCCTGAGTGATTATAGGAAAAAAATAAAGTATGCTCAGAGACTTGTAGCAAAAAAAACTCACATATTTATAATGATCCCTCCAGACATTTTTCTGCCTCATCGAGGTATTAGTGCCTCTCTTGGAAGCAATTTCTGACTGAAATGTTTTATCTTATTTTTCTCACACTTCCTTTTTAACTAATCTGGGATGTGACATCTTTTCTCTTGTTGATTTTTGGCTGCTCCTGAGTAGAAAGGACTGTCAAGAAAAGAAGAGGAGAAGAAAATGTGCTCATTTGTTTGGTCCGTAAGGTTGACAGGAACTGCCAGTCTCTCTAAGGCGCTAGATAAAAGTCTGAAAACACCACAGCTGCATTTTTGTTTAAGAAAATGTGATTTAAAAGGCGCTAACTATGGATTTTTCAGAAACACATTTTCTAAATAAAATGCTGCTCTTTAAGGCTGAATAAAAAACTTTTTGGTTGTGATATATTTGACCTGAAGACATAAAGATCTGTTATATGCAAATCATTTTGTTATATTTATTTTTTTTTCATTTTACACAATGTCCAACTTCATTGAAATTAAGGTTTGTCCATTATTAAGGCAAAGGCAAGTTTATAAAACATTTTTTATCATTGACCATTTAACACTGATTATACAAAGGTAGGGTTCATTTAACACTGCTCACACCCCGACTGTTATTCTATATATTTAGGAAATTTCTGATCATTAAGCAGGTGATTTTTGAGCATTACTCAACTTTTATTGCACCTTTCCCAACTTTTTTGGAACATGTTGCCGGCATCATTTTCAAAAAGAGTGAATATTTGCTAAAGAGCAATGAAGTTTATCATTTTGAATATTAAATATCTTGTCTTTGTAGTTTATTCAACTGAATATAGATCAACAAGGATTTACAATCATTGTGTTATGTTTTTATTTACATTCAGATAATGTCCCAACTTCATTGGAATTGGGGTTTGAATGTATTATTTGTCCACTTTAATACTTTCAGATCCCTGATGTATGTATGATGATACATCAGTATTAATTACCTGATGCCCGTGAACGCCTCATGACTCCACAGCAGTATTAAATCCAATAATACCAAACTGCAGCCGCGACAAACCACTTCCCTTCCAAAACACGGCCCCCTAAACCATAGAAAAACCGCCCGTGTAAGTGGTTGTTCAGAGCAGAATGAAGATGTTGATCAATAGGTTGTTATTATTTGTTCAAATTATAGTAGTTAATAAATTTACATTTTTATAAAAACATTCCAAGTAAATAAAAATCAAAATGTTTAAATAAAATTTAAACCGTCACTGTTGACCTGAGTTTTATTGTTGTATTTAAAAAATATATATATTGTAATGTGTATTGTATATAACATTCAAAAATGTATAGATTGCAGGATTCTCATGGGAATGAAGGGAGAGATTTATACATGGATATGGACTGTTATCTCAATAACTTGATCCTAAAATTGTCTTCGTTTTGAAGCCTCTATTCCGTAAATGGACTGTACATATAGCTCTTTTCTAGTCTTTTTAACCACTCCAAGTTCTTTTACATTACAAGTCAACATCCACATTTTCACATACACATCATACACTTGTGCCAACCAGCTTACCAGGGAGACCTTAGCCCATTCACTCACTGATTCCCACTCCGATCTACAGCATCTGGGGCACCTTGGGGTTTAAGTGTCTTGCCCATGAACACTTAGACATGTGGACTGGAGGAACTCCTCCTGCACCGCAGCCTCCCCATTTGGATGTTTACATCTCAGGTAAGGACAAATTAAAAAGAACAGGATCCTGAGTCGTGACATCTTTCTGGCAAATAAGAAAACATCAACAGAGGAAGAGCCATTATAGGCCTTGGAATTTTGTGAAGTGGACTAGAAATAGAAAGCTAATGAATCCACAACGTGTGTATTTGATTGTATTTTGATTTTCAGAGGTCTAATGAAAATCACACATATATCTGGTGTAGTGGGGCAAGCTCTGTGCCATTATGGCTCTTATCTTGTATCCACTGGCCAGTTTCCTGTATGATTACTAGTGCTAGTCATCATTAATATATTCTTCTTCTATTTTATAAATCATAATGGAATGATACTATTTTTTGCTAGTTTTTTCTATTTTATTGTATAATCATTTGATAATTTCTAGCCTGTTTTGTCTATTACATGTGTCTTTGTTTATTTTTTTTTCTATTTCAAACTTTTTAACGTCCAAGCTCATTTTTTGCGTTAAAATAATTGCTTCCTCGGGCACCGTAACACCAGTGGGCATGTTTTTGATGGGACGTTAGTATTTTTTCAATCAACAATAAAGACATTTTTTGTTTGCCATTGAGTTTAAATTATGATAACTTTATTATTATATATTTTTTTGTTTTTATCTATTTTATTGTATATTCATTTGTTTAATTCTCGGCTGTTTTCATCTATTTTACTTTGTCTATTTTAATAAGCTGCTGACTGGAGTTTCTGCTGCTCTCTGAGTTTTACATCATGATCATGAGTCAGCAGAGGGAGGGACTGTCCAGAGACCTCATAATAAACCAGACTGCAGCCGGACAGGTACGGAAGTGTGCGCGAGACTGAACAGGTAACCTAATTAACCATCAGTCTGGACCAACCGTCTGTCCGGGGACAGAGACAGAGACCCCGAGGCTCGGGCTGGACGGTATGAGTGTGGACAGAGAGGAGCAGGAGAATGAACTGCTCGCTCTTTTCAGTATTTTTGACTCGGAGGAGTTCGTCCGGAATGAGTCGAAGTTTTCCGGAGAAATCCGAGTGTGTGTGGAGCTGCCTGCTGACTTCACTGTGCTGCTGAGAGAAGGTAAATAATCACACTGAGGGTGAATTATGGTGTTATTCGTATCAGGGATGGACACGTCCCATCATAACTAACCCAAAAGTTGTCATAATTGCCAGTTTTTGTGAGTTTTTATTACCAAAGGGTGCCGGTGTTCTGACATTTTGCTGCCTTTGCTACCCTCACCCTAACCCTAACCAAAGGAGGAAGTGAAGACGTATGGCGCATGCGCAGAACCACAAAATAGCACTTTTCGGTGGGTGACAAAAAATGACAGAACACCAGAGCCATTCAGCATCTCTGTCTATGTATATACGTATTATTTATTAATTCTCTCCGATATGCCCTTGTCCTCTCTTTTACATAAAGTTTACATGGTTTGGTTGAATGGTTGCATCATGCCATAAAGAAATTGTCTGATTCTGGTTCCCCAGGCCCATCAAAAACATCAATTTTGCAAAATAGCAGCTCATACCACTTTAAAAAGAAGGTCAAGAAGATCATTTAGTGAGATTTTGAAGTTAGTGAGTCAAATAAATCAAATAAATGGTTTAATGGTGAAAGAAATTCTCTTTTCCCCCAAGGCGTATTATATTTAAAGCCATGCAAAATAGCTTTTTCAACATGTTCTGCAGTATGTTTTCAGTTTTCACATATTAATGTGTATCTACTAATACTAACAGAAAGCTGCTTCACTCCACACATGTGTAAGTGTATATTTATTAGAGTGTGTTGCTAAAGACTAGGACTGCACAATATTGTCGGAACAATGTAATTGGCAAAAATGCTGAATATTGGCCTCAGCAGAAATGAACATTTTTGCCAGTTTTTACAGGTGATGTTTTGCCCTTGCAATTGACCACATATATTTTCCATATTTTAATATTTAGCAGAATGAACAAATTTGCCGTGATGGTTACCTTGCCATCATTTTTATACTTAAAAAAATATAACTTAAAAAAGCTTAAAGTGTTGTTTTTATTGCTTCACATTTGTTTTTAACACAAGAAGACTGCCATCATGAAATGGAGGCTTTTTGCATTTGACAAAAATATCCTCATTAATATCAGTATTGGCGATTATGAGTTCAGAAATATCTGCTTATCGTATATCATTTG
The DNA here is from genome assembly GCA_037902135.1 of Cetoscarus ocellatus. NCBI lineage: Eukaryota > Metazoa > Chordata > Actinopteri > Labriformes > Labridae > Cetoscarus > Cetoscarus ocellatus. Next base: position 516,125 of record JBAMNC010001034.1, read on the forward strand.
AAATTAAATGTAATGCATCCCTACCATAGTAGATCTCTTTTCCTAATGTTACGTTTGAACATGTTCAGTTCACTGTTATTAGCTAACCTTAAATGTGTCTCAGTTTGGAAAGTTAGAAATAATTTTATTTTACAACTGATTTTAACACTCAGTAAATATTTTTCAATAAGGTGGCAAGTTATATGAGCTTGCAGTTATAGGGTACGACATTTTGGTTGAATTTAATGCATCTAAATGATGATGATGCTTGTATGCCAGGAGCTTGATTTAGAGGTTTTAAATATGCAGTGCATGATTTTTTTTAATGTAGTCTATATTGTATGATAGTTGCTAGATTAACAGTTTTATACAGAAATTAAATCATTAAAGTATAGACAAACCAAATTCAACCTTCATTCACTGGATGCTGTACAGCTTTTTTTGGACGCTGTTGCAGACATCACATTCAAAATGAGCGAATATTTGCAAAAATTATTGAACATTAAGTATTTTTTCTTTGCAGTGTGTTCATTTGAATATAGGTTGAAACAGACTTAGAAATTGTTGTTTTCTGTTTTTATTTATGTTTTTCACAATGTTCCAACTTCATTGGAATTGGGGTTTATATGTTTTCTCCATTCATTGACTGTAAGGCTCACGTATGCTGAGTTTAATCGTGCTCCATGTGTTATTATAGTTCAAACCAGTTTCTCCAGCTCTTTGTTTTATTCTTGTTTACTCTCCTCGCAGGTGGATTACTGAGGCAGTATAAAATATCGTTCCTCCCTCCTCTCTGTCTGACCTTCGACCTCCCTGAGGATTACCCATCATCCTCTCCTCCTTCCTTCTCCCTCACCTGCAGCTGGCTGACGCAGACACAGGTAACCAGAGGGACAAATGTGGGTCAAATTAAGCTCTGACAGATTTACTACCAGGGCGTGAGCAGGGAGAGTGTTGCAGGGTTCAGAGGATCAGCAGAGATTACAGCAGGCATCCTGGAGAACCTGAAAAACTGCTGAGGACTTTTATACTCATGAAGAAAACACCTGAATAAGAGAATAATCAAAACGCCCTGAAAGGAACCTCACACTCTCCTGTAAATAATCAGAACTCTTCTAATTTCATCTGAGAGTGCTGCGAGGCCTTTATCCTGGTCAGGGTTCATATTGGAGACTGGATCTGTGGCTCTTTGGAGGAGCCGTTCAAAAGATTGTCTCATTGTTATATTTAATTATTTATTTTTTAGAGGTCAACCAGGGGAAACTCGTTTTTATCAGTGAAACAATCACTGGTGGCAGGTAAAAGATTTGGATCAGAATAATTCAAACTTACACATCCCACCAATATATACTCTATTGTTGTGAATTGTTCTGGAATATTGATTATAATTTAATTTGTCTTGTGTTTTCATTGTAAATATTCAAGGTGGTGCCGTATCCTCATGCTTAAACACTGAGATTACTATTTTGAATTTGCCCTCACTTAATGAAAACTAAGCAGGCCAGATAGCATCCATGCAATAAAACTATAATAAAAATTAGGGCATGCAAAACAACTTTATAGTAAAATTTGTAAAGACAAACAGAAAAAAATATAGATTTTATGTACATATATATGTCCTTTTGTCTTTTTTTTCTTTAAATATACACATATATGTAGATAAAAATATAAATAAAACTGTGTATATAAATAAAACTACAATAAAACTAAGGCATGAAAACCAACTGAACTGTAAAATTTTACAGACAAGAACATTTTAAAAATACAGACAAAAAAATAAAAAAAAACATCTTTGGATAGATAGGTAGGTAGACATATATATATATTTAGAGATAAAAAAAATAAAACTAGAATAAAAACAAGGACATGCAAAACAACTTTATTGTAAAATGTGTAAAACTACAGAAAAAATACAAAAAATTATATATATGTATATATATATATATATATATATATATATATAGAGAGAGAGAGAGAGATTGATTATAAAAAATATAACTAAACTAGAATAAAAAGCAGGTAATGCAAAAGAACTATACTGTAAAATTTTCCACCTAAGAAGATTGTCTTCTCCTCCCTGATAATACAGCAGCAAATGTCTTCAGTCCAGTCGGGTGGCTAATATCTACTAATATCTAATATCACTAATATCTCCTCCCTGAGCGCAGCTGCACAATGTGCATGTGTACAGCTGTTCTCAGGTGAGTGGAGCGTGCTGTGGACAACTCAAACTCGTTTAGACATCTAAAATCATCAACGTCGTTTATGTGAAGGCAGCGTGGGCAGTCTTCATTAGGAACGGCTCACTCACGTCTGTGAATCGGTTCTCATCTTCACTTTAAAGAGCTGTTCAAAAGACTCGACTCGTTCGTGAACTTCACATCTCTAATTAAAGTCAAATAGTGACGATAGTGTGTGGACAGAAGTATTAAGAATCAAACTCCCACTTTCTATAAAGTTTTTTTATTTAAGATAAAAATTTAGTGTGTTTTCTCTCTCCTGACAGCTCTCTGCTCTGAGTGCTCAGCTGGACGATCTCTACCTGGCCAACGGGGGCGCTGTGGTCCTCTTCACCTGGATTCAGTTTCTTAAAGAGGACGCCCTCAAGTTCCTGGACATCCGGTCTGTGCTGGAGCTCCCATCAGATGATCCAGATCTGCCTGCACCACAGGAGAGCCATGAAGATCCTCAGGAGGCCGAAGCTTTGGGCCAAAATAATCCAACATCACCAGTCAGCCAGACTGAGATGGACTCAGGCCTTCAGGAGGAGAGTCTGAGCCAGAACACAGACTCTAGGGGGGCAGACCAGGAGCTCAAAACCTCAGACTTTAAGGCCGCCTCAGAGCAGGACCCCCCTGCTCAGTCTGATCAGAGTAACAAGGAGGAGACCTTCAGTGGAGATGGTTCTTCAGCCTCAGCATCTCCCTCCTCTGGCTCCCCACACCCTCTGGATCCAAGTGGACCAAGAGAATCTGCCCCCCCAGCAGCCCAAAGCAAACCCCAGACCCCCTGTGGCCTGCCCCTCACCCCGTCTCAGGCCCTCCTCTCTCAGCTCCTGATCTTCAACGCTGCTCAGAAGCAGAGAGAGTTCAACAGCTCGGTGTTCGACTGTGACATCTGCCTGGTGGGCTGGCTGGGCTCAGACTGTGTTCAGCTGCTGGACTGCGCTCACGTCTTCTGTCGGGGCTGTCTCGGAGAGTTCTGCAGGATCCAGATAACGGAGGGGAACGTCAGGGGCGTGTCCTGTCCCAATGCTGGAATGTCCTGCAGCACCTACACCTGCACAGGTACAGAGCTGAGCCGCCTATACTCTCCTCTAAATGTGTCTGTTGGAGCTGTTCATGGTATTTTACACAATTTAAGACATCAAATTTAATCCAAACGTTTATGTAGTTGCCAGAATCTTCTTACAGGATGTTCAAATATTGAGCTAATTCTGCCATTGATATTATTTAGAATATTTTAGCATTGATTTAGACTTTTATTTTAAAATGATTGGTCATTTTGGCATATGTATTTTGCCTTATTTTAGTACATTCAATTTAATCTAAACATTTTTTTAGCTGCCAGTATCTTGTTACAGGATGAAAAATGTTGAGTTAATATTACCAGTGTTTTTATTTAGAATATTTGAGCCTTGATTTATGCTTTTATTTTGACAGGATTGGTAGTTTTGGCATGGGTTGGCAAGATAAGGTGCAGGTGAACTGTTTTATACCAGGAAGGCACTAAACTTTATTTTTTGCTTGCATTGACTTTTTTGATCCTGCGTTAAGATCCATCTTTCATTACAATTTTCTCAATCAAACAATCTGTTAATGCAGTAAAATCAAGGTCACATTAATCATTTGGACACGTTGCTCTCCACAATTATATTGTTTTGTCTTGTAATATTGGCTAAATTTAATGAATACTGCATAGTAAGTGTAATTGTTCCTACAACCCACTTCCCCAAAGCTAAAAATACTTTATCTTTGCATATTATTGGGATTTATTCAGATTCTTCTCCTTCAATAGTCTCAATAATCACCTTGTGGCCCATTTATTGCATTTTTGTGGTCATAGTACGTTTCATTACACAAACCAAAGAGATGTTCTCCCTGTGCTGCAGGGTTTCTTTTCTTTTTTCTTTTTTTGTTTGTTAATCAACAAAACCAAATCTTCCAGTACTCTGGTGTCTTACTGGAGGTTTTCTTCATAATTTGAGGATGAAGTCCCTAAATTTGCCTTTTTAGGGCTTTGCTTTTGTGCTGCTGCCAATCTCAGCCAGGACACTCTTGAAAAAGAGATTTTTAATCTCAGTTACTTTCTTTTATGGTTAAATAAAGAGAGAAATAACTTTTTTTTTTGCCACTTTAGACATTCAATATGTGACTTTTTTTTCTCTAAAATATCTTAAAATTGTAAAATCCTTCTTCTTCTTTTTATCACTCCTCCTGTTGCTGTGTGTCTCTTGTATTATATTTTATATGGACCAATTTGAGTTTGAAATAAGGGTCGATTGATATATCGTTTAATTAAAAATTAAATTCCCAAACTACTTAACCAGGAGAATCTCTCTGAGATTTACAATCTTATTTACCAAGTTGTCTTGACTGAGACAGGCTGCAGAACATTCATCAAGTTACAGACATGAAACGATAAAAATCACAGAACAACAGAAATAACTCCAGCTTCAATCTCATGTCTCACAAAAGTACAAGATGATATCATTAAACTGACATCAGGATACGACAGAATGATAATTGAACTTTAATTAGGTAAACTGGTCTGTCATATTTGGTCACAGAATTGCTTTTGTCCAAGTTTTGAGTGTTTTTGTCTGATTTTCTGACATTAGGGGTTGCTGTGTAGGAATTCAAGGTCGTGGTTGATATTTCCTGTTATTTAGTGACTTTGTGAATCTAAGAGCACCTAAACCAACCGTTATTCTGAGTTTTCTTTGTCTTCTGAGTTTTATTTTTGTGTTTGTGTTGGCAGGTGAGGAGTTTGGTCGGGGACGAGCTGTTTAGCCGCTACGATCGGCTGCTGCTGCAGAAGACTCTGGACTCCATGACTGGTTTGTTCTCCTCCTGTTATGAAAATAAACAAATTAGATCAATAATTTCTCCTGCTGAGAAGAAAATCAAGCTCAGGGATGATTTTGGATGTCTTTTTATTGGTTTCACTTTACTTGTGACCTTTTTCACTCACAATCCCATTTTAATCCAGCTTTTGTTTTTATTGTGTGGCACGGTGGTGCAGCAGGTGGTGCAGCAGGTGGTGCAGCAGGTGGTGCACGTGCCTCGCAGCAGGAAAGTTGCTGGTTCGATCCCTGTGTCAGTCAGGGCCTTTCTGTGTGGAGTTTGCATGTTCTCCTCGTGCATGCTTGGTTGTCTCTGAGCACTCTGACCAAAAACATGCTCATTAGGTTGATTGGTGACTCCAAATTGCCCGTAGGTACGACTGTGATGGTTGCCTGTCTCTCAGTGTGGCCCTGTGATTGCATGGTGACCAATTCAGGGTGTACCCCGCCTCTCCCCAGTGTCAGACCCCATAACCCTGAAAAGGATAATTGTTATAGATAATGGATGGACTGATCATTTGATTTTCAAGAGATACTTGAAGTATACTTTAAGTCAAAGAAAAAAACGAACAAACTAAAAATAATAATAATAATAATAACAATAACAATAGTCATATGTTTTTGTTTTGTTTTGTTTTGGGATTTTTTTTCCCACATAAATGCTCTTGTCGTTATAGCAGAAATGTTTACGTTAATATAATCGAGAAATGGTCTCCATATTTTTTCAAAGGCATCAGTTTTGTGGTGCAAGTCAAAAAGTCCAGAGGTACGTATTTCATTATTGTCCTGTGCCAACCCTCAACTGAGGGCGCTTTACCTGAAATCCAGTGCTGAATATTTTTCCTGGTGCAAAATGTCACAACACTGTACAGTTTTTTCTGATATTTATCAGTCACACAGCCACAGGGGAAAACCCAGAAGGAGGGAAACTGGGTCGCGTTCAAACTCCTTCTTAAATTTTCAGTATTTATATTTTATCACATTACAACAACTTACAATAAGAGTAAGTGAAAAATATCTTTTAGTTTTAAGTTTTCTGAAAAAATAATTTGAATAAACTGATTTAATTGATATATTGCCCAGCCCCGGTCTCCTACCTGACTGAAAATAACCTCCATATTCTTCTTTCGTAGATGTGGTGTACTGTCCTCGGCGTGCCTGTGCTGCAGCCGTTATCCGAGACAAGTCCAGCCGATTGGCCGTGTGCTCCGTTTGTAACTTCCCCTTCTGTGTGGCGTGCATGAAGACCTACCACGGATCAGACGACTGTCAGAAGAAAACAGAGAAGGAGGACAAGCCGGAGCAGAACTACACGCCTCTGCCACGGACAGAAGGTATCAGAGCTTTTCTGTGTGTTTGGGTCCAGTTTGTGTTTGTGATTATCACTAACGAAGACACCTGAAGGTTAAAAACTGATCAGTGAGGTACGTTTCAACAGGAATTTTACAGAATGATGCTGTGCCACCTGAGGATTGAAGGTCACAGGCATTCAATGTTGGTTTTCAGCCTTACCATTTCCAGATTTTCTGAATCCTTTGCTGATATTATGGACTGTAGATGATGAGATCCCTGAAGTCCTCGTAACTGTTTGTTGAGAAATGTTCTTAAACTGTTGGAGTAGTGTCTTCATACACACAGCCTAAACAAAAACAGCCATGTTTCCACTTTAGAAATTTATTGTTGTCACTCAACAAATAAAAGAAAACTTGACTATGTTTCAGCGTAAATGGCAGTGACTTGGATACAGGGGGATGAGGAGTAAAGTGAAAATAACAAGGTCAATTCATCATTTTAAAATACACCAAAATTCAGCACCATTACTGTCTACTTTTCAGTCTGTTGTTGCCCTGTTCCAGATTTTTCAGAACGTTTTGCAGGCCTCAAATTCAAAATAACAAAAAAGTTGCAAGTAGTTTAATACTAAAAAGTAGTTTTTAATATTAAATAATATTAAATATCTTGTGTTTGTAGTGTATTTAAATACATATAACTACAAAAGGATTTGCATATTAAAAAATGATTTTCATATTATTGTAGTTTCTGGTTATTAAACAGACGATTTTGACCATTCTTCAGCTTAGCCAGTCTTTTTTTTGCCTCTGTCCCAGATTTTTGGATCATGGTTCAGGCATCAAATTCAAAAGGAGTGAATATGTTAAAAAACAACAAAGTTTATCAGTTTTTAATGTTAAATATCTTGTGTTTGTAGTGTATTTAAATACATACAAGTGAAAAAGAATTTTCAAATCATTGTATCTTGATTTGTTTTTACATTTTACACATGTCCCCACTTCGTTGGAATTGAGGTTTGCCCATTATTAAGGCAACTGCAAGTTTGTAAAACAAGTTTGTCATTGACCATTAACATTGTTTGTACAAAGATAGGGTTTATATAATATTGCCAGCTATAATTCTTGTCACCCTTACTATTATTATTCTATATATTAAGCAAGTTCCAGATTATAAAGCAGGTGATTTTTGAGCATTTCTCAACTTCTCCAGTCTTTTGTTTCCCCTGTCCCAGCTTTTTTGGAACATGCTGCAGGCATCAAATTCTAAATGTGTGAATATTTTCAGCAAACAGTGCAGTTTATCAGTTTTTAACATTAAATATCTTGTGTTTTAGTGTCTTTAAATTAACCTCTGATGAACTCTCCTAATCCCGGTTGAATGTTGTTTTGCTCGTTTCTTGATAAATAAACTAATTCTGTTTGTTTGATCGTGTCAGAGGGGATCAAGGCTCTGTGGGACGACTACAGCAGCGGCAGCAGGGAGAGGAAGAGGCTTCTGGAGAGACGATACGGCCGCAGCAGGATGCTCTTCACCGTGGAGGAGGGTCTCAGCGAGTCCTGGGTCGTCACCAACAGCAAGACCTGTCCCCACTGCTTCTGCAAAATAGAGGTACTCACCAGTCTGTAGGATTTAACGCTGACTGGATCAAAAATGTCTCTGAGTCTGACCCGTGTGGCTGCGTTTTGTTGTAGAAAGACGGCGGCTGTAACATCATGACCTGCACTCGCTGCCATCAGAGCTTCTGCTGGGTCTGCCTGGTCAGACTGCCCACGAAGGTCCATCACTACATCGAGAGTCCTGGATGTATGACCATCTTCTAGCCTGGGAGCTGGTTTACGTCTGCTGTGCACTTTAAACAAACTTTGTCAGGGATGGGAATCATTTTTAGAACAGCCACCTCCACCAGGTTGCCTTTGTAAAGGATTTTTTATTCTCTTAGTCCTGGTTAAATAATGTATAAAAACAGTATATATTAGCTTATTGCACTGAAAAGGTACTTTACATTTACATTTACATTTACATTTAACACCCACCCCACCCATCCTCTTTCAGACAGAACATCAGAAACTCTTTTCAAACACTAACTTACAAGAAAAAAAATCTGTGCATGCATTTATTCATACATACAGAAATATAAACCATAACTGGGAGATTTAAATCCTGCTCCAAACTCTCTCTCCTCAAATGGTTTCCAAATTTCCTCATAAAACTGTAACTTATTATTCAGGATCACTGAAAAGGTACTTTTAATTCCATTTTTAGCTTTGCTTAACTGTTTTAGAGCTTGAAAATATTCAGAAAAAGAATCAGAATCTTAAATACTTAATTAATCCTCAAGGGGAAATGTGGTTGTTTCAGTTGCTCTTATACACAGTATAGCAGTGGGAATATCAAATAAAGACATTAAAATAGATAAGAGGCATTAAAATAGAAAAGAGCATTAAATCCAGTCAAAAAGTAAGTAAAAAAAAAAAGAAATCAGGTTGCAGCATGCAGAATCTCAAGCTATATCAACTCCATTAGGAAGGAAAATAAAGTAAAGTACGACAAGGCCAAGGAATTTACAATAATAATAATAAGAAGAATATTTTTATTTGGTTGCACTTTACATTTTCACAATCTCAAAGTGCTACAATGTAAGACAAAAACAATTAAGATTAATGCAATCAAAACTTAATTTATAATAAAAAAAAGAGATAAAAAAAAAGAGTCAAGATAAATAGATCCATCAAGAAAGGAAAACCTATAAAAGAGGTTTTGCAAAATGCTTTTTTAAAAAGATAGATTTTTAGGGTTTCTTTTCAAAGCATCTTGTAGACTGTGAGAAAATTTACACTATTCACATTACAGATATTTATTATATGAATATGATATGACAGCACTGTGTGACAGTATACACCACTTGATCGGGTATTGTACTGGATATTACGTTTGCTCATTCATATCAATTCAGAAAAATTCTAGATACTCACTGTTTTGTTGATTGCATGTATATTAAATTTTCTTATTATTTTTTATTTTATACCAATTTGGCCCTCTGAAACTGAGAATAATATGAATGTGGCCCTCATGTTAATCACAGCTGCACACCCTTGATTTGCATCAGTCTGTCATTTATGTTTTACTGATTTTCAGTCAACAGGGGGCGCTAATGAACAAGAATTTAAAACAGCAGGGTCACCCTTTACTCTCTAGATCTTACTTTGGTGAAAGTAGAGGTGGGTTTGCAGCAAAAATCTCTTTAAATTGCATTGAAATAGTAAAAAGCATAATTTAAACTGATATCTGTGATGTGTGATTACAAAGAAGATTAATTCATGCAGGCCGGCCCCTGAGAGGATGTGAAATAATGTTTGGGAAATGCCAGTGGTCTCACGGTTAGATATGTGTTTTATGATGTAAATTAATTTCAATTAAATCACTATTCATACCGTTCATGCCTAGTGTCCACTGTAGTGACAGATGCAAAACTTCCTCCAAATATAACTTATTAAAAAAATGGCCATGATTCTTTTATCTTGTTTGAAAATAAAAACAATATTTAAAAAAACAATCATCCCTTGTGATTTAATAATCCATGTATGAAAGGGTTTGTGACTTTATCTGGTTAAAAGGTGTGCTTGTGGTGTTTGAAAGAGCAGCTAAAGATCTCATAAAATTTCAGGAGATTTTTATCACCATGTCTCCTAAACTAAAGGTTAAGTAGGAAAACAGAAAAAGAATTTTTTGATTCAACACTGTCATTTCAATCCATGGACACGCTTTAAGGTAAGAGGAGATTCATTTTTACTGGCAAGAAGGTTGCTACCCATGTGGGTCAGGACCTTTCTTTGTGGAGTCAATCAATCAACCAATCAATCAATCAATCAATCAACCTTTATTTGTATAGCACCGGTTCATAACAAGTGTTATCTCAGAGCACTTTACAACAAAGAAGGCTGAAGATTTTATAAACATACATATAAATAAATATATTTGTATATACACATACATACGTCCAGAGATGTTTCCATCCAGGCAGAGACAAAGGGACTAAAATCACATTTTTCTCTGCTGAATATAGACTCAGTCCATCAATCTTCACTTGTATATCACCATATTTGTTGTATAAATTCATCATCATTTTGATCAGTATCAGCAACAAACAGCCTGATCCGAGTGTCCCTATTATTTTTCTTGTGGATTTTCTTTGCACAGATGCTGCCTTTTCCAGATCTTTGATATTTTTAGGGAAGAAAATGAACCATAGTTGTTCTATAACAGCTTCCAAAGAGCGCCCTGGGGGTCCTTATCAGGCGTTTACACCTATTCACTGATGTTATTCCTGTTTCTGAACGTCCCCCCTCTGTTCAGTCAGAGCAGAGGAACAGAGACTGTTGTTGTTCGCCCTCGGGGCTTTAAGACATGATCTGAAATCTGCAGCTGTCTTTAGTGAGGAGCCACTGCTTTTATTCCACTGAGGGAAGACTCAGTCTCTACACGGAGACGTTATGTCTTATAAATGTCTGTGAAGTGTGTCGGAGTCAGGCGGCTTTATACACACCACAGAGCAGCTTTTGCAGTGAAACAGGCCACACAAATATATCAAAGATAAGAGTGTGAGGGACATTAAGAGACAACACACTTTTTTCTTCTTATGACTTGTCTCACTCCTGAGTCCATGACAAGCAGATAGACACCATTCTTTCAACTGTGCATGCAGTAACAAGGAAGAGACTGGCAGATCTCGCCCACCACTAATTAGCTTAGCTCAAACAGTGGGAGTCAATGGGTAGTGTTAGCCTGCCTCTGCCTACAGTCATCAGAGAAACACTTCAGTAAGTCTAAACAGTTCTGTGTGCTTGTTGTGACTCATTTTTTACTGTGTTATGTTATGTTATCTTCTACTATCATCATATTATCTTCCCCTCCTAAACAGAGGCTTTGTTTTGTTGACTTACTTCTGCGGTGCTTTGCCCTAAAGATGTGACGTTTATGAACGAGTCGAGTCTTTTGAATGGCTCTTTTAAGTGAACAATTCAAATTTCATTTGCGAGCCATTCTTAAATGCAAATTGCCTGCAAATTTAGGAATGGCACGCAAACCAGCAGCTCACTCACAGTTGGTTCTCTGTGGTGTTCAAAAGACTCGACTCGTTCGCGAACGTCACATCTCTATAATATCTCACATAATATGATGATAGTAGAAGATAACCCAACATAACGTGGTCAAAAATTGAGTCACAACAAGCACACAGGACCATTTAGGGTTTCTGAAGAGTTTATCTGATGACTGTAGGCAGAGGCAGGCTAACACTACCCACTGACTTCCAGTGTTTGAGCTAAGCTAGCTAGTGGTTGGCGAGCTCTGCCCATCTCTACCTTGTTACTGGATGCACAGTCAAAAGAATGGTGTCTATCTGCTTGTCATGGACTCGGGAGTGAGGCAGGACATGAAAGCATAAAATGTTGGTGTATCCCTTTAAGACCACAGTGGACCATCTTCTGAAGGATACTTCCAGCAGCTCCATGTCTCAAAGGTCAGATCAGCTCAAACTGGTTTCTTCAACATGACGAAGAGTTCACTGCACTCCAGTGGCCTCCACAGTCACCAGATCTCAATCAAAAGAGCTTTTTGGGGTGTGATATGATGCCTTCATGTCCATATGGACCAAAATCTAAGAAGGTTTCCAGCACCTTGTTGAATCTGTGAAGTCAAAAAGCTGAAAGACAGAAGAGAGTCGTCTCTGTTCGATGCATTTAAGTTTATAACTGAGGGCAGCGTTTGTTGCCCATCCCTAGTTTTAAGCATTTGTTTGCTTAAGTCAGTTTTAGTCATTTGCACCAGAGGGCGCTGCTCACCTGCAGGTTCAGGTAGTTTGTGGAGAACCAGGTGTGAGAGCTGTTTTTAATGAGCAGAGACCAGCAGCTTGACTCCATGGTGGAGAAGACAACAGGGACCTCACTGGTATGTTTGATTTTTATTTATTTATTGATTGTTTGGTGCCTGTTTGTGTTTACTCAGTGGTGTTTGTGTTAATGTTCTGTTCATGAGTTTTTGGCCTTCAGTCTGAATTTTAAATGTTTTCAAGGTGGTAAACTATTTTGTCATGATGCTGTAAATGAAGTTCTTTTAATTAAGAAATATAAACAAATCAGTCTGCATTTGATTTTGCTTTGATTACCAGAATCAGAAATACAAGGGGAAATTCAGTTGTTTCAGCTGCTCTTATACACAGTATAGCAGTATAGGAAATATCAAAACAGACACTAAAATAAATAAGAGCTTAAAAAAATAAGTAAATCATGAAGAAAGCAGAATGCAACATGTAGAATCTTTAAGCTATAACTACTCAACCTTGTTTAGGGAAATTGATTTTGATAACATAGTAATGCATTTTGATTTATTTTCCCTTTGAGGTGATTGTTTCATAAATTCACAATTAAATAAGATGCTGAGTCGATCACTACTTACAAAATTTAATTATGTGTGGGAGCTCTGTTTTATTCCCACTGCCATCACCACCCAGAACAGTTAAAAATAATCAGTCATGCCCCACCCAGATCCCCAAAATCAATCCAATCTTGTGCTGATGTTTTATTGTGTTTTTATTGCTGGCGTGCTCATATTGTTTGGTTTTTATGTATTTATCCTGGAGCCTGTTAAAGATAAAAATAGTTTTAATTGTGACAGACAAAAAGTCTACCACAAATCCCTTTTTTATTCTTATTCATAAATTACACAATGTCCCAACTTTTTTTGGAAATGGGTTGTGCAAATGCCTTCAACCTTTGGCACAGCCTTTCAATCAGTCTGTCTATCTGTATTTTAAATATTTGAGTTTAAAGTTAAAATTGTTGAAACAATAGTTAAACATGTAAATACATTTAATTTCTATTTCAAATAAACATTAAACAATGATTTCAACAAATTCAGATCAGACATACTTCATTAATTCATCCATCCATTATCTATACGGCTAATCACTGTTGGGGCCTTGTTGGGCTGGAGCCTATCCCAGCTGACTTTGGGCGAGAGGCGGGGAACACCCTGAACCAGCTACCAGCCAATCACAGGGCCACATAGAGAGACAGACAACCATTCACACACTCACTCATACAGTGCCTAAGTGCAATTGTGAGTTACCAGTTAACATAACAAGCATGTTTTTGGCTTGTGGGAGGAAGCAGGACTGCCTGGAGAGAACCCACGCATGCACAGGGAGAACTGAACTAGTTTGTGAGGCAAACTACCTGCCGTCTTAACTCTTAACTTTAATCACTGATATAAAAAGTTTTACAAAATAGTGTTTGAAATTAATAACCAAAGCCATGAATCCACAGTCTAGATAAATTAGGTGTTTATTTTATACCTTCTGTAAGTAAGTAAATAAATGAAAAGACAAGCGTATCATGGACATAAATGGTTGTTTTGGAAATTATATTGATTTTTTTTGATAAGTACAGGTCTGTTTATTTGGGGAGAGTTAACCAATGAGTAATTTTGATGTTTGTTTCAGTTTAGAAACTATAAAGAGGAATTTCCATTATCATTTGCTAAGAAAAGGCCCCTTAAAATGCTCCTTTGTTACTTCCTTGGGTTTATGATGTCATAACTGTACAGCCTCCACCTACATGTTTCTGCTTTTTACAGGCAGATGCCATAACTGTTTTCAAAGTCCGCTCCATGACCTGTAACCCTTTCTTCTCCCTCGCATCGGGCATTGTTAGGGCAGCATTATCGCAGCCTCCTGCAGCCCCACACCCTCAGACCAGAGCGTTTCCAGAGGGGAGTGAAAAAGAGCTGCATCTGATCCTCCACGGTGGCCATATACATTACATTTTTTCATTCAAGTTAACTCAAGTCTTTGCTTAATAGACACCCAAGACATGATGGAAATGGTCAACCTTTCCGTCTTCTGTCTCATTTATTTTTTTAAGGTGGTTTTTTGGGGCATTTTTATGTCTTTTTTTTTAATGATTATTTCTGGGGCATTTTTTTCTTTCTTTTCTTTTTCTTTTCTTTATTGACAGGAGAGAGAGAGTGGATAGGCTTGTGAAAGGGGGCAAGAGAGTAGGGGAAACACTCTACAAACTGGCCACAGGCTGAATTTGAACCCGGACCGGCAGAAGCTTGTTCATGGGTCGTACCTGGTTGTTAACCGCTCCACCAAACCAGCATCCCCTGTCTCATTTATTTAAGGTTTTCAGCCTCTCTCCCCAAAAACTCCTGAACTTTAATTTTTAATAAATAAGAAAAAATTCAAGGAGAAAGAGTGAGCTGTCCTGCGTCCTCCGTCATCCTCTTAGCCTTTTTGACTTCAGCCAAACACTGAATGAAAACCCTGAAGAACTTGAAAGGGGGGTGTACCTAATGAAGTGGCCAGTGAGTGCACATAAAACCAGCCTCTCTAATATTTGGGAACATAAAATGGTGCAATGGGGTTATTAATGTAGGATGCAGAAAACTTTATAAAGTTTTAATAGTGACTAATCTCCACGTGTAACGGTTAAATCGTTCCCCTGATGGTGGCGGCTTTATGAGCTGCAGATCTGCGACTCCACTCTTTGTACCTCCTGCAGCAGCTGCACAATTACGCCTCCCTGGTTTGAGAGGGAAAAGCCTGGGGACTAATTTGCCCGGCACTTATTATAACTACAACATCACTGCACCTACAATAGTGTGGCTCACATTCCAGGACTGAAAACTGTGGCCTAATTTGGCTGCTCACCTGGAAGCTGCGAATAAACATTAAGGCTACTAATCGACTTAAATTCAAGTTCATGATTCTCCCTGAAAACTGAAGGCCGGAGCGACACATTTCAGACAATCTGCTCACTGTCCTGCTGACAGGCGAACAAACAAACTACCAGGGGCATATGAACAGCTTGGCAGCAGCATTTGAAGAATAATGAGTAATTCCCGGCTATCAGTGCTCAGGAAACGAGGCTATGTAGGGCGTCTCCTCCCTGTGAGCCAATAACAGCATCAGCTAACAGAGCGCTTATTTCCCCCGGAGCGGTGCGAGCCTCGGAGAGAACAAATGAGACGCACATTCAGTGAAATAATCATCATCTCAGCCTGGATATTAATATCATCTGCACGTTTATTCGTCTGTCAGAAAACACGCACACACACAGCCTCAGAAATGATTACATCAGTCGTCCAGGCACCCATTCAGTCATCGGTGACGGTGTTGGCAACATCGTTCAGAGGCACTGAGAGTGTGCTGAGGTTTTCACAGAGTACAGGGGTTTGGGGTTTGGGCCCCTTACAGTAGATGAAGGTGAGGGTCCTGAAATCTGACAGGGTACGAGAACAACTTCGCTCACAGACCAGGAAACACAGGCTGACATGAAGGGCCAAAATACTGAGCACCGAGATCGAAGAGGCACGTGGCAGGGAGCAACCTTACACTCTCTGAAAAGCTATCTCTGAAATCTATTAATCCAAACCTAATCTTATCCTCCCATTTCACTCTCGCTTTCCCCTATCTCTATCTCTCTATCCTTTAACTCCTAGGGCCCTAAGGGGATTCGTCGTACACAGGAGCTATGGCACATCCCCCCAAAAATTCCCTAAAATCGATCTACTTCATTGAAAATTTAATTTGCATGTTCAATAAAATAATTGAATCACATTCTGTTGCAAGTGAACCTTTTTTTAGCAACACTTGCCGCTCTTTTAGCATATTTTAGCTTCTCTTGGAGCAGCTAAACTCTTTTTACAACATGTTACTTCTTCTAAAGCCACATGCCGCTCTATTAGTAGCATGTTGTTTCTTCTTGTGCCAACTAAACTGTTTTCACAGTATGTTACTTCTCCTAAAGTCATATACCACTCTATTGTCGGCATGTTGCCTCTATTAGCTGTATAATGCTTCATTTAAAGGCATTTTGCTTCTTTAATGGCACCTGCCACATTACTTCATTTAGCATCATGTTGCTTCTTTCAATGCAACTGTATGTATGGTCTGGGTGGACTGCAAAAAGTGAATTGCCCTTTGGGATAAATATAGTTGTCTAAACGAAACTAAACGAAACTAAACTGCCACTAATTAAGTGACATATTCCTTCTCTTAGTGCCACCAGAAACTGCTTTACGGGCATGTTGCTTCTTTAAATTCACCTGCTCATGCCACTCATGTAGGGTCTTTATTCAGAGCCTGACACTCTTTCAGTGTCATGCTGCTTCTTTCTTTGGCACCTGACAGTCTTTAAACAGCATGTTGCTTCTTCTAAAGGCACATGCCACTCCATTATCTGCATGCTGCCTTTATTAGCAGCATGATGCCTCCTTTAAAGGCATGTTGCTTTAATGGCACATGCCACATTACTTCTTTAAGCAGCATGCTGTTTCTTTTATTGGTTCTGACACCCCTTTAGCATATCATTGCTTATCTTGGAGCAGCTGAAACTCTTTTAACGGCATGTTATTTCTTTTAAAGGAACATGCCACTTCATTAGTGGCATGGTGCTTGTTTTAGTGCCACCTGAAACTGCTTTACTGGCATGTTGGGTCTTTTAGCATCACCTGACAGTCTTCAAACAGCATGTTGCTTCTTCTAAAGGCACATGTCACTCCCTTATCTGCATGTTGCCTTTATTAGCAGCATGATGCTTCCTTTAAAGGCATGTTGCTTTAATGGCACATGCCACATTGCTTCTTTAAGCAGCATGTTGCTTCTTTTATTGGTTCCTGACACTCTTTTAGCATATTGTTGCTTCTCTTGGAGCAGCTGAAACTCTTTTAACGGCATGTTACTTCTTTTAAAGGCATATGCCACTCCATTATCGGCATGTTGCCTTTATTAGCAGCATAAAGACACCTGCCACATTGCGTTATTTAGTAGCATTATGCTTTATTTAAAAGTACCTGTCACTTTATTGGCAACATGTTGCTTTTTTTCATGATACCTCCCCTTCTTTAGTGGCATGGTTCTTCTCTTAATAGCACCTGCCCCTCTTTTAACAGTACGTTGCTACTTTTAGTGCCACCTGAAACTATTTTAGCAGCACCTGCAACCTTCTTAGTGGCATGTTGCTTATTTTGACATCATGATAGTTCTTTTAATGCACCTGACACTATTTTACCGGCATGTTAATTCTTTTAGTGACACCTGACACTATTTTAGCCATGAGTTGCTTTTTTTGGTGACATCTGACAGTCTTTTAGCAGCACCTACCCACTTGAAAATGTGACACTGCAGAACATTTTTGTATGTGGAAGAAATTATGTGCATGCTTATACAATATAATTCTAGTTTGCCACATTCGTAATGTAACTATCTTCTTTTCTAACAGCTTGAGTAGAACTGTTTGAAATCTAAGAACTGCACTTTGTTTTCTTGTATATTAAGAACTTTTTCTCCCTGTGGTTGTTTTCATTTTATAGACATATCCTTGCCAGTTATTCTAGTCCAACCAATGTGTTAACCATTTTAAGCTGTTTAAAATATGTCCCCAAGGTGGAGGTTTTTACTACATGTTCAACTACATTAGCTGTAATTATACTATAGCCAACTTCGATTCTATTGGCAAGGATAAACTACAATCAACATGGGGCATAAAAGCTTTAATATACATGAAAACACAACATTTAACAGAAAAAGGAATCATTGATTTTTCATTCTTTCAGATACCTGGTAATAAACTGTAATTTGAGTAAAGTATGCAAAATAAACCATATTAATGGATTCAAGGAAGGCTCCTCCACTACTTTTGCTTTACTGAGTTAAATTTCTAAACTAGTGAAGGTCCATCATAGCTCTGCTTTGTCCTAATCCATCTGCTTTTGTTGAAATAATGTGGATTTTTTTAAATATTAGGTGCTTTGTAGGGATGCACGGTGTTGGGTTTTTGTGGATATCTGAAAAGCTGATATTTCTGAACTCAAAATAGCCAATATCAGTATTTTTGTCAAGAGCATGAACCTCCTCTTTACTCAGTTTGACTTGTTCCTCTCATGGTGACAGTTGTTGAAACAGAAGTGAAGCAAGAAAGGCATTTTACCCCTGAATGAAATTATACTTCTGATTTATAAAAGAGGTCATCGGTGCATCCCGAGTATTTTGCTGTTCTTAAACCTTCCTGTGTGCCCGTCCATCCTGGTCTGTTCAGTCCAACAGTTCAACACAAACACACAAATCTTAAATACTATACATTTCCATTAATGCTTCATCTTCTCCTCTTCTGTAAACATCAGATAAAAATCATCCAGAGGCAAAAGAATGAAGTATGGAAGCTCATTTCTGCCACTAAATTCTTAAAGTGTGAGATATAAAGTCAGAATTTTGAGATAAAGCCATGATTATAAGACCAAAGTGTCATGAGTAGATAGAATAAAAAGTCCGAAATAAAAGAAACTACATAATTCTGAAATTTAAAAAAGAAATCATAGTGCAATAGAATTAAAAACTGTGATAAAAAGTCATGTTGATACACTGAGATACTTTGCAAAAAACATGTTAACTATGACATACAGGGTTAAAATTATGAGAGAGAAGAATTAAATAATAAAAAGTCAATTTAAAGATTACATACTGCAAACTGAACGCTTATCTCAATTATGACTTTTTGATCTCACAATTTTGGCTTTTTGTCTGATTATTTTGTCTTTGTTAGTTAAAGTTTTATCCATTTATTTTCTTGTTTATCCTCTGATTGTACATATGTAAATGTTTTTGGTAATTCATGTTTGTGAATATAAATTTAAAAAAGAGGTCATCAGATGATTAATCAATATTTGATTACTGAAGATGGGGTAGGATTAAACTAATGATTCTTTCCGCTTCTTTTCAGGGATGTTAATCTAATATATTACACATTTTTAACTTTATTTTTTCTTTTTTATGACTCACATGTTCAAAATAAAGCATTCATACATTCCTTCAAACATTTTTATCTAATTATAATGACTTTAAATACTCCTAAAAAATTAAATATTAAACTCTTCAATGACAGTTTTGCTTATTATCTAATTATCTGACTATTCAAATTTATAATATAAAACTTGACTTTTTTATTTTTATCTTAAAAATCTGGCCTTTAATCTCATACTTATGACTTTTTTCTAATTACAATTCAAATTGTATACTTTATTTTTTTCTTTTCTTTTAATTCAAATTAAGACTAAAGAATTTTTATTTTTTCCGTCTCAATGCTTTCACTTCTTTATTATTTAGTGGTTAAAATGGGCTTCCATGCCTATGGCGGCAAAGATATCGGTTAAAACAAAGAACACATCATAATAAATACATTTTCCTTTATAAATATCAGTGGTTTCTTTATGTTCAGTGCAATAATCACAAATTCTCTTCAATGCCCTTTTAAAGATTCAACACAGCATAAAAACTTTTTGTACAAAACAGTTTTCTGCTCGTCTCTGCTTTGTAGAAACTTCTCAACATTTTAAATTATTTTTACTCATGCACAAAATCAACCAGATAAATTCTATACAGTGCAATAACTGACACTCTCCCATCATTCACAGAGGAGCTGAAGTGTGACTTTGAGTTTTGGTGCTGAAAATCCTCAGCTGCTTATTGTAGCTTATTTAATAACAAAGAGATCACAGACTGGACCAGCATCAGTGCTTCAGAGTCAAATATTCAAATACAAACTTCACAGCCTCTGAAAACAGTCTGAAAATAAATAAAAATAAACCTTCACTACTCCAAACACTCTAAAACTGCACCAAACATCTTTACAGTCTCGTCTGTAAACAAATAAAATAACGCTTCAACAAATAAGGAGTCAAAATTCAAGATTAATAGAAAACAACAGCTCCAACAACAAAAAACACAACAAATACAAAAACACAATTACAAATGTACCCTTTCTTGTTTTTTTTAAATTTCTTATTACATTTTTCTGGTTTGTATTTTCCATTTATTTATTTGTCCCTACATTTTAAAATTTGAAGATGTGTTGTTGCATTTGTTATTGCATTTGGTAATGTGCTGTGGTTTTCAATTTGTTGTTGTGTTTTTGATTTGATGCTTTGTTGTTCTAAAGTTCTATCATTTCTTGTTTCTTTTCGACGTGTTATTGGTTTGTAATTGGTTCATTTTATTTTTGTTTAGTTTTGTCAGCCTGTCATGAAGCTTTAATTTTCCTCACCTTTTTTTACTTGCTTTCATTTCTTTCTGTAATTGCTGCTGCGATATTTAGCTTTAAAGCACTTACCTGCAAAAACAAAAAATAACAAATAAAAGTAAAAAACACAAGGAAAATTTCCTTTTTCTTGTGTTTTTTATTTATTACATTTTTGTTATTTTTGTTTCCTATTTACTTGTTTTTTTTAATTTGTTCCTAATTTTTTTTTAATTTGAAGATGGAAATGTGTTGTTGTGTTTATGATTTGATGCTTTGTTGTTCTAAAGTTTTTTTTCTTCTTGTTTCATTCTGACATGTTACTGATTTGTAATGGGTTTATTTTATTTTTGGTTGGTTTGTCAGCCTACCACCTAGCTTTTATTTTCCTCACCTGCTTTATTTCTTTCTGTAATTGCCGATACTTAGCACTTAAAGCACTTATCTGAAAATACAAAGTATAACAAATAAATCAATAACACCACAACAAGTACAAAAACACAATGACAAATGTGCTTTTCTCTTGTTTTTTTAAATTTTTTCTTACATTTCTCTGATTTGCATTTTCTATTAACTTGTCTTTTTCTTTTTTTTAATCCTAAATTTTTAAATTTGAAGATCGTATTGTGTTGTTGTGTTTTTGATCTGATGCTGTGTTGTACTGAAGTTTCGTTTTTCTTGTTTCATTCTGATGTGTTATTGATTTGTAATGGGTTCATTTGTGTTTGTTTGGTTTTATCAGCCTGTCATCAAGCTTTTATCTTCCTCACCTGTTTCATTTGTTGTTTTCATTTTTTTCTGTAATTGCTGCTGTGTCGATAACGATATTTAGCTTTCAAAGCACTTATTTGCAAACACTGATATCATACCGATATTATCCTGCATCCCTAGTTTGAGTATACTCGAGGGCAGATACTGCAGTCCTTATTTTGGTGCTTAATTCACTTGTTTTAAAGAGAGCCTGGGATCTTTTGGTGTGTTTGGTTTCCGCCTTTTTCCATGTTGGTCAAAGAAACAATCTTGAGTCCTCGCCAAAAGCATATCGTCTTGTTTTAAGAGGCTCTGTAGCCAAACAGCTCAGTAACCACAGAGTCTGAGTACACAACCATAAACAAACAGACTCCATCGTTTCTACTTTAAGATTATTTCCTCCATTCCCGCCGCCCTTTAATATTTCATACATTTGCTCAAAGTGCATTTGCTCGCAGTGCTGTGCAGCGTGACCCTTATTGTGAATGCAGGAGCCTGTCGACATAATAAAAGGTTGTGTTCCTCAGGTATCACAAAGCGTGTTATTTCCAGGAGTAGGAGGCGTGCTATTAACGGGCTGCAAATGTGTCTCGTGTTAAGAATTCCTCGACTGGCGGCTCTGCTCGCATCACCTCGTCTTTGTACCTTTTTGATTAAAACATGAAGCACACGGGGCTAAAAAAACAACCTATTTTTCTGTTTTCCACGCTTGGTTTGTCTCTCTGTGGTCGTCTCTCCCTCTCGTTTAATTCCCAGAATGCTCTGTTTTCCCTCCTGAGTGTGTGATCAGGTGTGTGTCTGTGAACAGCTGCCTCTGCTAAAGGAAACAGAGAGGAGCTGCTTCATTACTCTGTAACACAGCTAATGACACGGTCTGAGGAGGGGTGGGCCGCACGTGTGATGTGAACATGCAGAAAAATAAGAAAAATAAGAGTTTCCTTCTATTACAAAACAGCCAAACTCCAGTGAAGTTTGGACGTTGTGTAAAAAGCAAATAAAAAAAGAATACACTGATTTGCAAATCCTTTCAACCAAAATTCAATTGATTACACTACAAAGACAAGATATTTAATGCATAGGTCATGAAAAGGTGCAAAACACAAAAGCAAAAGAAACAAACAAAATGCAACAAGAATGAAACAGTAGTAAAAAAAACATAAAAAGACGCATCAACAAATAAGGAACCACTATTCAGGATAAATAGAAAGCAACAAATCAAACAACAAATAACACAACAACAAACACAAAAACACAGTGACAATTTTCTTGACCTTTTTCTTTTTTTAAAAAAAAAGTCTGATTGTATTTTTTATTTGTTGTTGTGTTTTGCTACATTTTGTAATTTATAGTTTTGGTCTTTGATTTGTTGTTACATTGTTGTGATTTTGATTTGTTGTTGTGTTTTTGATTTGATGCCATTTTGTCCTGAAGTTTTGTTTTCTTGTTTCATTCTGTGTTATTATAGAAATAAACAAGCAAAATGCAACAAGAATAAAACTATCGTACTAAAAAAAGACACATCAACAAATAACTAAACACTATTCAAGATTAAGAGAAAACAACAAATCCAGCAACAATAACACAACAGTAAATACAAAAAATGACAAATACACCTTTTCTTGTGTTTTTAAATCTGTTATTGCATTTTTTATTTGTTGTTGTGTTTTTCATGTTGATGAATTTTCTGATTTGCATTTTTTATTTACTTTTTTTTTTCTATTTGTCGCTAAATTTTGTAATTTAGAGTCTTGGTCTTTGATTTGTTGCTTCATTGTTGTAGTTTTTGATTTGTTATTGTGTTTTGATTTGATGCTTGGTCCTGAAATTTTGTTTTCTTGTTTCATTCTGTGTCATTATAGAAATAAACAAACAAAATGCAACAGGAAGGAAACTATAGTAAAAAAACAATAAGACACACCAACAAATAAGGAAACACGATTCAAGATCAACAGAAAACAACATATCCAACAACAAAAAACACAACAACTAATACAAAAACACAATGACAAAGTACTTTTTCTTGTGTTTTTAGCTCTGTTATTGCATTTTTTATTTGTTGATGTTTTTTGGGTTCTTGCATTTTTCTATTTACTTGCTTTTTCAAGTTGTCAATTTTGTCATTTGTAGTTTTGTTCAATTTACTGTTGTGTTTTTGATTTGATGCTATGTTGTCCTGCAGTTTTGGTTTTCTGGTTTCATTCTGACATGTTATTGATTTGTAATTGGTTTGTTTTACTAGCGCTGCCCCTTTAAGAAGGACAAGCTGAGACTAACAGTAAGGTACACTGCTTTTGGCGGTTACAGTTATGTTGTGTAAATATGAGTTTTATGTAAAAACGAGCCACAACACCATGTTGGGTCGAATATAAAATTGAGTGAAATGTAGAATGCTTTATTTCTGCTCCAGAGAGTTAGGACGTTCCTTTTACTGTGGACGCACGGGTTTACCTTAATGAACCGGAGTAACAGAAGAAGAAACTCTTCAGTGGGCAGAATCAATACACAAAGGCGGGAGAACACAAAGCCATTACGGATGCACAATATTGGATTTTTGACGATATCCGATATGCCAATATTTATTTATGCCAGGAGTACAAAGTCTTTACTTTATGAAAACTGAATTGTTGCTTTCAGTGTGAGTTTATTTGTGTGAAAAACAGATATAAAACAAGAAAAACAACATCTGACTCTTAAAAAAATGGACATCTTGATTTGTAAATGTACCCATTCAGTGATGATGAGGAGAAGCATTATGGTACATTTGTGTATTTTGTATGTTACTGCCGATACATCAGCAAAAATGAATTATTAGCAAATATTGTAGTAGCCAGCCAGTAGCCATATTTCTATTTTTTATATTATTTTATATTATTTTATAATTCTGTTTATATCAGTGTTTTTTGTATATATATATATATATATATATATTTATCTGCTATAAATGGTGCTACTGGAATCCTAATTTCCCTGAGGGAGTTTTCCAAAGGGATAAATAAAGTTCTATCTAATCTGATACTGATATCACACTCATGATATTGTTCATCCCTAATAACCATTTGCTGCATTGTGAAATAGTGCCAAACACAGAGACTTCCCCGAGCAACTCTAAAATGTTTTACTCAATCATATATTTAACCCAACCGATTTTCATGGCTTGTTTTTCAATAAAACTCACAATTATGCAAATATCTGAACTGTTTAACAGCAGTGTGCCTTATCAATAGTCTCAGCTCACCCTCCTTAAAGGTGCAGCCCTGCTGGGAGCCTTTTCAGCCACTTCACTGACTGTTGTCAAGAACTTCATACAACCCAACATCAAAAATACTGAACTATCCCTTTAACGTGTTAAGGTACTTTAAACCAGGCCACAATTTTAGAACCAGATGCCTTTACTGCATCTTCTTTTTTGTTGTGTCACTGGTGATACTCAAGCTAAAAGTGAACCAGATTACAACAACATCCAAATCAGTTACTTTAAATTATTCACGAAAGTCGATGAATCATATTAACCAAAATGAAAATGAAATTTGATTAATTGAATTCAACAGTGGGGAACCGAACATTTGGCTTCTCTCACCTCCACAGACCAACCAATTCATTATTTTCTTTGTAAGAGGCTCTTGTTTGGGTTCAATTCCCGCCTGTGGCTCATTTTCCTTTTCTCTGGATCAATACACAGTCTCACGACTATCAACACACCCCTTAAGCCATAAAATATCTTTAAAAATGTGGTTTGTCTTGCACAACTAATTAAAACAGAAAACAAGTGAACAGGACAGAATATAACCTTTGATTTGAATAATATAGCTGATTATTTCAGGATGGCCTTAACACCAAATAAAGCACAGCCTGGATGATACAGGACGAGTAAAAGAAATAAAACAACTAAAATCAGTCTTAAAATCAGGACAGAATCCATCAAACTCCTCAGCAGCTGTTTCCTTTAGCAGTAAAACCTGGTTATGTCCCCTCGAGGAGTCAAAACTGATTGGGAGGATTTAATGATTTCTCTTACAAGCAAAAAACATTCAGGAGCTCTGCACACGTTCATTTGCAATTTGCAAACTAATTAGAAGTTTAGAAGCTTTGGCGGCAGCTTCCCAGTGAGTTTAAAAGGCTCTTTGTCGGCTCCTGTGCAGAGATTCAGTTTGTATTCAGACTCAAAAAACATCTGAGCTTCACAAAAATGATGAGACAGCAGCTTCAGACTAAAGATGGATGTAGGGTTACAGTATAATCACACACGGAGGTTATAGGCAGACATTCAGTCAGTGCACACTTTAAACAAGATTCCTGATTATTTTTAAATAGATTATGAGTATTTACAACATCTGCTAGGCTAACATTAATAAAGAATCAATATGTTTCATCTAATAAAGCAAATTTACATCTACAATATCATTATATGATATTTACAGAATGTTACTGTTGGTTTAATTTAATAAGAATCGTGACACAGCATAGAAAACACTCAATACTGCAGGTTGGTTTATTCTAGGGATGCCCCGAGTGATCGTCAATCGATCACTGATCCATTTTTATAATCACTAGATACCAAAACTAATCATCTTTGGTTAATGGTGGCTGAGGGTATGGAAGTATATCTGTGCCATCTGAGTTTGAATTTTAATTTCTAAAACTGATTTTTTTAGCATCAAAGTCAGACTTTGAATTTCAAAACCGTCACATTTCTAGCACACATTTTTGTTTCTGCTACTTGTTTTTTTTTCAATTATAAAATAAATTCAGTTCTAAAAAATTTTGATGTCTCAAAATATTAAGGTTTTTAAAATTTAATTAAAAAAAATTAAACATCAAGAAATTCGTTGTAAAAAAAAATTCAGATTCAGATTCAGACAACTTTATTATATTTTATTATTATTATAAAAAATTCAACATCAAACAGACAGGGATCGATTGCTTTTTCCTGGTTACCCGGATGTTGTCTCCGTCTCTTTTTACGCTGAATTTTTTTATGTTTAATTTTTTTTACACTGAATTTTTAAGCTGTTTTTTGGGGTAGTTGAATGTTTTCAAGCCATATATTTTTATGTTGAAATTTTTTTACATTAAATTAAAAATAAATAAAATTTATAATATTTTGAGACATCAAGTTTTTTTTTTTACACTGAATTTATTTTATCATTGAGAAACAAATAAGTGGCAGAAATAAAAATGCTTGCTAGAAATTATATGGTTTTGAAACTCAAAGTCTGATATTGATGCTAAAAAAATTCAGCTCTAGAAATTCTAGATGGCAAAAATAAACTTCCATATGAGGGAGCAAAATGTGTGCTTTGTATTTGTCTTCATTTTTTTGGTTTGGTTTCTTTCACGCTGCACTTAGCCAGGCAGACCAAAGTCTCTCAAATGTGTAATCTACCCTCCCGCCACCAGTTGGGGCTGTGGCTGTGGACTTTGTTACTGTCATCTGGTCCGTTGCTGCTTTTATGAGCTAGAATACACAACTGACTGAATAATAATAATATTATTGAACTTGAAAGTATTCTGTGCCATAACGTAAAAGTAAAGCCACATTTAGGGTCATAATCGGGTGATACTTCTTTACTGGCAGAGCTAGCAATGCTAACATAAGCCGCATTGCTTTATAATGTTGGTGAAAGCTATGTTAGCCTGCTCACTGTTGTGATATTCAGCCAAAACCAAGCAACAACTCCCTCCCTTTTAATTTTTGGCCTTGTTCAGTCCTTGTTTGGTTTGGATGCTTTCACACTCTCCGTGAACTAACCTTGCAGTGCAGCTGGATCCGCCTTATTGATTCCCTGTAATCAGGCAGATCCATCTTGTCGAGCTCCGATCTACACTGGTTGCCAAAGGGGGACAGCCCAGTCAAAGTCCTTTTGAGAAAGAAGAGGTGGGAGCTATGAGCAAATAACGAAAGAGATTAGCATAGATGCTAACAGCTTTAGCAGCCGTTTTATCAGATCTGGACCACATTTCTTTATTAACTGAAAAACAAACGATAACACTGAAACATTTCTAGATAGTACAGGTATGTTTGCTCCACTTCTCCTGATGTTTTGTGATATTTTGTTTGATAAAATGGCTCAAATTCTGGCGGCAGCGCCCGCCTTCTAATCTGATTGGACTGTAATGAATGTGATTGACAGAAAGATCGTCCAATCACCTTCCAGATATGGTTTTGAAAGGTTCTCCCATTTCCCAAACACTTTCTATGAGCTCTTTTTTAGCTTGTAAATCTTCTGCAAAAATTAATTTGAATTAATACATTTAATTGATATATTGCCCTACCCTAGTGTCAGCTGATCTCACCCATAGATGATAAGTATTGGAGGCTAAAAAAGGTGATCAGGGCATCCCTAGTTTTTACCTTAATCCCCCCCAATGGCTAGCCAAAGCTAATTCTTTAGCATATTCTTCACTAAAGGCACAAACAAGGCTAGCAGGGGCGCAGGCTTCAGCCTGATCGTAACAAAGGACCACTTCGAAGTTTGGCTTATAGATTCATGTAACACTGTTTCTACTGGATGATGTCTTTGTGCTTTTTAATACTAGCTAACAGTGCTTTTATTTTCTGCCCTCTACAAGGCAAAGAGGTTGATTTCTCTCTATTGTGCCCGATGAGACTCTGTAGTCACGACTCAGACAGTAAAAGTCTCGGCGGTGGGTTTTGTGAACCGTACCTGCAGGGATAAATCTATCTCACACTCGAGCTGAAGAACAGGCTCTCTTCTTAGTGATGATTGTTTCTCCAGGGACTGGACCCGTGCCTAACCTCAGGCCTCTTCTGTCAGGAAGTTCTCCACAGTTTTCATCGTCTGTAAATGCTTTAGTGCTTTGTTTTCTAGATATTTCTGCACACTCTCTCCTGTTCTGTTGTGCAGTGAACGTTCACCTGCAGCCCCAAGATTTACTTGTAATTCATTTACTCTTATCCAGAGTCTGCATGCTGCTCAAATCAGTGAGTGAAAGCTGAAGAGTCAAAAAGTTTAAAAGAGTTAAGGGTGCACAAAATGTAAGAGTCCAAAAGTTCACAGCTGCAGACTTGTTTCGTCCTGGTTCGATAGATTAATTGTTTTACCCAAATCAAATCAACCCTGCAAATCCAATTACAGCTCCATTTGACAGAGCATTATGTAAAATATGAGGATTTAAGTGTTTGATCCGTTTAATAAATGAATTGCAACAAAGTCTTGAGGCCATGAAGGCTAATCCCCTCATTATATATGCCCTTTAAAGAAGAGGCTGCCATACTTCCCATCACTTTGTTCCATCACCCCTCTTGTCCCGCTCCTATCTCTGAATTCTCCTCCTCCACCTCCTCTCTTAGCTGTACCCGAGGTTCTCCATCTCGTGGCGGTACCGCAGCTCCGACACTTTGGCTTTGTGCTGCTTGCTCTCCAGGTGCTGCCTGAAGTCCGTCTCCTGCTCGGCGCCGCAGTTGCACATGGAGCAGTAGAACTGTCCGCTGGGAGTGACGCACATGGCCAGGTCCCTCGGGATCCGCTGCCTCGGTCTGGGGTTGTAGTACGGCCCTGAGGGAAGAGGGAGATGGGAAGGAAAGGGTTAATTGTGGAGAAACTTAAATGGCTGAATTAGTTCTGGACTTATCTGCACTGACAGCCAGACCGATGCTTCGATGTAGGACAAAATGTAGTCAAGATTATATGAGATAAAGGGCTGACACTAATTAGGGTTATACAAGTAATTATGTTTCTCTGATTATACCCAGTATCATTTATTTAGAAAATTCCAATGAAGTTGGGACGTTGTGTAAAACATAACAGGATATAATGATTTAAAAATCCCTTTCCATCTGTATTCAGTTGAATACACTGCAAAGACAATGATACAATGGATAAACTTAACTGTTTGTTTGCAAATGTTCACTCATTTTGAATTTGATGTCTGCAACATGCTCAGAAAAAGCTGGGATAGGGGCATTCTTGCTTGATGTATAACTCAGTTGATGTATTTTATGCTTCATAATGCTCCACACATGTTCAGTGGAGACAGGTGTGGACCACAGCAGGTCAGTCTAGTCCCTGCTGTTGTAACTCGAGCAGAATGTGTCTCCATCATCTCTCAAATAAGCAGGGACGTCTCTTGTTGCTCCTAAACCTGTATGTACCTTTCAGCATTAATGGAGCCTTCACAGTTGTGCAGGTTACCCATGCCATGGGCACTAACACCCCCCCAAACCATCACAGATGCTGTCTTTTGACCTTTGCTCTGATAACAGTCTGGATGGTCCTTTTCCTCTTTAGCCCAGAGGACACCATATCCATGATGTCCAAAAACAGTCTGAAATGTGGAGATGAACTGTGTTAACTGACAATGGTTTTCTGAAGTGTTCCTGAGCCCACGTGCTGATATCCTTTACAGAATGATGCTGCTTTATAATGCAGTGCTGCCTGAGGGATCAAAGGTCACAGGCATTCAATGTTGATGTTCAGCTTTTGCTACTTTCATTAAGAGATTTCTCCAGATTTCTTCAATCTTTGGATAATATTATGGACTGTAGATGATGAAATCCCTATATTGTTCTTAAACTGTTGGACTATTTGCTCTCACAGTTGTTCTCAAAATGGTGAATGACTAAGCCTTTTAGGGATGCTCTTTTAAAACCAAGTCATGACACTCCCCTGTTGCACTCAAAATAAGTGATATCAAAAATAATTTTATTCTTTTTATTTTTTTTTAACAAACACAACTTCATTAGAATTTGGGTTTTGTATATCAGTTGAAAAACAGTTGGATTGAAACAGGATGATTTTTTTTTTTTATTTTTTACCTAAGATTAAATATCTGATTTTTTAAATCCAGATTTTAAACATGAAGTAGGAAGTCCTCTGGGATTAAAACAGGCTGATCATCTGAAAGAGTATTTCTTGTTTGTGTGTGTGGGTGTTCAAGCGGCAGAAAAACAAGACGAAGATAGACCGGGAGATAAAAAGACAGCAAGAAGGCAACTGCAGAAGAGAGAGCAGCTATTTTTGGGTTTGTCCATCAAGAAAAAATGATTAAATCAGCAGAACTTTGTAGTGTGTGCGTGTCCGGAGAGACAGGGAGGGAGGACAGAGGATTGGCTCGAGTGAATGGTCGTTCCTGCTTCATCTTGAGCCAAGGTGCTACTGTGTTTTTGTCTTTGGAAAAGGAGAGAATAAGATCGCTGTCTGACGTCAGCAGGGAGTCTGACGTTACCTTCTCTGTATCTGTTTTCACGTTGGTACAATAGAGCTCACACATGAAGAAGCTCGCAGCCCAAATCACTTTCTGTTAACTGTTATGCCTGAGAAATCACGGAGCAGCTTCTTTTCAGCTCTTTAAAAACAGGACGCATGTGATTTCACGCTCAATAAAATGTTATTAAAATGCACAGACTGTAAAAAACAAGGATGTCTCGTGAATGTCACCTGTTTGGTATGAGGAGTAGGTCTGAAGTGAAGTTTTAAAGCCTCATAAAGGAGGGCTGCAGAATAAGAATTGTTGTCACATGGACTTTTGGTAAAATGGGCAAAACAGGTCCGATCCTCAATAAGCCTGGAAACCATCCCTAGAAATACGGAGTTGTCCTGCATTTGTCAATTAAATATCACCTCCCATTTGAGTCGACACAGGACGTGATTGATCTTTACTTCAGGTTCTTCTTCTGGTTTCGTTATTTTTAAGAAATAAAGCCAATCAGAAGCAGAGAGAGAGCCCAATTCTCTCTTTTCGGGATACAGTGCGGGAGTTTGTTGGCACTTTAAGCACTTCTCCCTCCACCAGCAAACTAACCTAACACACCAGATGGACCGTCCAGTATATTTCACTAGTCCATCTGGGAAAGAGCCCATAGAAAGTGTTTGGGGAGGGAAGAATCTTTCAAAAGCATACTGGCAGGTGATTGGACAATCGTCATCGTCAATCACATTCATTACAGGCCAATCAGATAATGTAGTAGGCAAACCATGAGCCTCTTCGTAGAGCAAACTCTTGCCTAAACACTACTGAAGCTGCTAGCATCTATGCTACCACTGCTGTCGTCTCGCTCATAGCTCCACTTCCTCTGGTCTACGGGACGCTGATTGGGCTGTGCAACTTCAGGACAAGCACAATCGCTGTAGATTGGAGCTTGGACAGATGGATGCACATTGCTGGTCTTCCCACTTTCCCCTCTGTCTGCCATGGCTTTTGACGTCATTGTTATTTCTGCTGACGTCAACTGATGAGAGAGTGACGTCTTTGTTTTGCGAGGCATGCAAAGTGAATTGAAGGGATTAATAAGCAAAAAGACTAACGATATCTGTCCAGTTAATTTCCCTTTTTCCTGGCATCGCTGCCCGCCCCAACTCGCTCGAGGCAGGCTGTTGTTAAATAGGTACAAAACTAATTGTCCCATTAATACCCATTTTTAATGAATTATTAAATTAAAGAATTAACTTACCAAATGTACTAAAATTTCTCAATTTTATAAATCTTTTAAATCATTTCAATTTAATATTACCAAATCAACAGGTTTCAAATGATTTTAAACTATTATACCCACTCGTTTTAAATCATGCTTTATGCTTAAATGTTCAATCTAATTCATAATTTTACCTCAAACTAATGCTTTTATTAACTCATTTTAACTACTTTAATGATTAAAACATATTCCAAAGTTCAAATAAAAAAAAAATTAGATGGTATATATGAGTCTAAACAATGAAAGCAAATAAAAGATAAATCCTTAAATTTTTCAGACCTCAAACCACCATTTTATTATTTTATTTGTCAATGTGATTGAATTTACATTTACCATTACATAAACTGAAATGTAGAATTTCTTTAGATTGCCTTTGACAGTATCAATTCTTTGAGGGAGCTGTTATCAATTTTCAACTGTAATAGATTTTTTAATTTCCATCCCTAAAGAGAAATGAGTCTGTCAGCTGTAAACGGTGTTGATGAGTGTTTTCTTTGGCACAGACGTGAAACAACCTCCAGTCCGAGAAAGTAAACCAAACTCATGTTATGGCCTCCAATTAATCCGGTTCTGTTTTTGTGATTGTTTTACATCAGCACTCGATATTAAGGAATTTACTAAAGCTGTGCAGTGAAGGTCAGTGTTGTTAACTACCCTGCTAACCTTTAAATATCTTACCTGTCACTGAAACAGGCTGCTGCGGGCTCCGTCTGTTTTTCACCAGTCTGTACTCACTGCCATCTTTTCTGCTTCTCTTTGGAGCTGCTTCAGGATTTCCCTCCCTGAAAAAAGTTCGCATTAAAAGGGTTAGCAAAACAAACCTCTAGTCTGCTGCTGAAAAAATAGCTTTGGCTACTTCCAAGATGAGCTGTTCTGTTTTTTTCAGTCAAAATTTGACCTAATTCGCTGAAGACTGAGTTAGTGTCACAATGACTTACACCAATTATCAGGGAAAGCTGTCACAATGTGAGATAATAGGTGAACTAGCAGCATGAATTAGTCTTTTAACTGCTGTTGGGGCTTGTGATGCCACTGTAAATATAACAGTCCAGGATAACAACCCAAATAATTCCAAGATTTGCAACAAAAAGAGTAAAACTAGTTAAACTTGGCAATATAGTCCATACCCAGAAAAAGCTGTAACTTCAATCTAAGTTGCGCCTTCAATTAAAAATGAAGAAACACAGGAGCAAAGACTAAAACGATAAAAACCATGATAAGAAAAAAGATAATAATATTAAAGGGAAAAAAATACAACTCAAAATAATGATATCTACTGGGTTCACAGGGTAAAAGCAATTGGAAAATAAGAAAGAGCAAGACCGTTAAGAGATTTAAACCTTAAAATAATTTCTAAAAGACACAGGAAGCCAATGCACAGACTTTAAAATTGGTTTAATATGGTGTAATACTTGAGTTAAGAAATAAGACATAAAAGTTTCTGTCTATGGATCTATGGACTGGTGGCATATCTCCACTGAACCTTGGTTGAATCTTTTGAAGACGTATAAATAAAACTAATCAAACACAGACCAGAGAGATCTCTTGAGCCAGCCGAGCCCTGTCTTAGTCTTACATGTTGTTGGAGTTCTGCTGGGCCTCAGCGAGCCGCAGTTTCTTGGCGTGGTTCTTGCCCTGGTAGTGGGCCTGCGCGACTGCCGGTGAGCTGAAGGAGGCGTCGCACAGCTTACAATAGTCGTTCTCTGTGGCCAAGATGACCCGCGTTGCCCCCTTGTAGAGCGCCTGAGGACAGGGAACAAAGCAATACAGTGTTTGTGATGAGGGGAGTTTGGGAGAAAACAGAGGAGTCCAGAAACATTTAGGCCTCGCTGGACGAAGAAAAGGATTGGCTGCACCAAAAGACAAAGTGAAGTCAG
This sequence comes from Cetoscarus ocellatus, assembly GCA_037902135.1. NCBI lineage: Eukaryota > Metazoa > Chordata > Actinopteri > Labriformes > Labridae > Cetoscarus > Cetoscarus ocellatus. The sequence continues at coordinate 549,593 of JBAMNC010001034.1, forward strand.
GAGGATTGTTTCAACTTAACAGTATTTTACCATAAAATCTACAGTGACCTACTGCAAAAAATCTACACAGTAAATTACTATAAATGGCAAAAGACTTTGGGAAAACAAACTGATTTCTGTAAATTAACAGCATTCTACCATAAAATCTACAGTGACCTACTGTAAAATGTCTAAACAGTAAATTACTGAAAAGGGTGATGGATCAAGAGAAAATTTTATTTTGAGCAATAGGAAAGATTACTTTGAGTAAATGTTTCACATTTTTTGGTGAAACAGCTGTTTGAGTAAATGAATTTTATTTTTTTATTTTTACAAAATTATATCTTGCAAATGAATTATCATTAAAATTGTTAAAGATATAGTAATATAAACCAAAATACAGCAAGTTCACTGTAATTTAAACCGCATTAAAAAATTGTAAAATAAAAGACGGAAGTGATATAGTAAATGAAAAAACAGAAAGGTTTTTGTTGTTGTTTTTGAACTCCTGTCTGTACTTTTATGTTTATTGTTATGATGACCTGTGAGCTACAAGACACCTGAATTTCCTCCATGGGGGTTAATAAAGTTAGTATCTATCTATCTATCTATCTGTCTATCTATCTATCTATGTACCTATCTATCTATCTATCTATCTATCTATCATTTGAAACAAAGTAATGATACCTTGAATAAAAATACAGTTATAAACAATAATGGAAAATACAATAATAATGCTGTAAATTAAAAAAGTTATGCTATTGTTCAGACATTTACAGTAACTTACTGGCATCTTGTTGCCAGTAAGTTACTGTAAAATTTACATCAACCTTTTCACAGAGTAAATCATGGAAGAAAGTCTACAGTCGTCTTCATATTTGTTTGATATTTTGTCCTAAACATTTTCAGTCATTGAGAATTTGTTGTACCTGCTTCAGTTTGAGACTAAATCTAGTTTGGGGTATAAAAGCCACACTGAGTGGGCACTCAAACCAGTGCAGCCTGATTTTGTTGAGACTGAATTGTGCAGTGAAGTCTGATTTATGAGAATTTCCACTATTCAAATAAACAAACTGCATTTCGCCGCCTCCTCAGATTGAAATGATCTCCTCCAGCAGAATGGCCGCCCTGCACAGCAGCACGCCCACCTCCACGTCTAAAACCGTAGCATTTGGGTAGGTGGGTGCTGGATCTCCAGGTTCGGTCCTGACCTGTCTGCCTGCGTCACCGTCGTTGGATCCTGAGCCGAGCGCCGTCTGGCCGACTCCCTCGAGGGCTTCTGGGATTCTGATGGCTGGAGGCTGTTGACTGCCGGCGTAGAAATTTCTCAGCTTTTTACTGTGGTTCTTCCCCTGGAGAGGGATAGAAAGGCACGGAGGCAGTGTTGATACTGACATGTTTTGAGAATGTTTGAGTCAAGATGGATAGAATAAACAAAAATTGATGTCCAGAACAAACAAACTGCACACATATGTTAGTGTGACCTTGACAAACAATCATGATGACCTGCTCCACTCCATGTGCTCTATCCTGCATCAACCATCAACAGAAACATCATTTAACATAAATTCATACTTTAGACCAGTTAAATCCATTTTAATGACAGTTCAGCTAGATGCTGCTATATTAATCAACATCATTCCTCTCCAGATTATATTCATTATAGATATTAATGTTGATATTAGATTGATCTCTCTATCCATGGTTATATTGATTATTCATCTATAGTAACTATCTTTACAAACATATAGACATGAGGACTTGAAAATGAGATCTTCCATCTCAAGGGGCTTACCTTTAATAGATTTATATTCAATAAATATGGTGCTATATACAAAAAGATTGGTTGATTGAGTCTATATTCTGCAGAGACAAATGTGATTTTAGTTCCTTTGTCTCTGCCTGGATGGATACATCTCTGGATGTATGTATGTGTATATACAAACATATTTATTATATATATTTATAAATATTTATATATGTGCATCTATCAATGAAGAGTTTGTCTTCAGCCTGCTCTATTGTAAAGTGTCTTGAGATAACACTTGTTATGAACTGGCGCTATACAAATAAAGATTGATTGACTGATTGAACAGTAAAAGGAACTTAAATGCCACTTGAGCCAAAATCCATGTATTGTTGTGTCTTCCTGAGTCCACAGAGTGAAACTGCAGATTGGCAGAATCAGTGTGCACAGGTGGAAGAACACAGAGCCATTTGCTGCATCGTGAAATAGTGCCAAACACAGAGACTTCCAGAAGGAAAAATGAAGCAATCTGATTTTTTTCTACCCAATCCTACATTCGACCCAACATAGTTTAGACGCTTTTGTTACATAAAACACACAATTATGCAAAATAACTGTTCCCACCAACAGCAGTGTATCCTATTGTTAGTCTCAGCTTGTTCTCCTTAAAGGTGCAGCACTGCTGGCAGCCATTTCAGCCACTTTACTGACTGTTGTCAAGTAACTGATACAACCCAAAAACCTAACTATCCCTTTAATGTATGAAGATACTTTAGAGCAGGTTACAATTTCAGAACTAGAGGACTATTCTGCATTTTCTTTTTTGTTGTTTCATTGGAGATACTCGCGCTTAAAGTGAACCAGATGACAACGACATCCCGATTTATTTGAAATTATTCACAAAAGACAATAAATTATGTTAACCAAAATAAAATGAAGTGTGATTAATAAAATTCAATAGTTGGCCACCAAACTTTGGCTTCTTACACCTCCACAGACCAACCATTTCAGAGTTATTTTTTATTTTTCTAAGGGCCCATTTATGCGACAATGAAAATTGAGTGTTTTCGTTGCGTTCTTGCCTTCTGTTTACAAGAGAACAGTGCCGTTTTTGTATCCGTCTCAGTGTAAACAGGAATCTCCGTTGTCAGAAAATGGGGACATGTGCAGCACTCTTTCAGATTAAAGGTAGTGCACGCACCTAGGAACAACAACATTAGCTATGGCCGACTACTGAGCAACGTGTGTGCTGCTAATTCGGTTTGTTATCACTCCTCCAACAAAATGACATCTTTGATTATGTTAGTGCTGTAAAGAATTATCCTTATTTTTTTTAGATGTCATTTAGTTTGAATTAGCCTTAGATGATAGTAATGTTGTAAATATTATCTTGTCTTTTATTTTTTAAAATTTTATTTTATTTTTATATTGTGCTGCTTACTGCCTTATTTATGGCTTTTACATTTTTAATGGCTGATACTGGGACCTCAGTTACTAGTTTCGTTCTTTCCTCATGTGAAGTGCAGACTGGAATGACGAATAAAACTCCTTTGAATCCTTTGAAAATGTGGATTTCCTGTGTCAATACGCTGACTAGCGGAGATGCATTTGTTATATTCACCAAGGACACTACAAACTTACATTGCCAACTACTGGCCTGGCACCCATGCTACCGTGTTTTCAGTTGTTCTCGCGGATGCGTGTGAACGGACATCGTTATCACACTGTCTCTGTCTTAACACGGATAAAACGCAAAGGAAAAACCTTTCCGTTTCTGGTGACAATGTTGTCGTGTAAATGGGCCCTAAACCCTACACTTTCAGCCACAAAATAAAATAAAACGAGAAACCAAACAACCTAGATGTTGCAAGCAAAAACAAAACGTGGTGTGAAAACTTCCTCTGACCTGGTAGTGAGCCTGAGCCTGCTGGGCCGAGTTGAGGGTCACGTTGCAGAGTTTACAGTACAGAGGTTTACAAAGCTCCCCCAGACCCAGGGAGTCCTCCTGCTCCTCAGACCCCTGCGGAGACCCCTCGTCCTGGGGCTGCTCTCCTCCTGGATCTACCTGACCCGGAGGAGGACCACCGGGAACGGGGCAGGACACCGGGGCTGGGATGGGGGACTGTCCTGGGGGCCTCGGTGGGAGCTGTGAAGGGTCTGGGCTCGGAGCAGGTGGGGACGAAAGTGGGCTGGGAGGAAGGGGGAATCGAACTCCTCCGGGGGCCACGACAGGTGGAGGCACCAGGGCTTGAGGATGAGTGAGAGGTGGAGGGGGCCCCAGCTGTTGTGAGAGGTCCATGGTTGGAGGCACTATTGCTTGGGAGTGGTCTACAGGTGGAGGCAGCAGAGTGTGCGCCATTGGTGGAGGTCCCAAAGGCTGAGCGGGGGCCATCGGAGGGGGTCCTAGGCTGTGTGGAGGGGTCAGAGGTGGAGGCCTTAAGGCGTGAGGGACAGCAGTAATTGGCGGGGGGCAAAGAGTCTGAGTGGGGACCATAGTTGGGGGTCCAATCGCCTGGGCAGGGGCCATGGGAGGGGGGCCGAGAGGTTGCGTTGGCGCCATTGGTGGAGGTCCCAGCTGGTGCAGGGAGTCCATGTGATGGAAGGGCTGCTGGGGATGACTGAAGAGGCTCAGAGGGGGCTTCAGCATGGTCTCTGGGCCTGTGGAGATCAGAGGGAACACATTTAAGTCGGCAAACTCGTGTTTTTAGTAGTTTTTAACATTTTTTACAAGTTTGTGGTTTGTGTCTCAGGTCTGACCTCCTCACTGCCTGTAGATTTCTTCAACAGCCGACAGGTTTTTACAGGCAGACGCTGCTTTAGTGCGTTTTACCTGTGTGATTGAGTACTTCTGTGCACAAGACAAGAAGTCTGTGGCATCATGCTTTTCTTTTACTCTGTTTACAGTACAGGTAGCTGCCTAAAACAGCTCGCTCCCCAGCCCCACATAAAAGACCTACCAGTGTGACATCACACCACTGTTTCAAGAGAATTTTAAAGAGACTTTTTTTGTTCTTTTAGTGTCTTGCCTCACTCCCGAGTCCATGACAAGAAGATAGAAACCATTCTTTTGACTGTGCGTGCAGTAACAAGGAAGAGAACGACAGAGCTCGACCATCGCTAGTTGGCTTAGCTCAGACACTGGGAGTAAATGGGTAGTGTTAGCCTGCTTCTGCCTACAGTCATCAGATAACCTCTTCAGCAACTCTAAACGGTCCTGTGTACTTGTTGTGACTCCTTTTTTATACCATGTTATGTTACGCTAACTAATTTTAGACTAAGATTAGCACTTTATGTAATTTTCAAAAGAAATACATACGATATGCACAGGGCGCATGCGCAAACCACTGTGAAAGTGCTTGTTGACCTACAAACAAGCACTTCCCCTGATGACTGTAGGCAGAGGCAGGCTAACAATACCCATTGACTCCCAGTGTTTGAGCTAAGCTAACGAGTGGTGGGCGTGCTCTGCCCGTCTCTTCCAGGTTACTGCATACACAGTCGAAAGAATGGTGTGACAAGACACGGGAAAAAAAGTTGGCGTATCCCTTTCAGACCAGGGAAAGGAGGCCTTAAAGTAACAGGGCCTCCCACAGAGCTCGGACAGAGAGAGAATACAGCTCATACACAAACAACATACACAAACAACATACACAAACAGTTACCAAAATGTATGTATGAACTTGAGTCTTTAAGAAATAGCACATTTATGTTGGTGGTTAAGGGTCAGTTTTTAATTTGAATACTGATGTTTCAAATAATCAAAGTTAGAGGTTCTTCTCTGATAAAATTTCCAACATTAAATAACTGAGATTTTTTTTTTAATAAAATAAAGAAAATTGTTTTGCAATTCGTATAGTGTAAGTTTTAGTTTTAAATTGGAAAATGGATGAAATTCAGACCTTGTGAATCAAAATCAGAACGATTCAGGCAGTCAAAGTTGCCTAACCCTATAGTTAAAATTAGCTTTTAAGACACAATAATGCATTTCAGATTTTCTTCCTTGTCTCTTGGTTTAACTGTTCGTCATATCTGTTAACACAGAGGAGGCAGAGCTTCTGACCTGCTAGGCCTCCACTGTCAAGAAACCTATAGAGCAATGAAGACGTTATTTTTAGCCATAATGTGTCTGCGGTTCAAGCCGCTGAATGAGACTTCAGGAGATTGACATAACATTATTCTCAGTGATATATGGTCTACAGAGAATAAACCAGCATTGATCTGTTCTACTTTCACTTTGCCTCAAGGAGAAAATTCCCACTTACTCTGCAAAATATCTCAAATGATTGATTAAAACAATTGTTGTCTGAAACACAAAGCTTAAAACAATGTTGGTAAATCTGTTATGATAATAATGATCATATCTGCCAATATAGATATTCATCTTTTAAATCAAATATCTGCCGATATGTTCTGATAACATTGTGCATCCCTACTTTTTTTCCACATAGGAATCGATAAGAGAGCTGTTAAACAATTGCATCGATAAAGGCAATCGGTATTGATAAAATCTGATCAGTTCCCAATCCTATACAAGAGTGGCTACCAATCATACAACCATACAAACACTGAGGCCGTAACGAAACTGTAGAATCCGTATCAATACACGTATCCCCAAGGAGTGTGTGAAGATATTTTGAGCACAGGTCTAATCCCTACATGAAACTATTGCTTACAGATGTAACGGCACTATGTGAGCTACCTTGGTGGAGGTTTGTGCTCTCCGAGTGCTTTCTAGTTTGATCTGATTCTGTCAGATTTGTCTTAAGACTAGTAATCCTAAAATATAAATAAAACATTTTGACACATCACTATAAAAAGCACCTTAAAGAAAGCCGACTTGCCATATATAAAAGACCATTTGCTTTGGATCCCACTCTCTAAAGATGCTTCAGATCCTTCAGACTTGAGAGGACATTGTGTTCTGACAGATCATCATCAGACAATAAAAAAAAAAAAACTTGGTTAAAGTCCACGCTTAATGTACAGCAGCAGTGAGACAAAGGATCTACATCTTTGAGCCCCACGGCAGCAGAGATGTAAAGAAAAGCAGGAGTGGAGACTCGGACAGAGGACTTTCACACTCCAGCGGGCATCAGGAGGATTAGGCTGAGCCCGGAGAGCCCGCGGTCATGCATACGGGACGTTACATGCACATAAATGTCCAAACGCACAGACAGACAGATGCAGGACTATAAAATCCTCGTGTTGATCACACTGTGGCTGCTCCAGTGAGCTTGTGTTTGTGTAAGAAACCAGAAATAAAGAGCGATGTTAGGTTTGTCACTGCGCTGATTTATCTGTTTATTTGCTCCTGATGATCCATGATGTGTGTGTGTGTGTGAGTGTGTAAGTGAACCATTGACAGGTCAGTAAAAGGCCAACAGCTGTGTCCAAACTCACTGCGCTGGAAGCTTTTATCAGGGATCCAACCGGACGCCCAGTGGCACTGATTCACGGACCCAAAATAACACCCTGGGGTGTTTGTGTTTCCGACTGCTGCTCACTGTCAGTCTGTCCGTCTGCCCGTCCGCCCGTCCATCTGTCTGTCCAGTCCGTCTTGTCAGTCATTCTAGTTGCTGCTCTGTCACCTGGCCTGGCTGACCTCAGCAGAGAGGTATGCTGCAGGAGTCTCTGACTTTACTGTAATGAACTGAAAGATGACTCTACGGAGGATTAAGCAGAGGGCTCACCGCACGCCATGAAGCAGCTGCATAAAAATCACTTTCACACCGACTGGAGCTGCACAGAAAATAATATATCTTATCACACTAAACATGCTATCTCAAATTTCCAGTCCCTTTCTATCCTAATGCATTTGTCCCAAATAAAAAAAAAATAGCTCCCCAAAAACTTCTGTAAAATATACATATCACTATTTTTCTCACTTTAAACAGGTCAATCTTTTAAAAGCACTCCAGCCTGAAATATGCTTATAATATATTAATTATAATTTAGAGGTTTTCAACCCTTTAAAGGCCAGTATGTTTAAAGAACTCCAATGTTTGTTAATAATAAAAAACAAAACATTAAACCCTTACTATTTTCAAAGTAAGCATGACTTCATGTTTCATCTGTTAGTGTAGTATTGGGTTATGTTTAGTTATGTTATCTTTAATTTTGCATTAATAATAGATCATTCATAAAAAGCAAAGGCAGCTCTAGTTCAAATGAAAAACATAAAAAAGCCTGCACAACCAATATATATTTAAATTTTCTTTAACTGAAACCAGAACGACACACAATCAACTTCAGTGTCATGCACAAATCACCCCATCAGCATCCCGCAGAGAACCCTTCACCCTGATTGGGACGGCCTGCAAAGAAACTCAGCGGCAATCACGACCAAAAAGAATCACGTAACCTGCTTTTTTACATCAATCAGGGTCACTTTGCATTTATTCAAGTGTATGTGCATTTAAAGTTTACCAGTCAGAATGTAAGGTAGGCACAACATTTTCAAAACAGGTGACTGTAGGCATGATAATAATCCAAATAAACCTCTTTTTTCTGTTTTCTCAGCAACACTTTTTCTAGTGGCTCTTTGTATTTGTGATAAAAATCAATGTTTTACAATTCATGAGTAAGAGAATGAGCAAAAGTGGGACATATAACCCAAATCTGAATGATTATACAAAATAATGTGAACAATTTAAGCATAAACATGCAGGGACATTTTGCCATCACCTCTATTTGTGCCTTATCTTTTGAAAAAACCCTTAATTGTCTTTTAGGCTGGTTCTCTTGGTAATGTAGCAGAGATGGTGCTTTCTGATCATCCCTCACCATTTTGTTATTTATCTGGATATTATTATAACTGCAATGATGGCTCATATTTGGATAAATACTGATTCAGCCTGCATACAGCACCTGAGCACTAAACCCAGAAAAAGCCATAAAAACATTAATTATCAGCTATGACTGTGCAGATTACAAACACTTCTGAATCCACTCAGAGGTAGACGACAGCATCTATTTATATCTCCACTCTATTTTGACACCAAACAGGTCCAACTCCCAGAACATCATAACAGATAAAGCCGACCAGCGGTGAGAATGAGGGCTGATATTTTGGTCCTTCTTTGACATAAATGAGGTGCAAGGAGGCCGAAATCTGCTCCGTTTCTTGGCTGTGATCTTCCCCGAGTTTTGCTGAGAGCCAAGGTCAGTTTAGTGGTGCTCCTCGGAGACGCACTTCCAGGCCAGGAAAGTTCAGGCCGAGGCAGAAAAAAATCATGTTCAAAGGAAACAGACCTTGCTGCAAAGTCAGGAGAAAGTTTTTGCATCGAGCTTTAGGAGGGGGCGAGTTAAAGCCCGGCTTATGATGCACCAGGCAGTGAGTGTGAGTGACAGCACTGTGATCCAAGCCATGTTTTTGGATGGATGGTTCCCAGCAGTGGTGTGGTGAAGCCTGGAGAAGAGGGTGTACTTTTCCTTTCTCCCTCGATTTTTAAGGCAGCCGAGTGACATTTAAGGCCACATCTCGTTCTCCTAAAATGTCCTTTGAGTGTTTGTGCTTGGTCACTAAACTTTGGTGCTTTATTTTGAAGAGTTACGATCATTTTCAGTCCGGGATAGAGACGTAATTGTGCATTTTGAGTTCACAAAGCATGGCAGGCAAGTAGACTGCAGAAGTACGAATCCTGCTTTTTGTTGCTCTGCCCACCTCCACTCGTCACTTACTGCTTTGAACAGGGGTGGGCAACTTTTTTTTTTTTTTAAACGTGTATGTTTATTGCATTTTCATGTATTTCAATTACTACAATAGAACAACAACAGAGCAATCACAGCAAGACGTCATCTCATGACACATCTCTAAATTTCTAAAATGTTTAAATTTCTATAACAGGAATTCACATTAAGTGCCTCTACAAGGCTCAAAGTCAAAAATCAAAACAAAATGTAACCTCCTTCTAGAAATGCCATAAAACGTCCCCATATTTTATCAAAGGTGGAATATTTACCCTTGATCGTAAATGTAAGTTTTTCAAGGGCAAGAGAGTGTGAAAATCCTGCAAGCCAGGCTTGTAGACTTGGTCTAGTAACAGATTTCCAGTATTTGGCTATGATGTGTTTTGCTTGTAATAAACCATAGACTTGCTGAGAGGACAATCCACAGGAAAAACTCCAAGAATACACAGTTTGGGGCATAAGAGTAATTTTACTCCTGTAACCTGGGTAATGACCTCCAATACCCCCATCCAGAAGGCTTGGATAGTGGTGGGAAACTTTGATTGCGAAGAGGGCCGCATATATTTTTTTCCAGTGCCTAGGGCCGCACTGTTAAATATTGTCAAGCACTCTCAAGGAAGAAAAACATCTATAAATATACAAAAAATAGCAAATATAAAGCTTCAAAAAGGATTATACCAACATCAGAATATTTTAACTCAAAACACAATTTAAAATTCACAATTTAATGAGCATGACACATAACTAAAGCTATTTTAAGCTTCTTTTTAATGCAATAAAAATGAATATTTACCAGTTTTGAAAGCACAAATGTATTACCTTTACCATTGTTACCAAATAAAGTTTTTACTGATACTTTACCTCATAATAAGATATTTAAAGATAAAATCTTTAATGACTTGTTAAAAATTGAAGCATGTACCAGCAATTTAAGTTCAGTAGAAATATTTGATCACCTATCCCAATGTGTGCATTGCTTAGTACTGGTTACTCACGATAAATCATATTTAGCAGTTGTTGTTATTTTTTCTTCATATTTACAAAGTGCTTTTTTTATTTGGAAATGACTGGCCACCTGTTGCCCACCCCTGGTCTTAAATGTAGGTTTCTGCACCGACGGCATAACAAAAAAAGACTTTCCAAATACTCTACCAACATTTTTTTTTTTTTTTTTTTTGTGAAGACAATTTTTACAAAAAGGAGGAGACGGGCTGGTGGGGAGTGTCGCCTTCAGCTCTGTGTGTGTAGCTTACTTAATTAGTCCTTGGTTACATCAGTGGTTCCCAAAGTGGGGCGGCCCACAGCTATGTCAGCGGAGGGGGCAAGACTACTTAAAAATAATTCCTGCTTTTATGCACTACTTTTTAAACACTGGTAAACTTTGTAAGAGCCTTTTTATTTTACCTTTGGGGACACATTTAACTACACCAAGAATTACAGCTTTAAAATCAAGAAAAAAATTTCCTTTAGCCCCTTTGCATTATCATTACAGTTTCTGATATCAGCTTTAGAAAGATCAACATGATTAAATCCATGGTAGTTCCTGCTAACAGCACACATATATTAGCATGACCTTGACAAACAGTCAAGGATGACCTGCTGCTGTGGACCTGCTTGACTCCATGTGCTCTATCCTGCATCAACCATCAACAGAAATGACATTATTTAATATAAATTCATAATTTTAGACCAGTTAAACCATTTTAATGGCAGTTCAGCTAGATGCTGCTATATTAATCAACTTCACTCCAGATTATATTCATTATAGTAGGGCTGGGCCATATGGCCTAAAAAGAAAATCCCTGATTTCTTTCCACAACACTCAATTTCCGATTTTAATAGATTTTTTCCCTCTCAAAAAAAACCCTCCAAGTGACACAAAAATTACATGACTCAAGTTTTGCCTTCATGTTGTCAATATATTCCCAAATCAAAAAGAATTTCCCTCCTAAAGGTAAAGTGTGTGTCATAAAATGTTGATTATGTAGTTCAAACATAGGCAGGTTAAACACTGAAGGCTGAGGTACTTTCACTGAATATTAACATGGAACTCTCTGATTAATATTTAATCTCGTTTGTAAAACAAATACAAGCCTATAAAAGTGCTTGTGCAAAACCTGACAAGGCCTTCTATCATGAAAACTGTACATTTTCAGTATTTATATTTTCAAACATTGCAACAACTTACAATTTGAACAAGTCAAGAAAAAAATCTTGATTTTTAATTTTGAAATCTTCTGCAGAAAATAATTTGAATTAATCCATTCACTCGATGTATTGTCCAGTCCTACATTATAGATATTAATTTTAATATTAGATTGATCTCTCTGTCCATGGTTGTATTGATTATTTATCCATAGTAACTATCTTTACAACCATATAGACATGAGGTCCCTCTTGAAAATGAGATGCCACATCTCAAGGGCCTTACCTTTAATAAATATATATTCAACAAAGACAAATATGGTGCTATAAAAATAAAGATTGATTGATTGAATCTATATTCAGCAGAGACAAATGTGATGAGGACAGATTTATGATCTGGGTGTCCATGCCTCATAAATTCTTATTTTTAGTCCCTTTGTCTCTGCCTGGTTGGATACATCTCTGGATGTATGTATGTGTATATACAAATATATGTTTTTATAAATGTATATATGTGTATCTATAAATGAAGAGTATGCCTTCAGCCTGCTCTGTTGTAAAAAGTCTTGAAATAACACGTGTTATGAACTGGAGCTATACAAATAAAGATTGATTGACGCATCAATGTGTGATGTCACAGTGGTAGATCTATGCAGGGAGGCTCAGGGAACAAGACGATTCAGGCAGCTACTGATGCTGTAAACTTACTGGAAGTACTTTATCACCTGGAAGAGACATGAAACTGAGTTCATTTAAAAGAAAGGCTCTTTGACCTATGACCTTGAACATCTGACTGATTTATCCTTAGGTCATAGTGGATATTTAAGCAAAGTTTGAATAAAATCCCTAAAATTGTTCTTCAGATGCCTTAAAAACAAGCAAGGGAAGAACATAAAGATCCATGACCTTGACCTTTGACCTCAATATCAAGTCAGTGCACATTTGAGACTAAATGTGAGATTTGTGCAGAGTTTGAACAAACTCGGTCAAAGTGATTTTGAGTTATCTTGCAAGGCCGGAAAGATGGACAGGACAGTCAGAAGGTTATAGACGGATGGTAAACTAAACTCATGATGCTGTTGCCGGCGCGGAGGCAAAACAACAATTACGAGCCAATTAGAGGCAGAGTAAGCCGGGTTATGCCTTTGTCACCCCGGGGAGAAGCATGCAGCATGCTACTGAACGATGTGGATCAGGGGGATTAGGAGGTGGATTTACACTTAACAATAAGTGTGTATACTTCTTAAACCTGCACACCAACACTGCTGCCCAAAGTCTAATTGGAGGGAAAACTAAACTAGAAGTTACTCATCATTTTCTCCTGACTCAGCTGTATTTCTAACTTCCTGATAACAACACACACACACACATGCACACAAATCTCCGTCCTGCAGCCTGATCATCTCGTGGCCTCCACAGAGAGTCTCTAAATAGGCCAAGTCTTCATTTTCTCTTGAGTTTTTCTTGCCATACTGTGCTGTATCACATCAATTATGGAGCAATGAGGAGCACATGCCTCCTGCACTTATTCCATCTGCTTCACTGGGCACTGGACGAGAGCAGAAAGAAGCAAAGACCAGATAGCCAACGTCCTCCTGTACTTTCAGATCTCAGCAGAAATAAGTGTTGAATTATTAAAAGAGACCAAGATCCACTTTCTTTCAAAGTCCAGTTTTGTCACTATTTTTGGATGATACAAGGATGTCGAAGCGCTGCGGTGTTCAGCTTAGACTAACAGTTAAATACAGACGACAAGGACCAGGAATCATCTTTAAATCATTTTTATATAAAAGGTTATAATACACAACAAACTGACGGACCAGATAGAAAAAAAAGAGGTAATGTTGGTCATGGCACAAGGAAGATCAGAATCCAGATGTGGATCCAGGAACTTTTCTAGGGTTTATTAACAGTGACAGACAGAGTAGTTTTCCACATTTCTGACAATAACTCACCCGACAAAGTTGTTACTACCTTGACAGAGGGTTGTAAAATTCCAGGATTTTCAAAACTGGGAACTTTCCATGATAATAACAAGAATTTATGGGAAGAAAACTGGAAGGTTGGCCCTTAACAGAGATTTTAATTATAGTTGGGAAAATATATTTTAACATAAACAACCAGATATCTTCTATATTTTGTAATTTTTTTGATATATACCCAAGTCAATTTTGCTCTGTTTTCTACCTATTTTTATTTTATTCTGATTATACGTTGATTGTTTTTGCACCACTTTACCAAGTCATGTATGTGCAAATGCACTTAGCAATAAATACAAAATTCTGATTCTGATTCAGATTTCTTGCAGGTATACTTGGGATTATCTCTGCTATCCCTCAAGTACATGCACATTGTACACTGCTTACTCGAAGTTGAATTTGATTGTTCAGTGAAATAATTAAAACTTGAAAATGTTCTAAATAAATCTTTTTATTTGCAAACAAAATGTTTACATTTATGTTCTGGATTTAAATAGGGTTGCAAAGTGGTGGAAAAACATTTCCAGAATCTTTCCAGGAACTTTCCGAGGGAAGTTAAACAGGGAATTTTGGAAAATTTCAAATGGGAAACTTTACAGTTATGGGAATTACGCAAATTTATATGAATTAACCATAAATTGGCAGCAATTTAAATGAACCGTATCATGTTCAAACATAAATATACACATTTTGTTTTGTCATAGGCAGACATCCATGCAAAATAATACAGTTAAAAACATTTTAACAGGATGTGGCCAGTTAGCAGAGTGTCCTCCCCTCTCTCTTTCGCCCCCTTTCACAAGCCTATCCACGGTCTTTCTCTTCTAACAATAAAGGCACAAAATTGCCCCAAAATAATAATAAAAAACATTTAAAAGGATTTATTTGTAAGTAGAACTTTATCAAGTTTTAATTGTTTTATTGAACAATCATTTTTTTCTTCACTTTATGTCGTCAGGCTCAAATGTGTATCTTCAATATTCAAGTTTCTAGAAATCTTCTGTGCACGTGATGGAGGAGCCCCGTGCATTTAGGGGGCACAGCCTCAATACTACAGTCAGCAGTGTGCTGTGTGGATGTGATTGAGGAATAGCAGAGATATTCTCAAGTATACATGCAGGAAATCTGTTGGTTTTTTTCAAGATTATGCTAAAATATATTTTCCCAACTATATTTTAAATCGCTGTTAACAGGCAACCTTCATTTTTGTAAATTCCAGATTTATTCCTATAAATTCCCATGGAAAGTTTCAAACTTTGAATATTCCTGGAATTTTGCAACCCTCAATATTATACAGTTTGTTTAAATTACCCCTGATTTCCAGTTAATTCCCATAAATTCCTATAATTTCCATAGGAAGTTTCCAATTAGAAAGATCGACAAAAATCCCCCAGCTTAACTTCCCATGGAAAGTTTCTGGAAATTTTCTTAACCCTTTCCAGCCCTTATTTTGCTCCTGATCACTTTTAGTTTTCTCTTTTCAGACCATTCTCTATGAAACCCAACAGCAACACCCATGCCACATCTAAAGTCACATAATTACCTTTTCCAACTCGGTTTGAACTCATTGTTTGACTATATCTACATGCCTAGATGCATTGTGTTGCTGCAATGTGATTGGCTGGTTGGCTGTTTGTGTTAACGAGCAGCTGAAAGGGTGTACCTAAAAGGGTGGCCAGTGAGTGTGCGTGCACCAGTATTTTGTCAAAATCTCCTCCTGACTCCACAGCCTTTGCACTGCCTGTTCTGCACAGCTGATGGAGGCAGTTTCACACTGAGGGCTTTTTGTTGCACCTGCACAGGTGCACAGGCCGTGCCAAAAACAGGCTGCTCTGCTGGTAACAGGGACCTGAGGCAATGTGGATCATGTCCCTACATTTGTACTCCAGGTCTAGATTTACAGCATGAGACTGATCTGTCCACCTGGATATATCTCCGCCATCAAACTGCCAGTCTCACTCAGCCTCTGTTATGATGAGACTGCAGTCTGTGTGACACCGAGGATACAAACTGAAAGACACTTTGTCAAAGAGATGAAAATAAAAAACACCCACAGCCGCTGGGTCTAAATGATTCGAGACGTTAAAACTCAGGGTTCACTCTATTACTGTTATTATGGTGTCTTGCAGAGGCAGCTCTTTCTCTCTGCGAGTTTCATTCGACTTTTAAAATGATCCCAAACTATTTGTTCAACTCAGAGAGAATCCAGGAGCAAAAGCTGGGACAGGGTCATGTTCACCCCTGTGTTACCTCACCTTTCCTTTTAACAACACTCATTAAGTCTTTGTGAACTGAGGACACTAATTGTTGAAGCTTTTTAGGTGGAATTCTTTCACATTCTTGCCTGATGTTTGACTTCAGTTGTTGGACTCTGTTGTTGTATTTTGCACCTCAGTGGGAGACAGAATGTGTCGTGGCATTGTCTTGAGTAATATGTTACTCCTAAACCTGTATGAACCTTTCAGCATTAATGCCACCACCCATGCCATGGGCACGAACAACCCTCCATACCATCACAGATGCTGTCTTTGACCTTTGCTCTGATAACAGTCTGGATGGTCCTTTTCCTCTTTAGCCTGGAGGACACCATGTCCATGATGTCCAAAACAGT
The DNA here is from genome assembly GCA_037902135.1 of Cetoscarus ocellatus. NCBI lineage: Eukaryota > Metazoa > Chordata > Actinopteri > Labriformes > Labridae > Cetoscarus > Cetoscarus ocellatus. Next base: position 565,743 of record JBAMNC010001034.1, read on the forward strand.
CTGAAATGTGGACTCAGACCACAGCAGACTTTTCCACTTTGCCTCAGTCCATCTCAGATGAGCTCGGCCCAGAGAAGCCGGTTATTGTTGATATTTGTCTTTGCATGGTAGAGTTTGACCTTGTAGATGTAGAGATGAACTGTGTTAACTGACAATGGTTTTCTGAAGTGTTCCTGAGCCCACGTGGTGATATCCTTTACAGAATGATGCTGGTCTATAATGCAGTGCTGCCTGAGGGATCGAAGGTCACAGGCATTCAATGGTTATTTTTTGGCCTTGAAGCCAAGTCCTTGTAACAAACAGGGAAAGCCTTTACTGTTGCTTTTACTACCTCCCTCAATGAGGTTACGTTTTTACCAGTGTTTGTCTATCTGTGAGCACGATAACTCAAAAAGTTCTGAACAGATTTTAATGAATTTTTCAGGAAATGTTGGAGATCCAATCCGTATGCAAATCTAGGATTTTTTTAAAGGATTTATTAACACTGTACGATGGGGCAGTTTTCCAAATTATGACAAGAACTTGGCTAACAATGTCAGAAATGCCTTGACTCTATTTTTATTTAATATAATTTATTCATCGTTTCTATAATAACTTATTTTTTGTGTATTTTGGTAAGAGTTGTGCAATGAGGCAATCCTCGCATTGAAATTTCCACATGAAACATCCAGCTGTGCAGAACAAGCAGAGCAAAAGCTGTAGGATGTAATGTTGCTTTTCGCAATAGGTCCATCCACTTTTCCAACTGTTGTGGACAATTGCATTCATTTGTTGGTCATAATAACGAGCCTCAAATCCTCGTTACCGGCAGGGAAGGCTGCTCTTTCTGTTTGTTTTTGTTTTTGTTTTTTTACTTTGTGCATCGTCCATGCAGGCACAGCAACGACATCCCCCCATGATACAACCAGCTGTGTTGGACATTCAACAAAAGGGCAGAGAAGTGAATCCTCGCTTCAAACAGTTGCTTTTTTGACAATCAAAAACAACAGATTTCCAGGCATTTGGTGCTAATATAGCCATTATTTTTATTAAAATATACTTTCAACATTAATTTATTTAATTTGCAATAAAATCATCATCGCTTATCCCCAGTTCCGACCAATTTTCCAAACACTGCCAACAATAGCCTTCAGTTTTTTAAATTAAAATAATGACATTGCCACATAGCAGATGCATTTTCTGTTTTTCTTTTAGCTATAAATTCATATTTTTACCTCACCAAGCCAAGTCTTAGTTGGAAAAGCCTTGGTGGAGGTCTGTGTTCTCGGGGTACTACTCCAAATCAATGTCTTTTGATGAGTAATGAAAATGCACAAAGACAGGAACAATCGTAGCTTATTGTCTTTCCAAGCCACATTCCTGACTGCATTTTCTGACATTTAGGGCGAAAAATGACACTATAGTGATTGTCAGGGACTTCGATAAATTTTATCTCCTTTCTTCTGCAAGATAAAACTTCCATACATGAGGCTACAAAATTCATACTGCCCCAAGTCCTTGTAACAAGCAGGGAAAGCCTTTTGCTTGCATTTGTCTCTCCATCAGCAAGGTATTTTTCATATTTTATATCATAGATTTTGGTGTTGATCCAAATTCGGATGTGGATCCAGGAATTTTATCAAGGATTTGTTAACAGTGCGAGACAGGGCAGTTTTCCACATATTTTGTTTTATTTGTGCTCTCAGAGTACTTCTAGTTAGTAATACAGTTGTGCAAATACATTGTGACCTTTGCTTATTTCAAGTTCTTGCCACTGTTCCAAATATTGCCAGAAATAGCATTCAGTTTTTGGCAATTAAAAACAAATTACCAACTACTGCATGCAAATTCAAGAAGCTTTAGCAATTAATTAATATTTTCCAAATCAATTTTCTTAGAAGTAGTGAAACTGCAAAGAAATAACTGGACTAGACCTGCAATTTTCTTAATTTAGAAAGAATAAATGACCAAATATTGCTGATCAAAGACTCCCTCTCTATGTTGTCTTACTGGATTGTTGCCTAGAATTTCTTGAATGAGCTCCAAAAAACCATGCTGCCTCAAGCAGTGAAAGCCTTATATATTTTGTATATGACCCTATAGTGACTTTATATATATATATATATATATATATATATATATATATATATATATATATATACTGTATTTTTATATCTACCTAATTTAATTTTGCACTACTTTATTTTATTCCTCCAGACTATTAATTTTTATTTCAACTATGTGTTGATTGTTTTTGCACCAGTTTACCAAGTCAAACTGGACCACTGCCAGTACAAGCTACTTTTCTTCCTGCAATTTTCTTTATTTAGAAAGAATAAATGACCAAATATTGATGATCAAAGATTCCCTCTTTATGTAGTCTTACTAGACTAAAACTGCCCATGCATGAAGCTCTGAAAACCATGCTGTCTCAAGCAGTGAAAGCCTCATATATTTTGTTTATATGTATATATTTTGCACTATTTTCTACCTGTTTTTCTACTTTATTTTATTCGTCGTGAGTCGTATTTTTTTTAATCATGTTGATTGTTTTTGCACCGGTTTACCAAGTCAAACTGGACCACTGCCAGTCCAAGCTACTTTTCGTACTGCATCTTTTTCAATTCAGAAACAAAAAATGACCAGATGGAAGCAAGAAATGCAATTTCAATTACTCTGTATGTCATGCACGTACAAAGAATTGACAACTAAAAACCTTGAATCCTTGAAAGATTGATGATCGAATATTCCCTTTTGATGTAGTCTTTCTAGATCATTGCATGCAATTTCTTGAATGATAAAACTGCCCATACATGAAGCTCTGAAACCATGTTGTCTGAAGCAGTGAAAGCCTTATAAATTTTAAAGTGATTGTGTATTTTTTCTATGTACCTAAATCAATTTTGCATTATTTTCTACCTGTTTCATACTTTATTTTATTCCTCCTGACTCTAAATTTTATTCTAATTATATGTTGATTGTTTTTGCACTAAGTCAAATTCCTTGCATGTGCAAATATACTTGGCAATAAATACAAATTCTAATTCTTTATGTTATTCATTGTTTATTATCTGATTTTCTTTGTTGGCAGGAGCTGTGCATGTGCAACGAGGCACATGCCACCCTCAGCTGTGCACAGCCTGAGGAGAAGGCAGCAGCTTTTCTTCTCTTAACAACAAACTGAACATCATGATTTACATCCAGACATCACACCAAGATGTACAGCTCTGCTCCTGTCCATGAGGCAGAGCATCCACATCCTCACATTTGGCATCCCAGCATCTTCAAGCAGAGCGCACTGATGGCTGATACACCCCTCTTGCATGGCATTATGATGACAGCAGCACCAAGGCAACCACCTCTCTGGGTAAATGCCCCCCAGTCCCTGCTTTTGGGCGCATCCTCAGCCTTGAGTCAGAGGGGAGCCCCCCGGTTTGGCATCAGCCTCTCCTTACCTGGCAGGCGGGTGAGGTAATGGCTGCTGTCCCCGTAGCTGACGGGCGGTGAAGTGTAGTTTCTGCAGTACTCCGCGCTCTGGTAGTACGCTGCATCCCCGGTCTTCAGCTGCAGCGCCATCATCGCACTCACATCCCTCTTTGCCAACTTCTTCTCTCCAAAAAACCGGGCGATCCAGCAGGCAGGAGGACAGACCTGACCACACGCTCCGGCGCAGCGGCTTCTCGGGGAGGGGGGGTCCAGACAGGAGCGCGTGCAGAAATGACGTTACATGATTGAAAATTAATCCTAACGCAGGTATATAGAGCACGACTGTCCTTTAGTCAAACATTGTAACGTATCTGAAGGTGTTTGTGCCCGTGAAATGGCGTTTTAATGACGCTTTCCGCCCCGAGCCCCCCCCGCACCCGTTCACTTGGTACAGTCCATTTCCGATGCCACCGCTCCTGATTTGCATGGGAGGCAATCATGACACATTGTTTAAATATGTTACACCTCTGTGCGGCTCCCGCAGCACCGAGGGGCCCCTGATGAGGGACTGATCTGCCGGGACACTCTGAGGAGGTGTTAATCTAGAAATAATCAGATAATACGAGCAACAAAAGAGGGAGGTACTGAAATAAAGGAGCATTACAGGGTCTTAAAATGAACATAAACGTCAGTTTATTTTAATTAATAATTGATTTTATAACACTTTTGCTCCCTAAAAATATATTGTGGGTCACACTTTTGCGTTTAAACGACATTTAAAATAACGTATTATGGTGTATCTTTTGTTAAAATATATATATATATATTTTAAAAAGCTTGTCCAACCTCTTCAACCTTACAAAAAACTTCTTAGTTGGGATATGAAAGTCATTTTTAAGCTGTTTAAACAGAGCAGATATTTGGAAATGAACACGCTAAGAAAACACTGACGCACTTGTTTAACAGCTTAAGTACTGAGGTTTTATTGTGAAGAGTTATTGGAATGGGGACACAAAAGAATACGAGAGAGAGAGAGATAGGTAGACAGTCAGGTAGATAGATAGATAGATAGATAGATAGATAGATAGATCTGATTTTTGTCATAATCGAGCAGCTCTCCTGTGAAATTAAGCATTAATTATATTTTATGGATATGTGAAACACTATTTTAATTCCATCAGATTCTTAATTCCCTGGTGATGCTGCCGTCTGCCTGTGAGATGGAGCTCTCAAACCAGATGTGTGCTCTTTTACCAAAGTCCGTGTTATCCAGCCTCTTCAGAAACACTGCATGATTAATGGTGTCAAATGATTATTGTACATTTTAAAGCTGATGCGTGGAATTAATTATATATGAATGTGTTATATTTTAATGTATGCATGTACATTATATATTAATGTAACATTATTGTGCTGTGTACATTTTATGTTTTTCCCACATGACATGAAAAGCTAATGTATATTTAACATATTTTGTGTTTTCCGCCCTTATCATTGACCTTACTTAAAACTAGGCTGCATACAAAGATTATATAAATATTATACTAAAACAGGATTATGCACAGTGCATGTATATATTCAGTGAACAAAATGTCTTCATGATCAAAACAGTGTACACTCTACATTTCTTGATTATCTATAACAGCTCTGAAAGGATTATTGTGATGATATTTGAATATATAATTTAACAATAGAGACTGGTGTAATAAACGTGTTTCCTAATTGTGATTGTAACAGAACCTTTGACAGTAGAACAATTCAGAGTCAACCTGCTGCCTGCAAATAATTTATACCTCTTTACATAACCCTATTATTCAACACGTCTTAGTATCCAATTTACTTTAAAAGCCTGGTGGCTTGTTTGTATCTCAAAGTACGATTTTTTTCTGCTCTTATGCTGATTTATGTTTATATTTTGCACATTTATTTGGGTTCTTTATAAACTCCTTTGCATTACAATATTGAATATAAATGGAAAAAAATGGATCTTACAAGAGCTTAATAACTGTTTATACTGGGGCTATATTAATTTTGTTGACTAATTGTTTTTGTCGTAGTTTTCGTCAACAACTTTTTTTTCCCAGATGAAAACTAGACTATAACTAATAAAAAGAAGTGCACATGGACAAAAACTAAATTAACTGACATTTTCCTCAACAGATAGAAATATATCCAATATATAACCGACTCATATCACGTATTCCCAGTTCCAGATAAACTTTATTTTTCAGAAAAGTTAATGCACTCAAAAAAATTTCTAGGTAGTATACTCTTAAACTGTTGTATTATTTTTTGATGGGCGGATTAAATACCCTTTAGATTTGGTACAATACCTCCCTGTTTGCAGCTGGTTCTGCGTCACAAACTTTTACAAATTGTGGCTAACTGAGTGAGAGGAGAGAACTTTCTACTGCATCTAACGTACTTAGTGACCATGGAGCTCATACAGCCCCACTTCAAAAAAACTGAACTATTCCCTTAAGGCTGATCCCATTTATATGCTTCAGAATTTTTTGGGAGATCCAGCGATAGAGGGCTGAGTTAAGATAAAAAAAACACTGAAATAAAGAGCCAGTAGTGAGTTTTGCATGTGACCAATGTCAGCCAACATCTCTATTTCATTGGCCTCTTTGGTAGGGTCCCTGGCAGAGAGCGACCCACCCCTGACTCGAGGTTGGCCTTGCTTGGGATTATCAGTCTTACAGACTTTGTGTCACATTGTGAATTTAAGTGAAGATATACTGCTCTGCTATATTCAATTGAACCAATCTGAAAGTGTCTCCAGCTTTCTTCATAGACAGCCTGAGTAATGTGTTCACAAAGCCTGGAAGACCGACAATCCCAAACAAGGCGCAACCCTGACTCAGGCCACGTTTACATGACAACGTTTTCACCAGAAACGGGAAAGTTTTTCCTCTGCGTTTTCGAAGGCAATCCGCATCCACATGGAAACGCGAGAAGGACTGAAAACGCTGTAGCGTGCATGCCAGTCCAGTAGGTGGCGATGTAGGTTTGCAGAGAATCTCTCAAACCAGAGCCAGCAGGGGACTGAGCTGGTCCCCTGTCCTGGGTTTTGAAATTTCATCAGCTAAAACTAAACTAAAATGAAAACAATTTAGACGACTAAATTATGACTAAAACTAAAAAAATATTTTAGGCAAAAGACTATAACTAAAACAAAATTAAACACTGCACTGGGGGCAGCCATCTTCGATTGTCAACTCAGGGGTGGAGAGGATCACCCAACTTCCTAGTAGGAAGTTCCCACCTCGGTGGGTGTTCCAGATGAAGTTTCCCTCTCCGAACTCGGAAATCCCGACTTCCCAGTACATCTGGAACACAGTATATGCTGTTTGTGCTGTAGTGGTGGGCAGTGTTGCCAGATTTTTCTACTGAAATAAGCAACCAGGTCAAAAAAAACAAGCCCAAAACAAGCAACCTCCAGCTATTTTTTTGTAATGCAATTTATTACTTTTTTAAAAAGATAAATCTACATAGTGTGTTTTTATTACCTCTGCCAAGGAGGTTATGTTTTTGCTTGCGTTTATTTGTCTGTCTGTCTGTTTGTTTGTCTGTGTTCAAAATAACTTGAAAAGTTCTGAATGAATTTGGATGAAATTTTCAGGAATTGTTGGAAATGGGATATGGAAGAACTGATTAAATTTTGGGACTGATCTGGATCACCTTGGCGGAGGTCTGCGCTCTCTGAGTGCTTTTCTAGTTGTCATCTATTTTACATTTCAATTTCACAGTGACATTTGTTCTTATTTGGCTCTTAATTGACTTATTCAACATCCTTTTGTTTGGAGGTGGAACATATTTTTCTTCATACAGAAGTGAAGGGTGGGGCTGCTGTTATTTATAACTCTGTTATCACTAAACAGTCTGTCTAACCTTGATTTTTGTAACCAAACTGACATAGTCAGGCTTTTATCTGAGTTTTTTGTTGATCCTCTACAGCTATTATAGTGAAAACAGTAATTGCTAGATTAGAAATAAATTTAATTCTGACTATAAGGATTTCTTTTTGGTGGAAACATCACTTTTGTCCCTCTTTTTACTGTAAAATTTACATTTGTGTTTAGAGTGGGACAAAATAGTTTGTGTAACTTCTAAATTAAGTTTAGATTGGTAGTAGAGTGTGCATCAGATCCCTCCTGGGTTTGGGGGCACAACAGGCCAAAATGAGCAACAACTTCACTTTTGGAACAAGCCCAGAAAACCACAACCCCCAACTGCCAATATTTACAGCAACTTTTAAAAAAGAAGCCCAAAATTGCTTATAATAAGCGGACCTGGCAACTATGGCTATAGCGCAGTAGTGCATTTGCCGTGTGCGCAAGGAGGTGGACCTAATGACCAGGAAACTGTACTTGTACTGTACTTCTGCTGTACTTGTGTTTTGCTTTATTGTGGGTAGCTGGGAGATAATCGGGGGGAATTCACACAGACAGAAAAGCCCAAACAAGTGACTACACGGTAAAAAACAAGCCCAAAAAAAGCAACCCGCGACTCACAAGATTTTCAAGCGGCTTTGGAGAAAAACAAGCCCAAAGTCGCTTATAATAAGCAGACTTGGCAACACTAGTGGTGGGGCTTGGGGGGTTTTCCTGCCATGGGGCCCACAGCCCCTTGCAGTGCCCCTGGAGGAGGGTGCCTTCAACATACAGTAAATTATTATTATTATTTTGTTTTAGAGAAGTTAATTTCAATTAGTTACTTTCTCCCTTACCTCCTGTTTTAGGTGTTGCCTTGACTGTGAATATCTTGTCTCATCTGGATTATTCTGCAGAAATAAGGTGGTGCCACGCCCACAAACACACTTCTTGCTGCACAATAACACGGAGGTGATTTTATTTAAAGCCCTTAAGAGCGAGAGTGTGGTTTGTGGGTGGAGTATGAACGAGGAGGCGACATGTTAGCCACTAACCCGCCTCACTGATGAATCTACCACAGTTTCACTTTCAGAGTAAAGTGTTTGTGTGCTCAGAGGCAGGGAGGAGAGCAGAGGAGGGCCCCAGACAGACAGCGTGGCTGCAGTGCTGCAGAGAGCGTCCACGTCCTGCCTGGCCCCTCATCTCCTCGGCTGCTCGGACGCCTTCCTGACGGGACATTTATGGGGACATGGTCTAACACCAGGAGCCCACCACAGCGGGGGACTTCACTACGAAGAGGGGCGCCGACTGCAGCTGGGAGAAACCTCGGATAACAAGCCTGCTTCGCCTGGAGCCGGGAGAATCCAACCAGCCGGGGTAGCGCTTTAGCTGGTCACTGTGTTAGCTGATGACGTTCGGCTGTTTGCGGGTGTCGTGGCTACAGCGGGAAACTGGATTTATTACTTTTCAAGCCATCGAGAAGTATCATTTGTGTGCAGCTTGATATTAAAATAATAATAATTCTTTAGAACATTCAAAGAAGGACACAAACTCCCCATCTGCTGTAACCACGGCAACTTCATTCAGCGTAAGCCACCAGTTAGCACGGTCACCACTTGGCTCACAACACCAGCCGCTGGGAACTGGAGCGGCTAGCTAACCGCTACTAGCCAGCATCCTTCAGCACTTTCGCTGCGTTGACGCCCACTTAACAGGGTAAGCTAAAACGCTTAATTAATCATTTATTCTAATATTTAATGGAAATGTTGATTTATTTTTATGTTGTGAATATATCAAGTATCAAGGGGGTGTAAGGCTCATCGTTAGCCCCTAGCTAGTGAAGAAGACATCTGTTTGTTTTTTTTTTAAATTGGGGGGCATTTGTTTAAAATAGAGCTTGTGGACAAATATAGGATAGCTGCTAAATTATGATTAATATAATGGCAATGTTATTAAAATGTTATAATATAGAGGTGATAGTGTGTCATCTTGAGCTGTCATACTCATTCAGCCAGTGTTAGCTAACTTGCTGCTAGCCTGTATTGATAGTAAACTGCTTTATGATCTGTTATTTGTGTTTTATTTCTCTGTTATATCTCTTATTTCTGTGATAGGGTGAAAATGGACTGAAACATGAAGGGTGGAACTGTCCCATCCTCGGAATAGGAGGGCTTCTTCTCTTGGGTATGCTTCATAAATTTCTCTTCCTCTTTGTAATTCAATATAAATAAGGCTGGGCGGAATAGTTTGTGTTAAAATAACTCCTTTACTTCTCTAAATGTTGCAAATTAATCTTTTGCAGATTTATACTGGAACTCAACAGTCAGATGTTTATTGGCAATGAGATCATGTATTATAGATGTGAAATCTAAATGGGTAATTGCCTCTCTATTTGTTTTGTTCCAGTAATATACAGTATTTATTAATATTGAATATTAAATGATATTGATACCTGTTTTATTCCATAGACCAGTGGTTTATCAAATCAGAAAATGTGCAGGATAATAATTTAGGTTTTTAGGGATAGCCTTTTGTTACGAATTACCTCAGACTATTAACACAATGCCAAAACTACCATCCGTTATCTGTGTTATCTTGGGCGAGTGGTTGAGTACAGCCTGAACTAGTCGCCAGCCAATCACAGGGCCACACTGAGCTATGGAAAACCATTCATGCTGACACTCATACCTAGGGCATTTTGCAGTCACCAATTAACCTAAAGAGCATGCACAGGGAGAACGCAAACTCCAAAGGGAAAGGCCCTGACAGAAACGGGGATCGAACTCACAATCTTCTTGCTGTGAGGCACATGCTCTACCTGCTGTGCCACCATGCTGCCAAAAGTATTATAATAGAAAAAGTATGAAGAAAACCGACTTTAAGTTTGATCTGTTTTTAAAAAATCCACTCCATAATGAGAACAAGTTTCTGGTGTCAAATCAAGTCAAATAAAAAAATTGTGAATTGAATTGAAATTGCAGTATCTGCCAGAAAAATCGCAATTAGATCTTTTCTTACAATTGTTCAGCCCTATTACAGGCCTGTGTTGAGCAGAAAACCCATGTAGGTGGAGACTGTATAGCTATGACATCATAAACCCCAGGAAGTAAAGAACAGAGCATCTTCAGGGGCATTTCTCTGTAAACTGAGAGTTAAGTAAAAAGTGTCAAGCTTTGCTGCTCACTGAGCCCCTTCTAACAACATCAAACTCAATAAAATTGATTTAGCAGAACATGGGACCTTTAGAACTCTGTTTGATGAGTATAGCAGTATGGTATTGTGATTATAAAGAAGTTAAACATTTAAATATCTTTTACTGTAAATGACACATCTTGCTGAAAATCAGCTGTTAGCGCAGTGACTTTTTAAACCGTCACATTCAGTATCATGTCAGCTGCACAAAAAAAATTCAGATAAACCTCAATATTTAATGTCCTGGACAGGTCAGAAAAGTACAAGTGTGTGTACCTGAGATTTTATATTATCATTGTGGGGGTTCAGTCAATACAAGCTACATTACGATGTCTGTTAGTTAATGGGTTTTCCCACTGAGCCAACAAAGAGTGCAGCTAAAAAACTCTTCCCATGTTTCCAAGGGTTAGCCTGTCACTGCAAGACAATTTGTCTTCTGTTGAAAACTATTTAAATCCCCTGAGAAAGCATCTTGATGGCCCTGATCTCTGTGATGTGCATCAAGCACAAGTTATTGCTAATGACGTTTGTGCCACCTTGTGGGCTCCGCCCACAAAATACATCTCCATTGTTTACAAACACCAAAGTGGTCTATTTCAGCAAAAAATGAAAGTGAGAAACAATGTTCATTTTGTTGACTAATTATTTTTGTCATAGTTTTCGTTAGGGCTGCCACTCTGAAAGTTGACTAGTCACTGACTATTTTTGCGATTAGTCGACTAATTGGATCATATGTAATTTGCAGCTTATCGCACCAGCATGCAGCTGATCTTATATAACCATCGTTAGCTTCCAGCTTTAAGTGTTGGTATGTGCTTACTAAAAATAATTACAATTAAGATGATAATTCATTTAAGTTTTAATGAACTTTGCAGCTTGTAGCACTCTATTGCTGCATTCTATCCATGTCATTATATTTGCACCAGTCTGCCTCTCCTCAAGAGGCATGGTGGCAAAGTTGAAGCTCTTCATCTTCCAATCTTCACTCAGGGAATGGCAAGACACACCAAGGTACGCCTCTGTTGCCCGACCGGTCCACACATCAGCAGTCAGGGTGAGGAAACTTTTGACAGCTCCAAGGGTCTGCTTTACCTTAAAGATGTGAGATGATTTGGAACAACAGTAAGCATTAGGAAGAAAATTTTTTTTTTTTTATTATTAATAATATTTGCCAGTTTACGTATTAAGATTTAAAATTATTTACCAATTCAATAATTCAATTGTTACATCAAATACAGTGAAGTAGGTTAAACAATAAACATTCAACATATTAGTAAAAAGAAAATCTTAACATTACTTTTCTCTTGTTTTATGCTTTAACCTACATTAATTTATTGCTTGCCCAGTCAGAAAACTCTTAATATTATTTTATCATGAAATGTGTTAAATTCTAATACAAATTGCTGTTTTGTGTTGTGTCTAGAGAGAGAGAGAAAGAGAAACTGACTTTCTCATAGGTTGTGTCTTATTTCTTTTCCATCATTGTGGTGAAGTGGGATTGGCCTGGTAGGTAGTTATCATGGTATTCCTGGTTGAACTGCTTGATCATCTCTTTAAAACCTTGGTCGCCAACTAGGGCTGAACAATATATCGTTATCGTATCGATATCGAGATATGAACATTCAAGCTATTGATATCGAAAAGCAATGATATAAACAATATAGATTTCCCCCGCGCTAAAACTGCACTTTCCACGTTTTTTTTTATTATGATGTTTTTATTTTTCTGAAAAATGCTTGGTTTTCACTGAACCCATAGTCGTATCTTATCGTATCGATATTGAGATATCTGGCATGAATATCGAGATATGAAATTTTTTCAATATCGTTCAGCCCTATCGCCAACCATGGACGGGGGTCTCATGTCCGTCTCCAACATGTTGAAGATTGCTTCTGTCAGGACATTTGCTTGCCGAGGTGTGCAGGTTGTTGGCTAGGTTAATGAAATCGTCATCGTTCATGTTGATGTTTACAGCTATAAGTAAGAGCTCACTGTTGACGCTAACGTTAGCAGCGTCAACAGTGAGCTTACCAAGACCACTGTCCCTCTTTGTCAGAAATTGTATCCACGAAGTGCTACATTTTAAGATGCTCGTGCATCACCGATGTGCTGCTATAAAGGGCAAGTTCTGCCTTGCACATTTTGCACTGTACGTCCTTCTCTTTTAATCTTGTAAAATGCTCCCAAACTTTCGAGCCGTGTCGCCTGTTCACCATGATACTCTGTCTAACTCTTCCGGTGATATCACGGCTGACCCAGATTACTACTACTGTGCATGCGTGTCCAGGACAGAAAGGCAGACAGTGGGAGTTACAGCGGCAGTTTTGAGAGAAAAACAAAGTGTTAAAAGATTAAACGACGACGTCGACTACTAAATTACTCGTCAACTAGTTTGATAGTCGACTAATCGTGGCAGCCCTAGTTTTCATCAGCAGAAACTAGACAGCAGAGTCAGTCAGTAAACAGGATAAGGCCTATACATGCCACGGTATCTGTTTTCCTCTGGAGTTTCCCACTGAGCAAAACTGTTTTTATTGAAACCAGAAAAAAATGAACTTCCTTGTTTCTTAAATTAGGATTGGCTGTCTTCACGCCTCAACACAAAACCAGGATACTTGACAACCCTTTCATAACTTGGTTACTACATATCTATCTATTTATTGCTTGTAATTATTTAAAAATACAGGTTAGGTCCTGCACCCTTTCTTCATTTCCCAAAAATAAAATAGTAGAAATTACTCAAATACTGTGTTGCTAATTTTGGGTTGCATGGAGGTGCAGCAGGTAGAGTTTGTATGTTCTCCTTGTGCATGTGTGGACTTTCTTCATGTACTTCAGGTTCCTCTCACAGACCAAAAACATGCCTGTTTGGTTGATTGGAGATGTTGATAGCCCTAGGGTAAAGTTAATGTGGGCAACTTTGATTACCAAGAGGGCCACTTAAGTTTTTCAGTGCCTGAGGGCCGCTGTTACATTTTTGTTAACAAATTTTTATTTAAAGTTGTGCACAAAACAACTTGGCAAACATTTCTGGATCAGTACATGGCTTTGGTCCTATCCATTCAGAGACAAAAAGGAAAAGACAGACAGGGGTTCAGAAACAGAAGTACTTTGAAAATATAATGTAGTATATAAACAAGTGAAATAACAAAAACAAACTCAGGAAAGTAGAATATATAAGTAAATGAATAAATAAATAAATAAATAAATAAATAAATAAAATGTATACATATATATCCATATATTTACCTAAACAAACATATGCATACAGTTATACCTGCATATACAGTGTTGGGCGCTCTTAAAGAGGAAAAAATATACAAATAAACAAAAAAATAGCAAATAAAAAGCTTATACAAATTATACCAATAAATATATATTTCAGCTCAATTTAAGATTCTTTTTAATGCAATAAAAGCATGAATATTTACCAATTTTTTAAAGCACAAATATATTACCTTTACTTTTTTTCAAAATATAGTTTTTACTAATGCTATATATTTTATTGTAGTGCCCCCTAAAAAATACTTAGACCATAGCAAAGTAAGTTCTTTAGTGACTTGTAAAAAACTGAAATATTTGATCACCTATCCTAATTTGTGAATTATGTAGCACTGGTCACTCATGATGAATCATATTTAGCAGTTGTTGTTATGTTTTCTTCATATTTCCATGGTTTTTTTTTTGGGAATGATTGGTGGGCCGCATTGAGTGAGGTGAAGGGCCGCTGTAAATGAAAACCTCTCTTTTTCTGTTTTGTTTGCTGATGGATAAAACTGGTATCAATGTTGTTTGATTTTCGGTAGAATCACAAAAATCAAAGTTTTAAATTCACATGTTGTGGCAACAGAAAATATATTTCAAAAAATGTGTTTAGAAAAGTCCATATGTGGACTTGTGGCCTCGTTTTTCTACCTGAAAAGTGAAAAAAGCTGATTGATATGACAAAAAAAATAAAAAATCAGCTGCAGTTACATAAGGGATGTCCTTAAACCACTTTGTTGTATAATGTGGCACAACCGCCCGACCGTCTGTTAACCACAAACACAGGATGCCGTGGAAAAGCTGTGTGTAAATCTAGTCCTGCCAACCTTCCACTGTTGTGTTTCAGTATTCAAAGCAAGCTCATGTCTCTAGGCCAATGTTTCCCCACCCTCCACATCCTGTGTTGTGAGGAAGCTTCCTCTTTTGTCCTAAAGTGCTTAGCTGCATCCTGATCAGGGTCACAGATCGCAGAACAGCTCAATAGCTGGTTTGTTCTTACTTTAAGGGGGGGGCAGTATTTTTAAGCTTGTTTTTCTTCATATTCAATGCTACCTTTCTTTGGAAATGAAGTTTGCTCAATTTCATGCATTTTTTTGTCTCAGTTACAACTCTGAACTGTATTGGGTTACAAGTTTTCAGTCTGGATGATCAAAACAAGAGGGTCGTTTTCTCTAGTTTTCTATTTTTTTCCTTTTTTGGCCTTTCTCTGAAGGCCGGACCCTGTCAATTTGTCTTTCTTTAGAGTCGAGCTGTAGTGCGGGAAATAAAGCATTTAAAATTCAGCACACCTCTCAAACTTTTAAAGCAGAGGTTGCATTGTTCCTATGGAGTGTTGCAGGGATGATACATTTTTGTAGGCCAGCGTTTAAGTTAGTATTGCACTGGTTCTCTCAGTGAAAACCCTTTGGGATTTTTTTTTACTTTACATTCATTTAAGGAAGTAGGGCTGAAAGATTTATTGTTTTCTGATTGAAAGTCGCAATTTCAGACAGCACAATCATGTGATTACCAAAGCTGCAATTTTTTGCAGCACTCCTGACTGACCCAGGATCTGCTGTGTCAACTATTTTACATGTACTATTTTACAAATTTGCAGGCAATTTGCATTTACGGAAGTGCTGGTAAGCAGATCAACAATACAAAGCCTCTGTTTAGGAGTAGAAGTTGGAGTTTCTCTTGAATAATGAAAACAGATTATTTATCATCAATAGTAGATGATGAATAATGTGTTGTGTACTTTTGATCACTGATTTCCTTACTGTTGTCTATACTGTAAACATAGTGAATATTGCACTGAAGCTTGATTTGAAGAAAATCGTGAATCAAATTGAAATCGCAATATCTGCCAGAAAAATCGCTATTGGATCTTTTCCTAAAATCGTTCAGCCCTACCAGGAAGTCCCAAACGAGATTAAAAATCTCTTTTACAAGAGAGACCTTGCCAGCAATACAGTGTTACAAAATTAAAAATCAAAAACAAAACAGTAAATACAACAAATCACAGGGAACGTTCACTGAGACAAACCAAAATTTACACCCAAGGGGCTGAATGTCATGGCATATGAATCTTGCAATCTTGTCCGTGGTGGCCTTTTTTCGTGCATTTGACAGAGGGCTTACTGAGGAGGATGGGCTGAGCACTTGACAAAGCACCCTTGGACTAAGGTGGGGAAAGGTCGATAAATGGATATGGGGATTTGCTGTGGAGGAGGAGGAGTAGGCCAGCTGCTTTGCATTTAATGAACACACAGTACTGTCTAGACTAAGGTGGGGGAAAGGCCAATAAATGGACATGGGGAGAAGGACTAGACCAGCTGCTTTGCACTGTTTTTTTCTCTATTCTGCCATCGGGGATGTGGAGCCCAAAGTGCTTCCACGAGCCCAGTTCACAGTGCCTTTAAACCGCTCCAGCTTGGTTCAGCTATAACATTCACATTAATTGCACTATCTGTGTCAATTCACTCTACAGTATGGCTTGGATGAGCGAAATGATGTGTGCCCCCACATACACACAAAAGGCAGAGAGCTCACTCGTGGCACTCCTGTCTCCCGCTAAATCTGCATGCCTCCCTCGCTCCAATATCACGCCTCTGTTACTACGTCTTGAGACGGAGCAAAGAGGGGTCAACTTATTCCCCTCATTCTGCCTACATGACATTCACAACAGTGGTGGAATGTCATAGAGGGGTAAATATTACACCATGAAACAGCAGTGTGAATGGGGCTACAGAGTAGTTTCGCCTGTTCTCCATTTTCTCAAGGTGTACGTTCTGTTTTTGAGGTCAAGGGGGTAATTGCTGTGTGCATTGACTCGGTCGACTGACTCTCATTTTGAAGAATTTCTTCTTCTGTTTTTACTTCGGTTCACAAAGCCGTGCATCCACGATGAAAGGAATGTCATCGTTACTTGAGTCAAAGTCACTCTTATTGTGTTCAGTATTAGTTTCCTCTGCCACTGTTTTATCTTACCGAGTCCACAGAGCGAAACAGCAGATTGGTGAAATAAATGCACACAGGCGGAAGGACACATGGACATTTGCTCCATTGTAAAAGTGCCAAACACAAAGACTTCCGGGAGGAAAAATAAAACATTTAAAATTTTTTCGCCTGATCGGTCATTCAGCCAGCATAGTCTGTGGCTTGTTTTTATGTAAAAATCACAATTATTGTCCAGTATATCTACGCTTTGGGGAAGTTGTCATTTTCTTTCAAGGGTCAGAGGGAATCTTTTCTCAAGATTTGGTCAAGAATAGAATATGTAAAACCTGTACTCTCCATGAATTGACTATAACTGTTATATGAAAAAATTTACTTCATATGCTAGGGCTGGGTATTTCCAGCAACCTCATGATACGATATGTATCCTGATGCACGTAAATTGTGAACGTTGATTACATTTTAACAGAATTCCTGACAAGTTTTGTTTTTTTTACAAGAAGATAAAGAAGAAGAATGAGTTTAAGATGATTCTACAACTTAAGAAACTTAAATTCAGGTCCTCAAAGATGGTAGACATAAGTTCAAATTAGGAGCATGTGCTTCATCATGTAGCTTGGCTTCTTCTTTGAACCGTGCCATTGTTAGCATTCCCCAAAGTATATTGACAACAACTATCAAAACATTGAGGCTTTATTGATTCTGTAGAATCTGTATTGATACATGTATCCCTAAGGATTTCTTGATGATATATTGCCATATTGATATTTTAAGCACAGGCCTATGTTATACATTCCTGTTGAGGTTTTTGTAGACATACACACTTTAATATGTTTTTTTCCTGGTAGAGAAGAACCGGAGTAAACACTCTCCTCCCACCCACTTGTTATAATTGTCCTTTTATTTTACTAAAAACCTGGATAAGCAATGATCATTCTCTTGACCACAATTGAGGTGTGGCCACTGAATTGTACCTGATAGGGAAGTTCTGTATAATTTGCTTTTCCAAGAAAAAGAAAAACAAAACAAAAAACCAACCTACAATTATCAGAATAAAATAAATAACAGCCATGTGCCTTACCTGTAGTGTGAGCTTATTCTTCTTAAAGGTACAGCGCTGCAGGGAGCCAAAAATACTGAAAAATCCCTTTAAAGACGGTCAGCATATTTACATCTGTTTTATCTTGGTGTGATATTTTCAGGCCACTCTCGTGAAACTCACCAACAAATCTTAAACTGGATTGTTACCTTTTCTTCAGAGGACATCAGCACAATAAAATATTTTTCCTTAAAAAAACTGGGACACTGGTGTTGATCCTAAGGCGAAATTCTCCACCATGGCAGGAAAATCATACCTTCAAATATTTCACAAGTTAGCTCAGCATCACTGCCAGAAGTCAGTTCTCAAAAATAGGTGATCTGTTGCTCAAGGGCATCTAAACAAAGTAGAATTTTGGGGCCACAGTAGAGTCTCTCTTCTCCCCAGACTTAAACTCCATAGTAACTTTGTCTTACAGTATGTTGTTTTTATTCTAAACAGTTTTTATGAGGCCTTATACTTGTAGAATGTAATACAATTAGACACTAAAACCTTGCTCTTATATTTGACAGCATTATTCCAGCAGTTTACTTACCTCTCATTTTAGAAATATAGGGCAGGTCAAATAGGGGAAACACAAAGAAAAGTGTTGTTTTGAGGTTTGTCACTCAGTGTTTTAATTCTGAACAAGTATAAGCTTGTTCTAGTCATAATAGCCTTCACTTATTCAGGATATTCATAATAACTGGCTTATAAACACAGTAACCAATGCCAGATTTTCCTAGAATAGTAGTAATAGTTATTAGCTTTCCTCACATCCTGATCTCCTTTCCTTTGTTTTAATGGCCACCGATGGGCCGGATGTTTCCTGGAGACATCATTTCACTTTCTAAGGGCCCATAAAACACATTATTTCCTGTCTCTGTGTCGCAGTTGAGTCACTGTGTTGTTCATGTGTTTGTGAGTGTCAGATCTGAGCAGTAGATCAAAAATAGATGCGTCATTGAAGTCCTCAAGATGCTTCTGTTTTCAAGCTTTTTGTCTCCTTTTAGAATCAAATAAATGACCCGATCGCATCTTTACCATTCATCACTTAAAAGCTAAGAATGTCCTCAGTGTATTTTACATTTAATTAATTAAGATTCAGGCATGAAGTTTAATAAATTGAACAATACTGAGTACTTATAAGATGCTGAAGGCTTAGATTAGTATTAAAAGGTTTCTTATTTCGATAAATTGTGAGCTTGTATTAGAAAATCACTGTTTAAATTCACACTGCTGTACTTGGCAAGGCTGCAGATATTGCTTTTTAATCAAAGTGTTGACTTCAATTTCAGTTTTTCATATAAAAGGTATGTGTCTTTGAAGAAATGTGAGGCAATATGCAGTATGGACCAAAAACAAATATACCAACCGCAATTCCAGTGAAGTTGGGACATTGTCTAAAATGTAACTAAAAAAGAAACAAGTTTGTAATTCAATTTTGACATTTATTCAATCAAACATGCAGCAAAGACAACATATTTAAAGTTCAAACTGATGAATTTCATTGGTTGTTTTTGCAGATATTCAGTAATTTTGAATTTGATGCCTGTAACACATTTAATGAACATAGAGAGTTATGCTTGATTCAATTCTGACTTCTTTGACTCAGAGAAGCCCAGTGAGCGGCTCAAATTTGGGTATAAAATGTGAATTCAGTTTGAAATTCTTCATTTCTTCTCAAACTGTTTGACTTTTTATGTATTAAAGAATTTTTTTGAAAGATTTTAGTTGCGTTTTCTCATTTTTTTGACAGGTGGTCTAATAAATTCAATATATACAATTATTTTCCTCTCTTTCCACATTACTTTATCTCACCACCTGAGGCCAAATGATTTTATGTTACTATTTTTATTATTATTTATATTTTGTTGTTACTCTTTCCCGTGGACTGAGAAAAAAGCATAAAATGAAGGGAAAAATTGATTGTATGAAGATGGTTTGATATGGAGGAGACCTACAAGTCTGCCACAATACTGTACACTTTGGGTGTTATTTATGTATGTTCGTATTTATTTATTTTTCTTTTCCTTTTTCTTTTTCTTGCGTAGTCCTAAATTTGTATACATGCATTTTTGTCATTTATATTTGATCAGAAAATGAAATTGTTACCAGTACTGAGTTTATCTTGAGATGAAATTGTTTAAATCAAAATACATCAGTCTTAATGTGCGTTATAATATTTTTTAATTTAAGAGGCCACCAGGAATCACATTTTCTTTTTCTTAACTCCATTGTAGAGCTGGGAGATATAGCCCAAAAATAAAATCACCAATCTTTTTCCTTAACACTCGATTTACGATTCTAATTTTTTTTTTCCCTCTCCAAAAAAAAAAACTCCAAGTGACACAAAAATTGACATGAATAAAATTTTGCCTTTGTGTTGTCAAAGTATATTCCTACACCAACCAGAATTCCCCTCATAAAGTTGAAGTGCATGTCATAACATGTTGATTATGTAGTTCAAATGTAGGCAGGTTTGTCTGCATAAACGGACAGCTGAGCTATTTTCACTGTATTAAGATGGAGCTCTCTAAACACATTTAACAAACAAATACAAGCCTATAAAAGTGCTTGTGCAAAAGCTGACAGGGCTGACCATCATGAAAACTAAATTTTCAGTATTTATATTTTCAAACATTGCAACAACTTACGATTGAAATAAGTCAAGAATAAAATCTTGATTTTTAATTTTTAAATCTTCTGCAGAAAAAAATTCGAATTAATCGATTTATTGCCCAGCCCTACTCCGTTGATACTTGTGTTGTGGCGTGAGGGTAAAGTAAGGTCAAGTCAAAATGACATGAATTTTATTTAGTGTAAAAGTGCAGAGATGTCTAACTGTATATTTAATGTCCCACAGTGTTTTAAAGCCTGACATTCATGGTAAATGTACGTCCCTGTCGTCATGCCCTGAATGTTGGCCTGGAATGATGTTTTCCAATCAAATGATGCGTTAAATTTATGTACGAGACTGGACGACATCTGGACTGTGAGTGCAGCCTGTTGGTAACATTAACTGTGCCAGCTCTACACATGTCATTGGTGCTCAGCAGCCAGCTCAGTACTTGTTTCAGTCTTGCTGCGTTTGGTCGACTGAACACGCTCGTTCTTTTAACTCAGTGAGCACAGCTGAGCCTCAGACTCAGCGGGAGAGCTCTCCCCAGACCCTCTGTGGAGCACATTTTAAAACCAAGCAGACAAAATAAAGAAAACAGCTTTAAAATTCAAAATAAACAGCAATGTTTCAGTTACCAACAAGTAGGGCTGGGTGATATGAGCTTATAATAAAATCCCCATTTTTTTACATAGAAATCATTTTTTTCCTTCTCAAAAAAACAAAAAAATGACATGAACCAAGTTTTGACGTTTATGTTCTCAAAATATACTCCAAAACTAAACAGACTTTCCCTCTTATAGTTAAAATGCATGCTGTAATTTTACCATAACATGCTGATTATGTAGTTCAAACGTAGGCAGGCCTGTCTACATAAACACTGAAGGATGAGTTATTTTCACAGTATAGTAACAGGGAACCATCTGACTAATATTTAATTCCAAAAAGAAACAAATGAAAGTCTAAACATGTGCTTATGCAAAACCTGACAAGGCCTACCATCATGAAAACTAAATTTTCAGAATTTATATTTTCAGACATTGCAAAAACTCATGATTGGAGTAAGTTGAGAAAAAAAATCAAGATTTTTCATTTTTAAATCTTCTGCACAAAGTAATTTAAATTAGTCGATCTGATCGATATATTGCCCAGCCCTACCAGCAGGTTACAAGCCCCAGTTCCGATGAAGTTGGGACATGTGTGAAATGTAAGTAAAAACAGAAAACAATGATTTGCAATCCTTTTTGACCAATATTCAACTAAAAACACTACAAATACAAGATATTTCATGTTCAAACTGATAAACCTGTTTTACTCAAACAGGGGAATATTTATCACCTGATAGTTGTTTAAGCTTTTAAGATGGAATTCTTTTACATTCTTGCTTAATGTACGACTTCAGTCGCTCAACAGTCTAGTATCTGTTGTTGTATTTTGTGCTTCAGTGGAGACAGGTGTGGACCGCAGCAGGTCAGTCTAGTCCCTGTTCAGTGGAGACAGGTGTGGACCGCAGCAGGTCAGTCTAGTCCCTGTTCAGTGGAGACAGGTGTGGACCGCAGCAGGTCAGTCTAGTCCCTGTTCAGTGGAGACAGGTGTGGACCGCAGCAGGTCAGTCTAGTCCCTGTTCAGTGGAGACAGGTGTGGACTGCAGCAGGTCAGTCTAGTCCCTGTTCAGTGGAGACAGGTGTGGACTGCAGCAGGTCAGTCTAGTCCCTGCTGTTGTAACTCGAACAGAATGTGTCTTCATCGTGTCTGAAATAAGCAGGGACGTCCCTGAAAAAGATGGATGGCAGCATGTTGCTCCTAAACCTGTATGTCCCTTTCAGCATTAATGGAGCCTTCACAGATGTGCAGGTTACCCATGCCATGGGCGCTAACACCCCCCCATACCATCACAGATGCTGTCTTTTGACCTTTGCTCTGATAACAGTCTGGATGGTCCTTTTCCTCTTTAGCCTGGAGGACACTACGTCCATGATGTCCAAAAACAGTCTGAAATGTGGACTCAGACCACAGCAGACTTTTCCACTTTGCCTCAGTCCATCTCAGATGAGCTCGGCCCAGAGAAGCCGGCGCTGTTTCTGGGTGTTGTTGATATTTGTCTTTGTCTTTGCATGGTAGAGTTTGACCTTGACCTTGTAGATGTAGAGGTGAACTGTGTTAACTGACAATGGTTTTCTGAAGTGTTCCTGAGCCACGTGCTGATATCCTTTACAGAATGATGCTTCTTTATAATGCAGTGCTGCCTGAGAGATCATAGGTCATGGGCATTCAATGTTGGTTTTCAGCCTTGCTGCTTACGTGCAGATTTCTCCAGACTCTCTGAGCTGTATGGACTGTTGTTGATGAAATTTCTTGGTTTATTGCAATTGTCTGTTGAGAAACGTACTTAAACTGTTGAATTATGAACACAGTTGTTCAAAGGGTTGAACCTCACCACATTTTTGCTTGTGAAGCAACACTCACCTGTTTCTAATAAACCTGTTCACCTGTGGAAAGATCCAACAGGTGTTGTAAAACATTCCTCAAACTGTCTGAGCTTTTTTGGAACATGTTGCAGGCATCGAAGTCAAAATGAGTGAAAATTACAAAAAGCATTTAATATCTTGTCTTTGTAGTGTGTTCAATTGAATATAGGTCAAAAAGGATTTGCAAATCTTTGTATTCTGAATTATTTACATTTACACAACGTCCAACTTAATAGGGAATTAGGGTTTGTTCTAGACTTAAAGTTTTCTTTGCGTGATTTTGTAAAAAGCTAAAAAGTGGATAAGGGGCTGATGTGTTGGAAAGGAAGCATGTGAAGCAAAATCAATGCAGTTACATTTAAGGTTTAGGTCAATGAATGTTCCACTTCATTTGTCAGCTTCTGTCGAAAAGGTTTAGGGGCTGGACTGAAAAATAGAAGCTATGTGGCTAATGTTAGATCTTTAAAAGGCATGTTTTTATTGACTTTGGTGAGAATTGTGAATGAAAACTCCAGCATCCTGTTACTGTGTTTCACCACATCACTGTAAAACCACAGAGTGAACTAGAAAGAAGTATGCAGTTCCTCTTTAATGAAGTCACAAGGCTCACAGACAGTTGCTCAGTTGGCAACTCACCGCCCCATGTGAAACCACCGGGTCACCTTGAAAGTGACGCACATGCACCTTTGAACAATCGCGGTCAGCTTGTCAGCCCTGCTTTTGACCTAATTACTCAGCGAACAAAAGGAGAAGCCTCCAAACTCTTGTCTTTCTGCAGACAGCTTTATCAGTCTGACTTCACTGTAAAGGACTTAAAAACCCTCTTTACACTCTGAGGATAAGCAGTGCTTCTGTTTTTCAGGTCTGGCTCTGCAGTTTAACTCTGTGACTGAGCTGGGAGACAGAGAGGAAGATGCCTCCCAGGCCGTCCTCAGGGGAGCTATGGGGCATCCACTTGATGCCTCCAAGGTATGAAACTCCAGTTTTTCCCTTTTCATACAAACACTGTCCTGTTTTTACACATGCACTGTCTGTTAGCTGATCCTTCACATCAAGGATGTAAATTATATTTTAGTCATTTAGAAACTCTGCAACAATGACACATTCACATTAATATTTCAAGGTGTGACACTTACATGGCTGTAGAGCAGGGATGGGCAACTTTAATTACCACGAGGGCCACATAAGGGCCATTTTTCCCAGCCTGAGGGCCACATTGATACAAATTTTCTGATAATCTTGATGGTAAAAATATTTGATTAAAAAAACATTCAAATATCATGGTTCTCACGTGTCCTGGAAATCCTGGAAAATGATTAACCAATTTTCCAGTCATGGAAAACATATGGAAAATAAGGAAAAGGTAAAATGTCCTGGAAAGTTATTCGTCTTCCTTCTACCTTGTTGTTGAACAAATATCAAACATAGGAAGTGAAGTAAAAATTTGCTTGGTATGTAATGCACAAGTTAAGGAACAAAAATAAAAACTCAAAACAATGGTGACAAAAAAAAAAAAAAAAAAATGGCAAAATAAAATTTAGGCTACTTAAACAGTAAATCAACAAAATATGTTTATAAAAAAAGCAGAGTAAATAAAGATTAAAAAAAATCAGTTTAAACCATAAATTTATTATAGTAAGACACTACATAAAGCCAGACTAACAAGATAGCAAGCAGACAATGTTCATGTCTGAGAGTTGAAAATAAATCAATTTTAAGTTCAATATGATACGGTGGGACGTCCTGGAAAATGATTTCTAGAAAAGAGTTGGAACCCTGAAATATGAAGTTGTAATAAAATAGTAGAACAATATTTATATATCATAACACAAATACAAGTTTTTATGCATACTTAAATGAACGTACCATAGAATTCAAGCTAATTTAATTTAATTTAGCCAATGTATACAGAATTATAGCCAATTAAGCTATTTTTTAAATCAATGAAACAATGAGTATTTTCCAATTTTTAAAGCAAAAATATTTTACTGCTGCATTTTTTTAAATAAAGCAGTTGAAAATAATTGATATAATGTTTTAATGCTCATGAAAGAGATTTAGAGTTCTTCAGTAACTTGCAAAAACCAATAACAATATCATTCTAAATTATATAGATTTTTTTCTATTAGATATCTGAGTTTTCTTCATATTTACAGTTTGTTTTTAGAAACGACTGGCAGGCCACATTAAGTGAGGTGGAGGGTGGCATGTGGCCCCTGGGCTCCCAGTTGCATTGTTAATTTTGTTGACTAATTATTTTCGTCATAGTTTTCGTCAACAACCTTTATTCCCCTGATGAAAACTAGACAGTAACTAATAAAAAACAAGTGCACATGGACAAAAACTCAAACTAAATTAACTGACATTTTCATCAACAAATAAAAACTAGACTAAAATGTTTGACAGAGACTTAATCCAATCAGACCTAATGTGGTCATGTAGAAAGTAGGGACAAGTTAGGAATATATCCAATCACAGCTACTTTGGTTGTGTGGAAAGGTTGGATGAGTTAAGAGGTACATCCGATCACAACTGCCTTAGCTTGGTGGTTCAAACTTTACTAGCATTCAGTAAAGGGTTATTAGATGTTTGATTTTATCCAAGTGTGAAACATGACTTCAGAAATTCAAGGAAACATAAAAAATGCCTTACCCTTTACACTTCATATTTTAGTCGACTAAATTAATAGTAGATTTCATCAACTAAAACGTTGTGACATTTCATCAACTAAAACTAGACTAAAATTCAAACAATTTAGATGACTAAATTATGACTAAAACTAAAAGATAGTTTAGGCAAAAGACTGTAACTAAAACTAAATTAGAAATAATAATGCTGATTGTGTCTGCAGGATCCTTGTGGACTGCCTGCTGCCCAATGGGATGATCCTGACTCTGGAGTGTCTCCGTGAGGCCACGCTCATCACCATCAAACATGAGCTGTTCAAGGAGGCCCGGAAATATCCCCTCCATCACCTCCTGCAGGAGGAGACGTCCTACATCTTTGTCAGCGTTACACAGGTAAGAACTCCACCTCGTCTCCACTGTGTGGGAGGGAGACATTTCAATGCTTTACTCACAGTTAATCTCCAAAACCGATCTCATCTTTGCCTGAGAAAATGCTCTCTTTTGTTTTATCATGCTTCACACCTTTGCTTGTTGGGAGGAAGGGCTTAAGGGTCTCCCATGAACTGACCTTTGGCCTTTTGAAAAAGTGGCACATGACGGCCGTGACCTTTGTTGGTTTTTCTTCTCATTTTCACAGGAAGCAGAGCGGGAGGAGTTCTACGATGAGACCCGGAGGCTGTGTGACCTCCGACTCTTCCAGCCCTTCCTCAAGGTCATTGAACCTGTTGGCAACAGAGAGGAAAAGATACTCAACAGAGAGATTGGTGAGAATGACTCTCGTTTTCTGATCTTTTGTTTGTACTAGAACTCTATGATCACAAAATCTAGTTATCTTGAACTGATAAACCTGATTGTTTCTATGGAAATATTCAATCATGTTGAATTTGATGCCTGCTGCGTGTTCCAGAAAAGCTGGGACAGGGGAATCAACTTTCCTTTAAACAACACTCAATACAAGTTTCTGAACTGAGGACACTGATTGTTGAAGCTTTGTAGGTGGAATCCTTTCCCGTTCTTGCTTGATTGCTTGCTTTATGGTTTCCAGACCATAATGTTCTGTTGTTAGTTTGTATTATCCTGTTACAAAGCCATCCAGCCACTCATATACCCAAAAACAGGACTTTAAAATGGAGAAAAGGGCAAAAATGCCAGCATGTATAATATTCTGTGTCCAGGAGGGAGGGAACTATTCCTCCAAAATTCTTTCATTTAATATTCTTCATCATCACATTGCAATATAATGTTATTTAAGTTCTGATGGTGTTTCATGTAGTGGATAGTATGGGTTATTTTGTTGTAATCAACAGCCAACAGCAGAAGTTTGCAGGGTCAGTGAGCATTTGTAATTATGGTAATTACCGACTTAACCAATCTGAGATGCTGCTGTGACACTCAGGGATTGTGGGTGAACCTTCGGGCGGTGCTCAAGGGGGATGGATGCAATTTACACATTTCTTCAAGTATATTGAAGAGTGATAGGGGAAATAAATAAAGAAATCATAAAAATTACTATGTTGAAATTGATTAGTATTTGCTATATAGTGTATAAATATTGAATATAGATATGATATTTATATTGATATTTACGTAATATGTATATACATGTAAGTATGTATGTGTGCATAGATACAAATTATATTTATGCAGATGTTTATGTAGTATTTGTATATTATGTCTATATTGATACTTACACATTATATGTATATATATTTTTCTGATATTTTATGTTTTGTAGTGTACATATGTTTTTTTTAATTATTATTATTAACCTTTATTAAACCAGATTATAAAACCCATCAAGATCTCTTTCACAAGGGTGACCTGGCCAAGAGGTCAGCAGCAAACGTCATTAAAAACATATTGAAAAGTGACATTATACAGTAAGTTAGAATATACATTTTTTGTGATTCAAGGTGTCTTGCAATAAAGTGCAGAAGCTTTTAACATAAATAACAAATCAGAAACACAGGCACTGTTCAATAGTCTCAAGCTGTTTATCCATTTGCATGGACTGAAAGTCTGATAACAAAAATTAAATAAAACCAAACTCAAACTTTCTATTGTAACTTTAGATAACTTTTTCATAAGAGTTCATTCAAAAAATATGTATATTTGCATAGATGTAAAAACAGAATATATTTTTATATGACCAATGAGAAACAGTAATAAGGGGTAGGAATTCAAAAAGTATTTACTTCTTCCTACTCCTTTTTGAACATGGATAAATACTTTATTTCATTTTTTCTTTGTATGTGAATGGTATTTATTTTTATGTCTTTGTATAAAATTAAAAAAATAATTCTTGGCTTCTAGGCACTGATTGGCTGTCAAAACACATGACGTGCAACATTGTCAGCTGGCTTGATTCAAGCTGCAACAGCTCAGTTCACACAGCTGCTGCCGTCTCTTGGAGCGTCCCAAAACGGTCTTATTGTGCTGCAAATATCTGATCTGGACTGAGCCTGAAATACTTGAGAAGCTGTAGCACATCCTGAACTGACTTACGGTGTGTCATCTTTCCTCAGGTTTTGCCATTGGTATGCCCGTGTGTGAGTTTGACCTTGTGAAGGACCCCGAGGTTCAGGACTTCAGGAGAAACATCCTGAATGTTTGTAAAGACTCCGTGGAGCTGAGAGACGCCGGCGGGCCCCACAGCCGAGCTCTCTATGTTTACCCCCCCAACGTAGAGTCCACACAGGAGCTTCCCAAACACATCTACAGCAAACTGGACAAAGGTACCCAGCCTCCTCGCTCTGTTTTCCTTTTAACGTGTGATGAATAAAAGAGGAGAAAAGGGCAAAATAAAACCCCTCTGAAGTAAAGGGTATGTTGTATAAAAATAAACACAAAGAGAGCACTAAGAGACAACTGGAGGGGAACAGCCAGCCAGAAGTAAACATTTTAGCCTCCCATCAATATTTAATCTCTACTAGCTGGCCTCTGAAATGGATGGGAACAGCAGTAATGAGCCAGCCAGTCAATGAATTGATCCTGCTGCTATTAGTGTGATGCCATTGTGTTAAAACAATACTGAAAAGGAAGCACAGCACTCAATACATACATCCAGGCCTTTGTCGTGTATGAAGGTGGGTGCTGTTTTTTTAGGTTGCTGCTCCAGTAAAATCTGATTTATTGATTTTTTTCAGTCTCCATATCAATCTGTTTCCTCTCTTTATGTAGGTCAGATCATTGTGGTGATCTGGGTGATCGTTTCTCCAAACAACGACAAACAAAAATACACACTTAAGATCAACCACGACTGTGTGCCTGAACAGGTAAGATATACCTCAGGATATGGTACTTGGGGATGGGAGAGATCGAAAAAATGTAATCTTAATTTTACCACAATTCTTTTTGTATTCATAGTTAACTCTTATTTGCATGTTACAAACCAGAACCAGAATTTGGGACATTTTTTTCATTGATTAGAACATTTTAAAGCTTAAAAAAATATAACAAACAAACACACAAAAATAAAAAAGGAGTATTTACAGACTGGCAGGCATTTTCACAAAGTCAGGCTCATGTTAAATAATTAATCCACATTTAGAGCCAGCAAGACCTCCCAGAGACACCAATAAAAGATTACGCTTTATAATGCAATGTTATACTGTGAAGTAGACTTTGAAAGAAAGAGCAATGGTAATAACAATAAAAAAAAGTATTCAGTGTAAATGTTAAATATTGAGTTAGCAGTATATTAGACAGAAGGAAAAAGTGAATTAATAAAAATATTAACAGTATGTGTGCTTAAATAAATAAATAAATATGTTAACTGAAAATGAAAGGAAATATAAGGAAAACGATAAAAACAAATGCAGATGCAGCCACTTCGAAATTCCCCTCCCAGCCAAATGCCAGCCAAGTTCCAGCCACTGGGAATCTTAACCAGGGTTATTTTTTTGGTTTGATTTTGTTCAAAATCGTTCATTTATATATCCTATAAAATATAAGTGGTAAGGGTGACACTGTCCTGTCATGGACTAGACTCTGATGAGGAAATTGGGGAAAATTTAAGTGTCTTCATCTGAAAGTAAATAAAATAAAATAAGTGAACAAAAAGTATTGATCGTAGCAGCAAGGTGTTGGATTTTTCTAAAGGTGCTAAAAACACAAATTAAAGGCTATTTACTTGAAACTCTAACTTGGCTTCGGCAATAATATGTTGGTCAATGCATAAAATATTTAATTTTTTGCCATTTTACAGTTAAAACTACTATTTCTTTGCTTTATGAAAATTTTTGTTGGAACAAATTTGTGCATTTTTGGTCTAGAATTATGATTTAGTTTTTTGTGTTTTTAAATCTATTTCAGTGATTATCATACATGCTTTAATTCATTGATAAATTCATTTGAATGCATGCAAGCTTAAAGAAATCTGGTGTTTCTGCACTAATTTAGCCAAACAGAATTTATACAGCTGTTACTTTGTATGGAGACTAGACAGAATGTTTATATCTGTATGAAAATCTTAATCTCAATTTTCAGTGTAATTTTTCAGCATGACTCCCACTCCTCAGTGAGGAAAGAGAGGGATCATAGAATTTTTATTTATTTATTTTTATTTTTTTTATGTACACAGGTATTGAGACTACATGCACACGAAAACATATTAAAACAGCTTGTGTGTGGGAGTGATAGAAGCCTGCTAATGGCTTTTATAAAACACGACCAACAGACAAAAGAAGGTAAATACTGCTCCACCAAATATAATAATCAAATAAAAAGTGCAATAATTTCATTCAATGAAACAGGAGAAAATATGAAGTAACAGGATGGAACAAGAGGTGTTTAGGAAACCTGAAGTTTATATTGTTCAGGTTCAGGTCATAAAAAATTCCTTCCTCCCTCTATTTTTGTAAACAGACAATGACAAAGAGGAAGCATTGAAATGATAAGATAACTCCCCGATATCTGATTAAAAATTGACAAAGAAATGTTTTATATATTAGGGAAAATGAATATTGTTTTCTTGTCAAGTTGAATAATTATGAAAATATGAATTACTGACAAAATAATTTCAAAAACAGTAAAATCTGAGCTTTGATATAAAACTTTAAAGACAAAAAATGCTTGTCTTAAAATTTGTTATTGTCAAAAAAAGTTGACAACTGCAGTTTTAGATGAAGAGGATCAGTTGGTGCTAAAGATTTGGAGAAGGTGGCTTTTTTTCCCCAATATTTTTTATTGGCAATGTTTTATAGACACTCGGGAAAATTACAGTAACAGTCAAACAGTTTCAGGCCTTAAACCCATACATGTATGGACAAATTACACAAACTCACATACACACACTCAACTTGCACACATTATTGGACATAAAAATAATAAAATAAATTTAAAGTTTCTGTTCAAGTGAAGCCTATATTCCTAGCCTTGATAATGCTCATATATGGTTCCCAGAGCTTGACAAAATTTCTCTGTTTGCCTCGAGCAGTGTACGTTAGTCTCTCCAAGCCAATATGAGGAGGTGGCTTTTGTATTTTATGGGTAATATGTGGGAAATGTGCCCAAACAATGTTATAATATGATAAATATGGATAAATAAAACTGATATATTATGTTAGGAACCAAGAGTTTTTCAAACTAAAAAAATTTCAGTGACGTTTTCACAAGCAAAACAAACGTGTTTTCTCCTGCTGAGTCTGTGATCAATCTGAACACCCAAAAATGAATGGATGAAACTTTTTCATCCTTATCTATGTAAAGTCTGAGCTGTGAACTGTCATATTTTGTGTTGCCAGCAACAAAGGATAAATATAGAAACTAGAATGAGCCCCCTAAGATCTCTCTCCTTTGGCAGATCGCAATAAATTCTAGTTATTCACCATCTAATGTCATCATATCCCACACCCCTCATGGTACTTGATTTAATTTTTTAAATTAAACAGGTTTAATGATAAAGGCTGGTGTGTATGAATCTTTTCTTAAAGGTGATTGCAGAAGCCATTCGTAAGAAGACACGCAGCATGCTGTTGTCTCCGGAGCAGCTGAAGATGTGTGTACAGGAATATCAGGGTAAATACATCCTCAAAGTCTGTGGCTGTGATGAGTACCTGCTGGAAAAGTACCCCATCAGCCAGTATAAGGTAAGACAGTCACTGACTAAACAAGTTATGGGCATCACACATGTGAGAAAAAAGAGACGTGAGATTATTTCCTTGTTTTAAATGGCCGACATTTACACCTGCAAGTCAGAGACAAATTTCTGCTTTTGCATTCAAAGTGGAAGATAGTATATTTTGTATTTGTTAACATCCTTTTTTTAAATAATTGAAATTTGAACTTGATTGACAGGTTTGACAAAACACTGTGGGTCCTATCATATGTCCGGTACAAAGTGTTTTGGCCATTTCCTCCTGACACAGGTGTCATTTATACGTCGTGCCCTCACACTGTTAAAGGGATACGCCAACTTTTTCTTTTAGTGTCTTGCCTCACTCCCCAGTCCATGACAAGCAGATGGACTCCATTCTTTTAACTTTGCATGCAGTAACAAGGAAGAGACAGGCAGAGCTCACCCGCTAGTTAGCTAAGCTTAAACACTGCGAGTCAATGGGAAGTGTTAGCCTTCCTCTGCCTAGAGTCATCAGATAAACTCTAAACGGTTATGCTTACATTATATTGTACTATCATTGTATTATCTACTTCTACTCCTAAACAGAGGCTCTATTATGTTGACCTACTTATAAGCACATCCGCGGTAGTTTGCGCTAGAGATGTTAGGGTCGTGAACACGTCAAGTCTTTTGAACAATTTTTGTAAGTAAACAGTAAGAACTGATTCGTAGTTGCAATTAAGATTGACTTGCAAACGAACGGCTCACCCATACCTGCGAATTGGTTTTCATCATTCTCTTAAAAAATGTTAAAAAGACGTTCAGGAACCTAACAGCTTGAACGCAAACTACCGCGGACGTGCTTGTAAGTAGGTCAATAAAACAAGAAGATAATACAATGACAGTAGAAGATAACATAACGTAATGTAACGGGTAAAAAAACGAGCCACAACAAGCACACAGGACAGTTTTGAGTTTCTGAAGAGTTTATCTGATGATTGTAGGCAGAGGCAGGCTAACACTTCCCATTGACTCCCAGTGTTTGAGCTAAGCTAATTAGCGGTGGGCGAGCTTTGCCCGTCTCTTTCTTGTTACTGCACACACGGTCGAAAGAATGGTGTCCATCTGCTTGTCATGGACTCAGGAGTGAGGCAAGACACAAAAGACAAAAAAAAGCTGGCATATCCCTTTAAGCTGTGTAGGCTGAGGACTGTTTACTTCAGTGAGTATGATTCTTTAGCTTGAGATTTATTTTAGAGTCATTATGTACAACGATTGTGAAACCAATCTCGTGAGGGTATGTGAAAGCAATGGCTTGACTTTTCCAGACTAAGGACCTCAGGCCATACTTAGAATCAGGAATAGTCCATTGTTAGCAACGTCAAAATAAAAAAATATCAACTCTCACTGTTTGCCTCCCCGCCTCTTGGCAGCTGCCAGAAAATGACCCGTTATCATCATTGATTTCCTTCACTCCTAGTGTAACTCCAGCTGCTCTGTCCATCACGGTTCTCAGTCCTCTTGTCATTTCTTCCTTCTGTCTTCTACCTTCTAGTATATCCGTAGCTGCATCATGCTGAGCAGGATGCCAAACCTGATGCTAATGGCGAAGGACAGCCTGTACACACAACTACCCACGGACAACTTTGTCATGCCGTCATACTCCCGACGCATCTCCACGGCAACGTCCTACATGAACGGAGAGGCAGCTGCCAAGTCGCTGTGGACCATTAACGGGACTCTGCGAATACGAATCCTCTGTGCCACTTATGTCAACGTCAACATAAGGGACATCGACAAGGTGGGGGAAGTACCAGTGCCTTTGCGGATCTGATCTGTCAAACTCAAAATAAAACTGTTTTTTCATGGAATAACTGGAAAAGTTACTCATGATGGATAATTAGGATGATTGGAATACTACTCAGGACAACTGTTGCATTTTGATAACAAAGAAAATTCTCAAAAATGTGATTTAAATTTTCTTTTTCAGCACTACCAGCTGACTTTTTTAGTTCTTCAAGGTAACCCTGTCCTCACAACTCTCTCACTTCCTTTGGAAACGAAGTCACTGCCTGTGCCTCTTTCGAACACAGAGCTGTGTTAGCTCATCCAGGCCTGCTGTCATGAATCATTTGTGTAAATGTAACCTGTCTTTGCAAAAGTGCTGGACTGCATATCACTGAAGTGTAAAGAGCATTTAACATGACAGCTGCTGCATACTGTTAACTGCAGGTGTATCTTAGATGAAGTGACACGAAGACCATTCTCCATATTATGTTATAGTGAAGGTATATCACATGTACACATTAAGCTTAAATAGTGAACTTACTCATCTGTCTACCTTTGTTTGTTTTATTTCTCTTGCATAGATCTACGTGAGGACGGGCATTTACCATGGAGGTGAACAGATGTGTGACAACGTCAACACTCAGAGGGTACCCTGCTCTAACCCGAGGTAGATACCCCTCAGTCAATTAGAGAGAGATTTTTCTTGATAAATGTTAAAAACTTGATGTGCAAGATGCATTTTTGCAACAAGTAGCTGCATGTACAGTGTGCACTGGGACTCCATTAAGACTCAGACCAGACTAACAAGTAGGTATGGGCTGATTATGCAGTGTCAGCGTTAACCAGGGTTAAATAAGTCATGGTTAAAGGGATGCACCAACTTTTTTTTCTTTTCGTGTCTTGGCTCACTCCAGAGTCCATGACAAGCAGATAGACACCATTCTTTCGACTGTGCGTGCAGTAACAAGGAAGAGACAGGCAGAGCTCACCCACCGCTTATTAGCTTAGCTCAAACACTGGGGGTAGCGTTAGCCTGCTTCTGCCCACAGTCATCAGATAAATTCTTCAGCAACTCTAAATG
Source organism: Cetoscarus ocellatus (assembly GCA_037902135.1). Lineage (NCBI taxonomy): Eukaryota > Metazoa > Chordata > Actinopteri > Labriformes > Labridae > Cetoscarus > Cetoscarus ocellatus. The sequence goes on from JBAMNC010001034.1 coordinate 600,136, forward strand.
GAGTTCAGAGAGACTAAGATTAGCACTTTATGTAATTGTTGAAAGAAATACACACGAAACTAAACTGCAGGGCACCTTTGCAAACCACCGTGGACGTGCTTGTAAGCAGGTCAACAAAACAAAGCCTTTGTTTACGAGTAGAAGACTGGTACTAAGGATCATGGCCGACTTTGTAAGAGAGGATGAGGATGATGATTTATTCGGGACTGATGAAGATCCACAACCTTACCTATTAGAATCAGAATATACGGAGGAGGAATGAAGCTTAGTTTTGTATGTATTTCTTTCGAAAATTATAGAGTGCTAATCTTAGTCTAAAAATAGATAACGTAACATACCATGGTTAAAAAAAACAAGTCACAACAAGCACACGGGACTGTTTAGAGTTGCTAATGCAAAAGAGTATTCCTTAAGGATGTAAGATGTAACAAGAAGCGGCCCTGTGACCACATTAAAGATAATACAATATTTGAAATTGAGCTATCATAACCTTGCAGAGCAGGTGGACCTGCCTGATTCATTGTCTGAAATCACGCAGCTCCATCTTGCCGAGCTTCAAACTTCTACGAATTCATGGCCAAAAGCCGCACAGCCCAATCAGGGAAGAGAGCCGGAAACTGAAGACGTGACGACAGCAGGAAGTGACTGCATGTTTGAAAACAATGACAGCTACTGAAGCAGTCTCCATGGGTGCAGCAGTATCTGGTTTTATCAGAAATGGACTCAATTTATTCTTTTAAAGAGTGAAGAACGTCACTTGTAGCTTTTCTTACGGAAAATCATGTTTTTCTCTTGTCCCGACCAGGGATCACTGCTGGGAAACTGGGAGAGAATGCAGAAATCCTCTGGACAATGCCAGTTAGTCTATGGTAGTCATGGTTACTCAGTGATACCTGGTGAAATCTGCTTTCTTCAGAAGTTTACCAGGAGAACTTGGTGGGGATTGTCGTTGATGAGGTTCATGTCACATATAAGTGGTAAATGATACATCTGTGTGGTATAATTTAATGTAAGGCAATAGTCTAAGGGCTGAAACGTAGCTAATGGCTAACAACAGGGTCTAGCTGCTACGTCATACTGTGGCTTGATATGATTGGTCTGTGATGAGTGTGACTGGCTGAATGATCGTCCAATCACCAGCTGCAGTTGTTTTTGAAGGTTCTGCCTATGAAAACATTTTCTATGGGCTCTTCGCCAGATGGACTAGTGAAATATTTCCGTGGTGGATATATGGAACTGTACTTTTCTACCTGTAATTTGCCCTTCAATAAATGCGAGAAACAAACCTTCACCATAGGAATCCTATTGCCTTGGTCGCATTGTTTGGAACTATCAAGGGCTCCCATGATCGGCCATTACTGTTAAATATTTGGCCCATTGGTGTCTACGGAGTAGGGCTGCCACAAACGATTATTTTGTTCATCGACTGGTCAACGATTATTTTTTGCGATTAGTCGACTAATCACATCATGCATGAATTGCATCCAGCTGCTCTTGTATAACCATCATTAACTTGCAGCTTGAAGTCTTTAAGGTATGTGCTAACTAACAATAAAGGCAATTAAGATGGTAGTTCATTCAGGTTTTAATGAACTTTGCAGCTGTTATAACGTTACAGCAAACACATAACATATGTGTTCTAAGGCTAATGAAATCGTCATCGTTAATGATAACATTTACAGCTATAAGTAAGAAGCTCACTGTTGACGCTAATTTGACAACTGTCCCTCTTCGTCAGAAATTGAATCAGCCACAACATGCTTCCTTTTCAGACGCTTATGCACCGCAGTCGTATTGCCATGGAAGACAAGTTCTGCCTTGCAGATTTTGCATTGCACATTCTTCTCTTTAGTATTGGTAAAATGCTGCCGAACTTTCAAGCTCCATTGCCGGCTAGCCATGAGACTGTTTGGGCATAACTCTTCCGGTGACATCAAGGCTTACCCGGATTACCACTGCTGCGCATGTGTGTCAAGAACAGAAAGGAAGACAAAACAGCAGAAGGTACAGCGGCAGTTTTGAGAGGAAACAATGCTTAAAAAAACAAACAAATAGCGACGTCAGTTATTAAATTAAATCGTCGACGTCGTCATGACTAGGCGATTAATCTTGGCAGCCCTTCTACGGAGTTGACGTAATGCTCTCTTTCCACAGATCTACATCACAGGAGTGTAAATATTATGCCTTGAAACAGCAGCATGAATGGGGCTACAGTTACTCCATGGGACTAAAAACATTATTACCAAGTATTACTCCTTCATCTGCCTGGTAGCCATAATGCGGCTGTTATTACTGCTGCTGCTTATGCTACTACAGCAGTGTGATGCTTTTGTTGGTTGCTGGGTCGATTTTGCCCTCACTGCAAACAAACTGCTCCAGGGGTCGATTGGAAACAACCATCTCCTTCAGCCGAGCTTGGGGTGGTTGTTTGTACCCTAACAGGGATCGACTGCTGTGTTTGTACATTTTTAAACAAACTCCAAACAGCTCTCAAACTATCTAGGCGTGGAAACAACTTAAAGTATCTGTCCCCAAAAAGAGGCTGTTTCTTCCATTTCACCGTGACAGTAGTGAAAGTACTGAATTTAAGAGTTACAGTCAGTGTTATAAAAAATAGAAGAGAGTAAATAAGCCCTTTGCAGTGAACAAAAAGTCAAATTACTGTTTCTTAGTTGACTCTCTCTCATTAGTTCCACTGCTTCAGAGAACTAACCCTGCCAATTAACTTTAAGTGGTCTGCAGCATGGGGGTAAAAGCTGTCTAAAGCTGAATAGTAACACTAACTGCTGGATTATATTACTGTTAAGCCGGACAATGGTCCACTCCTTTCTCCCAGAAATTCAGTAGGAATCCTTTAACATACACCAAACATGTGCAGGACAATGCTGTCTTTAAACAGAGAAGATCAGCGGCAGGACTGCTTTGCACAACTCATCTCAGCTTGTAGCGCTGTGCTGTAGAAGCTGAATGTTTCAGGGTAGGGCTGGGAAATATGTGACGTTATAAGGAAGAATCACAACAGGGTAATGTGTAAACCAGAAGCAGTTCATATTGATGTTGACTGAAAGAAAAACTTAAGGCTTGGCTAAAAGTTTGTATTTGAAATTGTCACAGATGGCAAGAATCACATTGAATTACAAGGTTTTGACCATGAAGATAGATGCACGATAATATTGGTATGACATCAGTATTGGCCAATAGTACCCTAAAACTTCAACATCAATTCGCAGCTGATATATTGGCCATGCATATTGGCCCTATATATCCCATATTTGGACTGTAATATCGGCAAAATACGTAAATGCACCATAATGCTTGACCTTATCGCTGCATGGGGACATTTAAAGATCTTCTTTTTCAAGAGTTAATTGTTTTTTTTAGTTTTATATCTGTTCCCCACTCAATAAGACTCTCACATTGAAAGCAAAAAGTCAATTTTTGTAAAGTGAAAACTTTGTGCTCTTGATAAAAAATGTCAGTATTGGCGATAATGAGTTTAGAACTATTGGAATATCTGCAAAAATCTAATATTGTGCCTCTCTAATCATAACATATTTTATTTAAAAAAATGAAGAAACAAAAATGAATTATTATTAAGGAAGGGGTTGTTTATTATTTTTTGGAGGAGGTTTGTGATTATGTTAAAAAGGACAGTTGATGGAGGAGGAAATAGGATGCCTGGGGAATATGGCATGCAGGAAAAGAGCCTCAGGTCGGACCTGAATCCAAGTTTGCTGCTTAAAAGACTAAAGTCTTGGTTCTCTGGATGCAGCCTGGCTGGTTGGACGTCTGTGACCCATGTTTACATCATTTTCTACATACCTACACTTGTTGATATGAAGGATGGCAATAAAAAAGGAGGCAGTGCAGCAGGTCTTCCTCAGATAGTTGTCCCAGAGCCTCTGTGGTTCTTCTTTTAGCTTCTGACTCCAAATGTGTTCCTCTGAGCTCAGATCTGATCTCCAGAAAAAGGACTTTCTCCTTTTTCCTTAGTTTAGTTTATTTGTTTCCCTGGGGGAATGAATAAACTAAACTAAGGAAAAAGGAGAAAGTCACACAGTGCTTGATGAGGTGAATAGGGAGGGTGATCAGCTCTGTGGTTTGTTTTTAGGACAGAAACTGCTTTACAGAGAGCGCAGTGTGAGCTTGAGCATTGTCTTGATGCAGAATGAAACCATTTCTCCACAGCTGAGGTCTCTTTCTTCAGACTTTTTCGCTCTGTTTTTCTAGAACCTGTTTGTAATTGTGTTGACTCACTGTTTGCCCTTCTGGAACCCACTTCTCCAAAATGACCCCCTTAATGTCAAAGAAAACATCAACATGGTCTCGATTTTGGACTCTGGGCTTTGTCGTGCTTTTTTCATTCTTGGTGATGATGGTGTTTCCAATGCACTGACTGGCATTTTGTCTCAAGACCGTATTGAAGATCCAAGTTTCACCTCATCTAATCACTCCTACAAATTTGTGTTTCAAAATGTCTCCACAAATTTGTTTTTCCTTTTGAAGAGGAGTCAGAGTTTTGTCATGTTTAATTGTTCATGCAGAATTTGCTGAACCGTCTCTTCGTCAATGGAGACCATTTCTGCTCTCATTGTTATTCTGAGTCATCGATAATTTTCAACCATTTGTTCAGTTTGATGGATGTTTTTAGAAGTTCTCGATGTGCGTGGGCTCCCAGGACGTTCATCACCTTGGACGTCCTCTCTGCCCTCACCAAATCTTCTGTGCCATTCAAACACACAAGTCGTGTTTCCCAAACACCTCAGTTAACATACCAACAGATTCAGCTGCTGTTTGTCCAATTTAAAAAAAAATTCAAGCTAATACAACTTTTTTAAAAGCCTCCTGTGGAGAAGTGTTGTGAATTAGCACATGCTAAAACACTCAAACAGTGCATCTGGTTTGTCCAACGTAATTGTGATGTCCACATAAAATAAACAATAAATAAACTTTTAAGCAAACTATTTTCCAATGCTTTTGCAGAGACACATGCACATCAATCAGCAGCTAGCAGCGAACTAAAGATGTCTCTTATTGTTAACTTACAGCAGTTGTTTGTGAATACCAAACCTTTAATATAAAAAACTCAATGTGACTGTGAACCACTTGGTTTAACCTCATAAGAGCAGTCTCATTATTCATATATTAGCCAATTGCCATATCTCAAATATTGATATATTTCAGTTATAAAATTACCTGTGAGATTTTTAGCACTTGGCACTTATGGATTTGGCTTTAACTTTTTTGTGTTTTGTTTTCTTAACAGAAAAAGTACACTCACACAACCCTTTAAATCCTTTCTTTGGTTGCATATAAGCCTACATTTGTCCTTTTATAGTTTCTTCTGTCTCTTTTACTCTTTATCTACAGGTGGAACGAGTGGCTCACCTACGATATGTACATCCCAGACATTCCCCGCGCTGCCAGACTCTGCCTCTCCATCTGCTCCGTCAAGGGCAGGAAGGGAGCCAAGGAGGTAGGAAAGGAAATGACTCTGCAGTGCAGCTTAACAGCCAACAGGAACTAGAAATGGAAAAACAGGAAGAGTACTAGCAGGCTATCTGGAAGGCAATGCTCATTTTTTTTTGGAAGTTGGGAAAAATAATGGAAACGTTGAAACATTCCTCAAAGTATTATTGAAGGAAAACAAGAGGTAGAAAAAGTACAAGGTGTTTAATGAGTTCTGAAAATGGCATATATTCATTAAAACTTGGGCTGGGGAGAATTTTATGATATATTTTTAAACATGATGTATATGCAAACACTTCCCTAATATAATACAATAATATTTTGATTCTATTCTATATGAAAGACAGACAGTGCTACAGTTGCCTCAGTCTAAAGACAGCAAAGGGCTGATGTCCTTCATGATAACTGAATCTTTTAACCCATCCTGAAGGGACTTACGGGGCCTGTTCATGGGGTGTGTTTGTGAACTGACCCTCCTCTTCGTGTCACCCTGAGCACAATGTCCAAGGTGAATGGGAGCTGAGGTATCATCTTTGGCTCTGTTTAATTACTAATCAGCCATGGGCACTGTGGTGGCAGAAAACATCAACAGAAACCTTATCGGCCAAACAGACTTTTCCGTTCATGCCGGAGTATGTGATGCTTATGTAAAGATATACTGATGGTTTATTGTTAGGAGGATCACCCTCTCCGAAGCTCATGAGTCAAAGTCAAATAAATAACAAAAAAACAGCTCAAGGTGCTCTCTTGAAACCTGGGATTTACAAGATATTTCAACAAAGAAATGTTTTCGAGCCCCCTACCCCACACCGTGTTGTCACTGTTGGGGAAAAAGCCTCAACAGTGCCTCAACTACTTTATAAATGAATATTGTCCTTATTGCAGTGAGGTCAGGTAGCGGTCATGCGAGCACAAACCACAAACTAAATTTGTTTTAATCAGGACATCAGGACTTTCCCCTCTGCAGTGACAGAGCGTTGTGTTTGCAGGGCTACGACACATTTATTTACTACTATTACTAGAGTCAAAATTGCTCATTTTTCTTTCAGTTTTCATGAAGTTAGTGTTTCCTCTGATGACCTGATCAGCTGATGATGGAGGGATTCATGACTCCTGCGTCCCAATATACTAAAGTTCTAAACACAGGGGCTTTGGAGCAGTGCTGATTTTGTTGACTAGTTATTTTCCTCATAGTTTTTGTCAATAACCTTTTTTCCCCTGACTAAACTAGACAGTAACTAATAAAAACTAGTGCACATGGACAAAAATTAAACTAACTGACATTTTCATCAACACATAAAAACTAGACTAAAATGTTTGACAGAGACTTAATCCAATCAGACCTAATGTGGTCATGTAGAAAGTAGGGACAAGTTAGGAATATATCCAATCACAGCTACTTTGGTTGTGTGGAAAGGTTGGATGAGTTAAGAGGAACATCCAATCACAGCTGCCTTAGCTTGGTGGTGGTGGGATAAGTTGTGGAGCGATCCAATCAGAGCTCCTCTCTTTATGAATTGATATATTCATGTAGAGCAGGTTCACTGTTTGTTGTCAGTTCTGGTATTGTAACTGAGATGCTCTGCCAGGTAGCCTAAATAAAGGTGACTGCATTTCACACAAAAGTTCAATTTGTTTCTGTTCATTTATACATTCAGACTTTACTAGCATTCAGTAAAGGGTTATTAGATGTTTCCTTTTATCCAAGTGTAAGACATGACTTCAGAAATTCAAGGAAACATAAGAAATGCCTTACACTTTACACTTCATATTTTAGACGACTAATATTACAGTAGATTTGAAATGAAATCTGAAATGTTGTGAAATTTCATCAACTAAAACTAGACTAAAATTAAAACAATCCAGGTGACTAAATTATGTCTAAAACTGAAAGATATTTTAGGCAACACTGTTGTGGAGGAAAAGTTAAACACTTTAAAAAAATCTTACTGTGGGGTGTTGTCGAGCTTAGTCATTTTTTGAGTAGTTTTAACCTATAAATGGGCTAATGGGATGGATCTTCTGAAAAGAGAACAGCTGAAAATATTTGACTGTTGAAAGTGATACTAAAATCCAAAGTGATTGTGCAACTTAAAACTGTGTGACTATTTGCTGGTGCAGTGTCTCAATAAATGGGGAACTTGGTTTGATTATGACAGGATATGCAAATCATTGTTTGTAATCTGTTTTTATTCACATTGTGAAATGTCCTGGGTTTACATTTGAATGAACAAACTAGACTGCAGGAAATAAGTGCTGAAAAAAAAAAGAAATATACTGCCAACATTAAAAGATGCAAAACTGAGCATTCTTTCATTTATGCTTCATAGGATATTAGAGAGTGAGAGACATGATGATAGTCTGGTCATTTTTCTCCGTGTTTAGAAACTTGGAGTCTTTGTTTTTGCCCATTTGGTCCAGTACTTTAAACAAACCGTCACATTCATTGATTGTCCTGCTTCTTCCTCTGGTTAAAGCCATGAGAGAGAGGAGGGGAAACAGTGTGGAGTGTTTCCACGAGTGCCAGACATGGATATTGTAACCCACACCTGGAGGGGTGAGCCCTGTCCCATTACGCGCCATGCTAGGCCGGGTCGGGTTAGCGGATGTTCTTTCATGCCTCGCCTGAATTAAAGATAAACACTTCTCTTACAGCGGCCTTTTGTTCCAGCACTTACTATAAATAGGTGCATTTTGACTAGCTGTCTGCGGGAAACCCTGTCTGCCGGCCCTTTGTCACCTCGTTCCATCGCTGCCCCTTAGTGAAGGCTCACGCCAAAGATGTTATCGTAAACATTTCCTCTTTCTTTGTGTAGGTTAACATGTACTATCTGAAGGGTGAGGGCACTTTAAAGGTTTTTCTATGAGGAGAAAGGCTCGGTTCTTCCACTAATCGCTCTTAATGCAGCACTCATACAACAGTTCAGAGTGTAATTGAATCAAAGCTCCCAGAGACAAGCAGCCACATTTCACAGCTTATCAACTTAACCTGTAATGAGTGTGGGCATGTAGTTAATACTGTAACTGTGGCTAACTTCTTCCTAAATCTTCTTAAAAGCTTTATAATCAATCAGAGGCAGCAGGAAGTTATAAAAATCAACCACATTAAACAGAAACACTGACTTATTTGACTGTCCTTTAAACTTTTTATTAAGCTGATATTAATATGCTAAACCCAAGCACAACATTTAAGAAATAGCAGCAAGCTAGCTCAAATTTCCTCTTTCTGCTCAGCCGAAAATAAAATATAACCTACTAAAAAGGGAAACTTCTACTGTCCGTGACCAACAGAGGATGAGCAGTAATGGTGCAATTACATCCAGGAAGCCATAGGGGAAGTTGTTGGTTAAAAAAATTCACATAATGATCCAAGCAGACCTAAACAGCAGAGTTAAATCTGTTTTCTGTTCGGGTAAATCCCTTTTTAAACCAATGGAGTTTTTGCCTTCACTTGAGCAAAAGCTTAAAGCTTTTTTTGAGTGCTTCTCTGTCAGCCTGGACTGCGCTTTTGAAGAAAACATCTTAAATTGCCCACTTTTTGCCTTAACTCAGGTTTCTATTTTCATTTTTGTGGACTGTTGGGGTATTTCACAATCACTGAGTACCCCTGTTCTAGCTGTAATCTGAGGCTGTGTCCAAACGTAGACTTATATTTGTAAAGTTGCAGCTTTTTCTGTGATTTTATCCTTTTGTACACACATAAATGGTGTGTCTGTCCACAGTATTTTCTTTTTTTTAGTTCTGGATTTTTCTGTCAAAAGTGGTCCCAAGACCACCATCATTCCCTCTTCTCATATGTCCTCTTCCATGTTGTGTTTTCCGGTTTTGCTATGTTTCTTCTTCTTCGTTTTTGTTAGATCACGTTTGATCAGATTTCTGTCTTGGAGGACTAGATTCTAGATTGGTGGTGGGACAGAATGGTTATGAGTGTGTTGTGCCATGTTGAGATTATCGGAGCACACCACACACAGAACGATCAAAACTGTTCAATGCATGATTTTTTATCTTTATGTGTGGGGTCTAACAGATAAAACATCTCTTCAGGTTAAGAAAATCCTTATGTGTGTTCTTCACTTGCTCCCTTTTGTTTGATGCTGCTTTACACACTGATAATACAAATGCTGCAGCTGTTAAGGACAGGACCCTGTTTTGCTGTTTCACAAGTGACCGTGTTGGCCGCTTGCGTCTGTGGTTACAGCAGTTATTTGGGCCAACAAGAGTCCCCACAGAAGTTTTAAATAGCAGGTGTTGATCAAGATTTAAGGTATGTCTCAGCTTGTAACATAAACAAAGAAACAATGACTCAGCACTCTTGCTGTCACCAGTTAACTTAGCCGCAAGTTGATCTGTAACACCAGTCAGACTTGTGGTTGGAACAGATGTGAAAATAAAACTGCTTTTGCAGAGAAATTTGTGATGTTTTTAAAAACTTAACACATGTAGATGGTAGGGCTGAACGATTTGAGAAAAGATCTTATTGCAATTTTTCTGGCCGATATTGCAATTTCAGTTCAATTCACGATTTTCTTCAAATCAAGCTTCAGTGTAGTATTCACTATGTGTACAGTAACATTTACAAACATGACAGAAAATCACATCACGCCATCAAACATTAAAAGCTTTTCCTCTAAGGTAAGGATGAAAACTAATGGCAGGTACTACAACTGAAGAACTTAAGAGCATCTTTGACTTTAACTTAAAAAAATGTGCAAAAAAATCCTCAATGTGTTAAGTTAAAAAATAAGTTAGATAACCCCCCCAAAAAAAAACAAAAAAAAAAAAACAATGTTTAATAAGTAATAATAAGATAAACAACATTCAACAATTCCAATAAAGGAAAAAAGGATGTTGCCCTACAGTCTTATACTCAATTAAGTATGTCAAGTCAGTCTTTTATGGCTCGACTTAGCTAGCTTATCAACATCGAGAGCATCTCAAAAGTACTTAATCAACAATAATACTTGCTTCCCTGACATCTCTACATCACTCTTTACAGATTTTTTGTCAAGAAAACCAACATGTAAAAACATTGCCACGAGCAAATAGTTGACACAACAGATCCTGGGTCAGTCAGGAGCAGGAGCTTTGGCGATCACATGATCACGTTGTCTGAAATTGTGAATTTCGATCCGAAAAACGATAAATCGTTCAGCCCTAGTAGATGGTATTATATTGTAAATAAAGGAAGAAAAGACCAGTTTTCAGAAATACCTGCCTATGTCAGGACGTAGCTTTAGTCTGTCAGAGCTCCTGCCCTCTTCCCACATGGGCCAAGTCTGCTCTGATTGGTTGACAGGTCATCTCTGTGGTAATTGGTCAGCTTAGCCCTGCTTGGTGCCATGTTGTCAACAGCTCTTGATTTGCTCTACCATCTCTGCTTTGCACTGGGCTTGCTTGGCATGTTAAACTAAAGGCAAAACATGGGCTCTTTAAAATACTTTTCGGGGTTTTCCTTAAGTATTTCATAAATTTCCTGATCCAAATGGTCTTTCAGTTAATACTTTCATGCCCCAATGAGTCCTCATAAACTTGATTAGCTCTAACATTTAAACTTTATTTCAAGCCTTTTCTAAAATTCAGGTCCACAGTGTGTAATGACTTATTTATGAGTCCATCGGGTTGTTTTTAGCTTGATTTTCTTCTGCCAGACCACATTTCTACACCGCGAGTCCAAGAATATGTTGGTGTTAAAAGCCTCTCTCATGAGAAATCACGCACCATCTGTGTTTGTCTCTTTCTTTCTTAAGCTTCTGACATTTCTCCTTCCTTGCTTTCTCTCTCTCTGCAGGAGCACTGCCCACTCGCCTGGGGTAATATCAACTTGTTTGACTACACTCACACCCTCGTCGCCAACAAGATGGCTCTGAACCTCTGGCCTGTCCCTCACGGCCTTGAAGACCTCCTCAATCCCATAGGAGTGACCGGATCCAACCCTAATAAGGTTTTCTGATTCAAGATCTTTCATCAGATAAAATAAGAAAAGGAGAGGCTTCTCCACAGCAGTCAAATCTCTTGTCTGAAGTTAAAAAGGTGTATGGTCTGGGACATGAGGCATCTATTTATTACACAATGATTTTTAAACACGTTGTTCCCATATCTTACGCTCTTTAATTGACTTGGACAGCAGAATTAAATATTAACATCACAGAGAAGAAGTGGGAAAATATTTCTACAAACATTTCAAAGGTTTCTAGAGACATAGACCATGTGGTTTGCAGACTAAGATGTGACAGTGAATGTTCAAATGTTCAATGAAGCATTAATAATAAAAAATAAGCAAATAATGTTTTTTTTTTTCATAACTTACTTTATATTTAGATCAAATCTTTAAATGCTAGAAGGTGGAATTAGAATAAGAATGCCCTTTATTGTCATCATACAAAATGTACAACGAGACTGGAGAGCTTCTCCTTTTTCAGTGCAATAGATCGTTACATAAAAAAACAAAAACAGAAGTAAAGTATAAAATAGTTGTAAGAAGTATAGGTACAAAATATATACAAGATAAAATCCTACAGGACAGTGCAAATTAAAAAACTATATAAATGTAAGATAGAAAGGATAAATATTAAGAATAAAAATAAATAATTCAATGTATATATGGAAATGTATTGTACAGGATAACTGAATATTTACTGAATACTTATAGTGCAAGTGGTGATTAATACTCACAGAAACAAGAGATAATTAAACAATAGATCATCAGGATTAAAAGAGCAAAACTTAAAAATAAGAAGATGAGCTTGGGGAACCACTGATTCTCTGTCACTGTACACTCACTGCCTACTTTATTAAAGGGCTTTAATATTATTGGGTAGAGCTGTTTATTGTTATTTGGTAATTCTGTTGAATCCTCTCATATGCAGGAAACCCCGTGTCTGGAGCTGGAGTTTGACCACTTTAGCAGTCCAGTCAAATACCCAGACATGAATGCAGTGGAGGATCACGCAAACTGGACCATCTCAAGGGAACTGGGCTTTAACTACAACCTCTCTGGACAGGTAATTACCATTTTTATAATAATTAACTTTCAGCCTCTGCACGTAAAACAAATGTAGCTGGAGTAATTTGACTACTTCACTCTGCTTTTTGGAGGCCGGGTATCTACGCCCACGGTGATGTTTTGTTTCTGCTTATCAATCTAATTATTTATAGATTCTGAGATGTGGCTCTTCTGATATTCAGTGCTAATCTGAATAAAGAAATGTCTCAGCATGTTGCTGGTGTTTGATGTTGGTGCTGATGTTTGATATTACAGTTGGCGTAATACTGTGGAAAAATTAAGCCATACTTTCGACTGCTTCTGTCTGAAAGTTTACTTCTGCCTATAATAAGAGCATGTCCTTCTTGATTTGTAAGGCAGTCAGAACATAATGGAAGGAACTGGTAATAGAAATGTTGAGCTAGAAGTGGGTGGGATGATCCCCCCTCTGTGCCAGTGAAAAGAAAGCACGAGTTGTTCTCTTCGGTTCAGTCTTCAGAGATGGTGTGTTGGAGGCATAACGAAGGGGAGAAGGGAGCTCATGGAGCCAACGGGGGAGCACCATGCTGTGTTTGTTACTGCTTGTGCTGCGCTCTTTCACTCCAGTGTTTCACTGTGAATTGACATAAATATCATCACCTAAAATCATCACGACAGTCGTAAAAGGTGTCAAGTTTCATTTTGTTGTTTGAGCAGGACAGCTCTGTAAACAGGGCCAGAGGCATCACTCTCTGCTTTAGATGTGCCGACCTGTGCAAAATTAACCTCGGGACTGTACGTATGGAAAGCTGTTTGGGCTTAAAATTGATATCAGTGATATCAACCGTAGTTCAGCTCTACTAGTACTCAAATTTGGAGTACATGTACTCAATTTTGGTCAACTAGTGCGCAGGTAGACTTTACTAGTGAAGCAAAAGTGTCAGTAGTACTACTGGTAGATCAAAAAATGTAACTTGTAAAAAACTCAAAACTGTACTAGTAGTACTAGTAACACAAAATTGTCCACTAGTAGATGATTTTGCTTCACTAGTAAGAACTACTTGCACACTAGTGCTCAAAAAACCCTAACTAGTAAAACAAATTTTTGTTTGCTAGTGCTACTAGTAAACAAAAAATCTCACTAGCAGTTCTAGTAGCCTGTTTTAAGTCTACTAGTAGTTCTCGTTAAGCTAAAAGATTCACTAGTAGTACTAGTAGTAGTAGACCTACTGCAAAGAAGTAGGAGGGATTATAACCAAATCCAGCACCCTGATTGGTTGTAATATTTTTAAAGCCAATAGGAAGCCTGAACTTGCTTTTTCCCTCCCCCTTATTAGCATATAAGGCTAACTAGTTGTACTAGTTAGTTAAATTAAAGTCTTCGAGAAGTACTAGTTGACCCAAAACAGTCTACTTGTAGTAGAAGTGAAAATTTTTCGATCTACTACTAGTACTAGTGACACCTTTTGCTTCACTAGTAAAGTCTACATGTGCACTGGTTGATCAAAATTGAGTACATGTACTCCAAATTTGAGTACTGGTAGAGCTGAACTATGGTTGATATCACTGATATTAAATTTATGCTCAAATAGCTTCCATCTGTACGTTCGCAGAAATTTTAAAGATTTCTCAACATTTGGGCATGATTTTAATGCAGTTGTTATTACTACTTCTGCTGGTTATACAATTACAACAGTGTGATGAGTTAACTCGTCACACTGTTCCTGGGTTGGTTGTGTCCTCACTCCAAATGAACCGCTCCAGTGCCAAACATGGAGAGTCGAGTTGCATCAGAACAACTCTCCCAAACAGTTTCATGTAAAAACAGCTTCAGATCATCACATCTCCGCAGAGGAGTTCTTTTACATTTGTTCTTGTTCTGACATTTCTCTGAAATATGTCAACTTTCTTTAAATATTTAAGATTGAAAATACATCTCATGTCCCCTGTTCCCTCACTGGCTTCAGTTTCTCCCCTGAATGGGTCAGATTATGGAGACCCCAGGAGCCTGTTTTCACACAAGCTGACAGTTTTATTTATTGCAAGTCAAACACATTTTAAAAAGCTATTAACGGGAGCTCCCGTGGACTAGGAGGAAGCCTGCTGGGAGATCACAGGTGTGGTGTTGCAGGAGCCAAAGGGCTGAGGCCATTAAGTGGAAAAAGGAGCAGCAGAAAGGCGTGGGAGGAGTGTTTTCTGCAGACAAATTTCACAAGATTGTGCTGATGATGGACTTGTGAGTCACACCGTGGAGCCACAAACACTGCTAAAAGATGAAAAAATATAATTAATTACCTCAATGTTCTCTAATTAGCACAGCAAACTAATTTAATCAGTAATGCAGCTGAAATACCCAAAATGTATCTGACAGATTTGTGCTGGTGTGAACAGTTGTTTCCGGTGTAGATAGTGTGTGTTCAGAGCTAATTAGAGGATAAGGTGAGTTACTAATGGATGCCTTTGAATTTCATTACGCCCCTGTGTTTGGAGAGATAATCTGACGTTGATTTATGTTGCCCTAATGCAGGGTGTTGTATCCTTGTTTGAGGCATCACATTTAATGACACCATCTGCTAGATTAGAGCTGACGGTGGAGTGTAAACAGGTACAGTATGTTCTGTCCTGCACAGGTGCCAAATGTTGTACTAATTGGGTGTTACTGAATGTTTTGTGGATTTATTAGTGAGTGTTAAATGTATGTAGATTTCAGATTGGTTTCTTTAGTTGCCAGAAGGGCTGAACAATTTCAGGAAAAGATCTTATTTGCAATTTTTCTGGTGGATATTGCGACATCAGTAAGGAAATCAATGATCAAAAGCACTTATCACATTATTCATCATCTAATATTGATGATAAATAATCTGTTTTCATTATTTAAGGGATACTTAACATCTGCGCCTAAACAGAGGCTTTGTATTGTTGACCTGCTTACCAGCATTTCTGTAAATGCAAATTGTCTGCAAATTTGTAAACTAGTATGTGTTAAATAGTTGACACAACAGATCCCGCTGCAAAAAAATTCAGCTTTGGCGATCACGTGATTGCGTTGTCTGAAATTGAAATTTCAATCCAAAAACAAAAATTGTTCAGCCCTAGTTGCCAGGTTGTCTGAAAATTTTTATTCTTGGTCAAGTAAATTCTATCTTTTTGGGGTTTTTTTTTCACTAAAAGTGTTGTTATTAGATATAAATACCCCTCAATACTACCAAACTGGTACTGTGTTTAGTATCACTGGAGAGCCTGATTACTCACCTTTACAACAAGGTTCAACTTATAATGACGGTACTTTCATGGAATGAGCAGCACAGCTAATTGTGTGGGTATCGGCCCAAAAAAATGTCCTTGAGCGAAAAATGACTGGGCCTACTAGTGTTAAAACAGTGCATATTTTTAATATTTATTAAACCATTGACACATTAATTTAGTTTGAGTTTTTGTCCATGTGCACTTGTTTTTATTAGTTACTGTCTAGTTTTAACTGTCTAGGGAAAAAAGGTTGTTGATTTAAACTATGACGAAAATAATTAGTCAACAAAATTAACACTGGTGTGAATGGTTTTGTTCGTCCCTCTGTGTGGCCCTGTGATTGGCTGGTGGACTGTCCACAGTGTGCCATGCCCTCCATCCCATATCTGGCGATGTAGATGATGGATGGAAGGATGAGCCACCACATATGACTTTGCAAGTAAATGTGGAATTTCTGTTGTTGTTGTTAAAAAGTGTTTAATGAAAGTAATAAATTTAGATCAGCGAGCGTGACGTGATCATTTAAACCCTAACAGAAAACTCCAAAAGCGTGTTTTTGACTCCCGGCATACTTTGTGAACTGAAATGACTTTTTCATGTGACTCAGTAGTGACCCTGCTGTGTTCAGTTATTCATGATGATGATGATGAAGCTTCCTTATCAGATTTCCTGATGATGATGTTTGGCACGACATCAGCCAGACTTCTGATGTGAGAGGATGTGAATGGTGTGAGCCGACACGTTAAGTTATTCATGATGTGTGTGCCAAATGTGACAAGTGCCAAACTAAGTACACGGCGTAATGAGAAACATATCACATCGTTTGATCCTCAGCATGAAACAGTTTGATTTTGTCGAATGAAAGATTAAATTCTACCCAAAATCAAACTCATGCTGGAGTAATGTTTGCCACAGGGTCCATTAAGGTAACAGAAGACTAATGAACTTTCAGTTGGTTTATATGACATGTTTGTTCCAAAAACAGAATCCAGATTTATGATTTTACAGCCTGAGTCGTACTCTAAATGCAGATATTTTCTGGCTGTGTTGCTGTCCAGCTGAGCTCTGAGTTTGTTCCAGTTTTTGAAACATTTCAGCTGAGCAGTAGTTGTTATTTTGCCATCTAATTCATAACATATGTATCTTTAGTTTTGCAGTTTTTACCCAATTCAAGACACAAATATGATTAAACAATGCCTTATTTAAAGCTTATTGGGGCCTTAAATGTCCCTCTATCATGATTTTTAAATGAAAGTTAAGTTATTGGTAACACCAGCTACCCAAAAGTCCACAATCAGTGTAATTTAAAGAAAGTCTTCACTAAAAATGGCATTTACTAGGGCTGAACAGTATTGGAAAAAATGAAATTTTAATATTTAATAATATTAATAATATATTGTATATTTTTTTAATTAAATGATAATATATTAAAAACTATTGATATTTTATTACCTCCACCAAGGAGGTCATGTTTTTGCACTGTTTATTAGTTTTTTTGTGAACAGAATAACTGAAAATTTTAGAAACTGATTTTAAAGATTTTTTTTTTTTTTTTTTTGGTAATGTTGTTCCCAGAGCGGGATAAGGCAGTGTTCCACATTTTCGCTGTTATCTCAGTAAGTTCTGATCAGGTTTTCTTGACATGTTTTGAATTTTGGTCATGGCCAATCAGATAATGAAGTAGGCGTTAGCTTTGCAATGATATCATTGTAATACATGAATAACTACATAAATGAAAGTCAGTGTGTTATCTCATTTACTTCATATTAGGGCGGAAAGATTTATTGTTTTTGGGTCGAAATCGCAATTTCAGACAATGCAATCATGGGATTGCCAAAGCAAATTTTTTTGCAGCGCTCCTGACTGACCCAGGATCTGTTGTGTCTATTTAACACAAACTATTTTACAAATCTGCAGGTAATTGCATTTATGTAAGTGCTGGTAAGCAGATCAACAATACAGAGCCTCTGTTTATGAGTAGAAGTTGGAGTATCCCTTAAATAATGAAAACAGATTATTTATCATAAATATTAGGTGATGAATAATGTGTTATGTGCTTTTGATCATTGATTTCCTTACTAATGTCTATACTGTAAACATAGTGAATATTGCACTGAAGCTTGATTTGAAGAAAATCGTGAATTGAATGGAAATCGCAATATCTGCCAGAAAAATCACAATTTGATCTTTTCCTAAAATCGTTCAGCCCTTGTTCATATTACTCCACACTATGGTTTAGTTGGCTTTTTTATTATTATTTAGTCATTGTTTTTGTTTTCTAGTACATTTCAGTTACGGTTGCAGAAAGTCCCTCCACCTCCATAAGCAATATATTTGGGGTACGTGCCAAAGCAGAGATAAAACAAACAGGCTGTATATAAATTTGACATGTTGGATTTTTAAAGTTTCTGTAAATATCGTGATAATGTCTTTATTTTGATATTTTTTGTCTATGATAATTGTGAAGTGAAAGTCCAATATAGTGAGTGCCCTAATAGCACATAACAGTAAATAAGTGACATTTCTGTGATTATGTCATTTCAGTGAACTGTTGTTGACCTTTTCTCAGGGAATATGGTTGAGAGATTTGTTTATAAAATTACAGAAGAAGAGCCTGAATCGTCTTAACAGCAGGGTTGATGTCAAACCAACATACTTCTGTTCAGCATGGCTCGTTGTTACAGTCTATAGGATACTGAGAGATGCCAGAGAACTTGACCACAACATGCTAACTTATTTATGAGGCTAATGTGGTGAATTAAGTAATGCTTTATCTGTAACATGAGTTGTGTCAGAAGCCTCTGTAGCAATAATGGGTCCAAATGGATTACCACTGTCAGTGCTTCAAAGTTTGTTGTTCTCAAAAAGACTGCTTGTCTGGATAATCAGACTGCAAAAAAAAGTTTATATTGAAATAACTAAATAACAACATCAGACAAATTAATTAATGCTGTTGGTGAATTCAGTTAACAACAGTTAAAGAGGACAAAGACAAACAGACTTATGTGCTTCATTGTTTTGTTACAGAGGGAATTAGGATGGGATCAGTCCCTCTTATTGTTAAGTGATTTATTAATGATGATGTGTTTTTGTTGTTTTAGAGCAACAGAGTGGCCAGAGATCACGCCCTGACAGAGAGCGACACGGAGCAGCTCAGACAGCTCAGTAACAGAGACCCCCTCTCTGAGATTACTGAGCAAGAGAAAGACTTCCTCTGGAGACACAGGTAAACCACAGATCACTTCAAACTAAATGAATCTGTTTCACTCTAAATGCTCCTTTATGAATATCTATCTATCTATCTATCTATCTATCTATCTATCTATCTATCTGTCTATCTGTCTATCTATCTATCTGTCTATCTATCTATCTATCTATCGATCTATCTATCTATCTGTCTATCTATCTATCTATCTATCTATCTGTCTGTCTATCTGTCTATCTATCTATCTAAAAGAAGAGTCAAAGAAAACAGTGGATAAGATTAAGTCACTTGTGTGAGATAGAAACCCAATGTAGGCTTATTTGCAAACCTCACTTTAAGAGTAAATGCAGCAGAAATTAACAAAAACCATTAAATCCTAATAATAAATATAAACAACTAACTAACAAAGCCCCATCCAATTTTAATGCAAGTTTTTCCTTTGACAAAATGGCAGTATCAGGTCTTAGCTGTTATTTAGAGACAGATTCTTTTGTATTTAAATTACTTGCCAAATGTATATGATAATGAGCTACATAAACCATGGGTGGATCATTTTATCTTGCAAAAACTAAGTAATGAGCTTTAATCAGGACAGAAAAAGAGCATTTTTAACTATTTAATTTAAGTTTATTTTTACATACAAAATTAAAAATGCGGTAAACAGTCCCTTTCTCCTTGTTGCCACAAGTACTATTACTTCTGTTTTTACTGTATAAATATTCTGTGTGGTTAGAATTGAAAGTGACCATAAATATGTATGTGCAATACATTCCAAAAATGCTGGGACAGGGGTGAGGTTCACCATTTTATGAACAAGTGTGTTAGCAAATAGTTCAACAAAAGCTCATCTGAGATGGACTGAGGCAAAGTGGGAAAGTCTGCTGTGGTCTGAGTCCACATTTCAGACTGTTTTTGGACATCATGGACGTGGTGTCCTCCGGGCTAAAGAGGAAAAGGACCATCCAGACTGTTATCAGAGCAAAGGTCAAAAGACAGCATCTGTGATGGTATGGGGGTTGTTAGTGCCCATGGCATGGGTAACCTGCACATCTGTGAAGGCTCCATTAATGCTGAAAGGGACATACAGGTTTAGGAGCAACATGCTGCCATCCATCTTTTTTAGGGACGTCCCTGCTTATTTCAGAGACGATGAAGACACATTCTGCTCGAGTTACAACAGCAGGGACTAGACTGACCTGCTGCAGTCCACACCTGTCTCCACTGAAGATGTGTGGAGCATCATGAAGCACAAAATATGACAACAGAGACCTCAGACTGTAGAGCAACTGAAGTCAAACATCAAGCAAGAATGAGACAGAATTCAAAGCTTCAACAGTTAATGTTCATCAGCTCAAAAACACGTATTGAGTGTTGTTAAAAGTAAAGGTGATTTAACACAGTGGTAAACATATTTTTGTTTTACACAACATCCCATCTTCATTTGGATTGTGGCGTGTATATCTGATTTTTTTCCTGCATGCTGTTGAGCATGTCTGTTTTCCAATTTCCCCTTTGCTCTGTTGATTTAACAGGCACTACTGCATGAACATCCCTGAGATCCTTCCTAAGATTCTTCTCGCTGTCAAATGGAACTCCAGAGATGAAGTGGCACAGGTAATGTCCTGCTGATTTTTACCTTCTTGCTCTACCTGGGCCACAGTTTTCCAAACAGTCTGTATGAAAAATAAAGATTTAACATGTTGCCCATTTACAGCGCCTTTCATGGCAGGATATTGAACGTCACAGTGGTGTGATAAAGGGACAAATTGGTCTTTTCAGTGAGTTGAATTTGGGGTTGTAACAGAGACTTTAAAGGGCGAGACGGACTTGTTAGTGCCAGGAGAAAGTGGTGATGTCTATGTGCATGTTTGACTGTCTTGCTCTAAAGCCATGCTCTCTTACACTTCTGCGACAGTGTGAAGCTGTGATTCTCAACCGGTGGGTCAAAGTGGGTTGTAGACCCTTTTTCAATGGGTTGTGAGCCTATGCCTGTTTAAAAAAATGTAGGAAATAAAGTCCTGTGCTTTTATTTTGAAGGGGATTTTTTATGCAGTGGAGTGCCCCACATTTACACTCCTTAACAATAAGTGGCGATAACACCCTGTAGAGCTAATTGACATGTTTCAATCAAAGGGTGTTTGTTATATATTCAATAAGTTGGTACTCAGCTTAAGCTACATGTTTTTCAAAATGGCTTCTCAGTAGTTGGACTTTTTATTTCATGTTTGTCCGTTAAAGCTCAGTGGAGTCTGTTAAAAAGGCTGAAGTTCCTGAACTGTTTTATGTTGTGACTGCCTCATGATCAACGACTTATTTAGAGCTACTGATTGAATATTATTACTTAAGACCTTGTGTCCCTAAGATGCACTTTTTGTTTCAATGAGAATGCAGCTAATTGAGTGTAAAAGGGAATATTTCCCTCCCTAGCATCGCCACATGCAGGTCATTGTGGTTTCTCACTGAACTTTTTTTTGTGTTTTGTGCATACTGTGATATTCTGTACTTTCTCAGGTTCAAAGGGGAGCATATTTTTTGTAAATAAATTTGAGAAGTTGAAAATTTCCCTCGATTTGGGTTGCAGCTTGAAATTAAGGGGTGATGGTGGGTCCCCAAGCCAGACCAGTTGAGAACCCCTGGTGAAAAGCAATGAACGGGACAACAATACCACCACTGTGCCACTGAGAAAAGTGTCAGGAGGTTTACAATTAAGTTTATCTGTGATATTGACGATGGAGATTAAGGCACATATAGTTTAAATTAGGGCTGGGTGATATGGCCTAAGAATAAAATCCCTGATTTTTTTTTCCCACAAAACTCAATTTATGTTTTTTATCAATTTTTTCCCTTTCAAGGAAAAAACTTCCAAGTGCCACAAAAATACGGGAATAAAGTTTTGCTTTTGTGTTGTAAAAATATATTCCGAAACTAAACAGAATTTCCCTCTAATAGTTAAGTTGCATGCTGGTATTTTTTCATTAAATGTTCTTAATGTAGTTTGAACGTAGACAGGTTTGTCTACATGAACACTAAATTCTGAGAAAACAAATACAAGCCTAAACATGTTCTTGTGCAACACCTGACAAGGCCTACAATGATGAAACTGTAAATTTACAGTATTTATATTTTCAAACACTGAAGCAAATTACAATAAGAGTAAACAAAAAAAAATGGATTTTTAGTTTTTTAATCTTCTGCAAAAAATATTTCAAACTAGAAAATTACTCGGAGAGCGCAGACCTCTGCCAAGTAGCTCAGTTATGGCAGTGGCTTTTCCACGACCCCTGTAAAAGATACAGTTCTGGATCATCACATCGTCACATAGGCTTGAAAAACATTGACGTCAGTTTGCAAATAAACTACAGTTCCCATAATAAAGTAAAGGGGGGAAACCCTCACTGCAGCTGAGGAGAAATGAATGGGATTTCCCATTACAAACTTTAGTGTTTTTTGTGATGTCAATCTAAATCGGATCCAGATGAGATTTACCTTGATGATAGAGATATGGACCCCATATTATCCTGTAAAATTGGAAGGAAATCCGTTAAGAAATGGCAGAGATATGATTTTTTGAAATTCGGCCCAATGTGTACCTATGGGATTCTTTGAAATTTTGAGAATTTTGTGCATCCAAACAAATATCCGGATTAGGGCTGAACGATTTATCGTTTTCAGATCGAAATCGCAATTTCAGACAAGGCAAATTTGTGATCACCAAAGCTGCAATTTTTTTGCAGCTCTCTTGACTGACCCAGGATCTGTTGTGTCAACTGTTTTACACATACTATTTTGCACTTTTGCAGGTAATTTGCATTTACTGAAGTGCTGGTAAGCAGGTCAACAATACAAAGACTCTGTTTACGAGTACAAGTAATAGTAATAATAATACATTTTATTTAAAGGCGCCTTTCATGACACTCAAGGTCACCTTACAAAAAGTGCAAAAAGTGCATAAAACAGGTACAAAAGCAAACAATATAATACAAAGACAGTGCAAAAGATCAGAGGAAGTGGGAGTGTTTGAACAGATGAGTATCCCTTAAATAATGATAACAGATTATTCATCATGAAAATTAGATGATGAGTATTGGGTTGTGTGCTTTTGATCATTGATTTCCTTACTGTTGTCTATACTGTTAACATAGTGAATATTGCACTGAAGCTTGATATGAGGAAAATCGTGAATTGAATTGAAATCGCAATATCTGCCAGAAAAATCGCAATTAGATCTTTTCCTGAAATCGTTCAGCCCTAATCCGGATCACCATCAAATCTATTCGTCTTGAAGTTGGGCCATTACCAACATCTCCTGAAAATTTCAGCAAAATCCGTCCAGTAGTTGTTGCATAATCTTGCTAACAAACAAACAAACAGATGAACAAACGGGGCCAAAAACATATCATCCTTGGCCGAGGTAATAAAGCGATTTAATGGATGTATTATCCAGCCCTAGTTTGAATTCATACTTTGGTGAAAATTCTTTCGTAATCTTCACACGACAAGTTGTTTTTGCGACTCTGCTCATTCCCAAAGTAGCACTTTTGCCACAGGGCGGCGTAAATAAACCACATTTCTTCATCTTTAACTTTTGAATGCATGTGATTTTATTAAAAATTATATATGCTGATATGTGTTTGTACAGTTTTTGTTTGACTTTTTGCTTCATGTGTTCCCAGATGTACTGTCTGTTAAAGGAGTGGCCGTCCATCCGTCCTGAGCAGGCCATGGAGCTGCTGGACTGTAACTATCCGGACCCCATGGTCAGACACTTCGCTGTCCGCTGTCTGGACAAATATCTGACTGATGACAAACTGTCCCAGTACCTCATCCAGCTCGTGCAGGTAGGTCTGAAAACTCATTACACTGGCTAAGAAAAGGAAGTGTTAAAAAGTAAACACTATAATCTGTTATTATGACTGTCAGCCAAAAGCTCTTGTTTGGCCTTTTCTTTTGTTTTAAGCTCTTGTCAGATATTTTTATTAGAGCAATTTCAGGCATTATACATTCACTTATAGAAAGTAAAATAGTTCAATATGCTCTGTTTTTTAAAAAAAGAAAAGTATAGTATAAGTACATACAATAGACAATACAACCACTATCTGTAACTGTAAACATCCTCTGAACTGAGAACATAAACTGGAAACAAAAGTAAATCTAAATAAATAAATGAATAAATAATATGTTGAATTTGAATTTTATTTCCAACATGTAAATGAAGAAATAAAAATAGAGAAATATCATTCACATACAAAGAAAAAAAGAAATAAAGCATTTATACACGTTCGAAAAGGAGTAGGAAGAAGTAAATACTTTTTGAATTCCTACCCCTTATTAAATGCAAATATATTATACATATGTACACTATAATCCATATAAATGTGTTAATACACATATAAATTACAAAATATACAATATTTAATAAAAAAATATATACATATAAGTATCATTAGAGACATAATATACATATACTACATAAACGGCTATATAATTATAATTTGTACCTATGCACACAACACATACATACTTACATATTGTATATTGTATATAAATATTTAGTAAATATCAGTATGCATATGATATCTATATCTAACGTGTATACACCATGTAGCAAATACTAATCAATTTCAACATAGTAGTTTTTATGATTTATTCATTTATTTTCCCCATCACTCTCATAGATACACATTAACAATAATAATAAAAAATAATACATAATAACAATAATGATAATAAATAAATAAACAAGTTAATTGATAATAAAAATAAATAATTAAAAACAGACATGTAAATGGAAATATATTAAACAAATTCCTAAATCAATACGATGATAAAATTATTAATGAATATAATTGGCAGAATAAGAGCGACAAGGGAAGAAGAAGACCCCCATCCAACCGTCCTAGCTACTAGCTAATTTATAGTAATGGCTTGAAAATAGTTTGGTTAACAGGATCTTGTAAGAGAGGTGACCAAATCTCTTGGAGATATGAAAGATTATCTAGAAGTGTGTATCTTTTCTGCTCTAGATGGAGAATATTAGTGAGTTCTCCAAGCCACATTTTTATATGCATGATTTATTTTCTTTTTTCAGTGTGTGAGAAGCAACTTCTTTGCAGTGATAATGCCGTAGGGAAGAAAGCATTGTTGAGATTTGTTTAGTTTTAATCTGGGGATTAGGTAGTTTAAGTATTTAATTGAAAATTCTTTTAACTATCTAGTGTGTAATTCTTTTGCTGTAGCTGTAATCCCACTGCCTCAAACTTTAAATCTGAACCTCTCCTCTCTCTCTTATTCTTCCTCCTCTTCTAGGTATTAAAGTATGAGCAGTATCTTGACAATCCTCTGGCCCGTTTCCTCCTCAAAAAGGCCCTGACCAATCAAAGGATAGGTCATTTCTTCTTCTGGCATCTCAAGTGAGTCACCATCCAGATTTCAGATGTCCTGTCTTTTCTCTCTGTGGTCCCAGAAGACCAGAAACTCCTCTTTCCTACATGCTTCTCCCCTCTTCATCCTCCCTCTTCTTTCCTCACAGGTCAGAAATGCACAATAAAACAGTGAGCCAGAGGTTTGGGCTGCTGTTGGAGGCTTACTGCAGGGCCTGTGGCATGTACCTCAAACATCTGAGCAGGCAAGTGGAGGCCATGGAGAAGCTCATTAACCTCACCGACATCCTCAAACAGGAGAAGAAGGACGAGACGCAGAAGGTAGGAGGAGCAGCAGCACTTTAAAGACCGGTCTCACCAGACTGTGATTGATTTTTCTCCGTGACTCAGACCGGATTTTTTATGACAGAACAGCGCAAGTCTGAGGAATTTGACCTTCTCGTGTTGGATTTCGACCACTTTTATAAATGAATCAGTGTTAATTTTGTTGACTAATTACTGTATTTTCTCGTTTATAACATGCACTTTTTTGCTTTTAAATAAGCTCTAATTTTTTGGGTGCATATTATACACGAGTATAAGTAAAATACTTAAAATATTTAGATATCGCAATTGCAACACATCCGAGACAAAAGTCTAAATATTCTCTTTCTCTGTGAAACATTCGTGCCAAACTTGCGTAATTTTTATTAAACTGACTGTTAAACTGTTCTGATCAAATGTTTTGGGTTTTAGTTAGTTTAACACCGTTTAATTCTCAAGTGTTACCACTCACTGGCAAACACAGAGAGCTGCCATCTTGTGAGCAAGGGGGACATAAATAGCTGCTCTCTGATTGGTCGGTACACTACGACTGAGCATTACGGGCAGAAATCGAGTGGTTGAGCATGAGTGAAGCAAAAAGTGTTTCTGTATCCGTTTGAGAGGGAGAGCCGTGTATTTGTTGTGAAAATACTGAAATTTCATTGATTAAAACTTTGAATTAAGGTAATTTTCGAGTCTTCTGAGAGAATAAGGTTTGGACAATATTTGGGTGCGTGTTATATTCGAGTGCAGTGTTTTTCAGCCATTAATTGTGAAAATATGGGGTGTGTGTTATGATCAAGTTCGTGTTTTAATCGAGAAATTACGGCATTTTCTTTATAGTTTTCATCAACAACCTTTTTTCCCCTGACAAAACTAGACAGTAACTAATAAAAACAAGTGCACATGGACAATTACTAAGTTAACTGACATTTTCATCAACAAATAAAAACTAGACTAAAATATTTGACAGAGACTTAATCCAATCAGACCTAATGTGGTCTATCCATATATATATCCAATCACAGCTACTTTGGTTGTGTGGAAAGGTTGGATGAGTTAAGAGGGACATCCAATCACAGCTGCCTTAGCTTGGTGGTGGTGGGATAAGTTGTGGAGCGATCCAATCAGAGCTCCTCTCTTTATGAATTGATATATTCATTTAGACATTCAAACTTTACTAGCATTCAATAAAGGGTTATTAGATGTTTGATTTTATCCAGGTGTAAAACATGACTTCAGAAACTCAAGGAAACATAAAAAATGCCTTACCCTTTACACTTCATATTTTAGTCGACTAAATTTACAGCAGATTTCATCGACTAAAATGTTGTGAAATTTCATCAACTAAAACTAGACTAAAATAAACCAATTTAGATGACTAAATTATGACTAAAACTAAAAGATATTTTAGGCAAAAGACTATAACTGAAACTAAATTAAAAAGTGCTTTCAACATTAACGCTGCTGTTTAGCTGTTTATTTTCTATTGAATGTCTATTTAACAGGCCAGTTACAGAGTTTTACCCTCATGCTCAAACATATATTCAAATATCAGTTATAAGGTGACAGCCCTACTTTTCATTGATCAGATTGGAGAATTGATTTGCCAGTCAATATATTGACAGACATCAGTGTTATTTTACACATTTATAAAACAGTTTATTTCTTTTTTTGGTTCATCTGAATTTATAATTATGCAGAACTGAGCCCCTCTGTGGATGTTCAGGACCATGAAAGTGCCGTCAGAAAATGTCAGTTTGAGGCTACATGAGAGGAAAAAAGACTTTGTTTGTTGTATGAGCCCTGCACATTAAGAGAAAGATTTTGTCTCTTGCTTTTCTGTCTATTTTTAGACCCCAGGAATGTCAAACGCTAACGTGATTTTACTTTCCTCTATGTCTTTAAAAAAATCTCAGCGTGTCAGGATCAAAACCTTTTGAGTAGTTTTTTTTTAACCAGCCGTTGGTGGGAAGGTAGACTAAAGACAGACTTTTGTTTCATCCTTGCTGTGAAATAACATTAAGTTAACTGTCAGAAGCATTTTTATGCTTCATTATTTATTATTATTGCTGTGAAAACTCATATGAGCGTTGATTCCTTTTTTTGGGATATTAATAAAGCAGTCACGAATACCAGTAGTGCTACTTTATGGTTGGTAATCATATGATTTAACGTAAAATAAAATGCACATTGTATTTAAAGGCCACTGATCGCTCTTGGAGTTTCAGAGGGGATGAATGTAGGGCTGGGCAATATATTGATTAAATGTATTGAGCCAAATTATTTTCTGCAGAAGATTTATTTCATTTTTTCTTGACTTAGACTCACCCTTATTGTAAGTTGTTGCAAAGTTTGAAAATATAAATACTGAAAATTGACAGTTTTCATGATGGTAGGTCCTGTCAGTTTCTGCACAAACACTTCTTTAGGCTTTTATTTGTTTTAAAAATTAGATTAAATATTGTTTCAAGAGTTTCATGTTAATATACTGTGGAAATAACTCAGCTTTCAGTGTTTATGTATGACGTGCACTTTAACTATATGAGGGTAATTCTGTTTACTTTTGTAAATATTTAGAAAATGTCAAGGCAAAAGTTGACTCATGTTATTTTGTGTCACATGGTGTTTTTTTTTTTTCTTTTTTGAGAAGGAAAAAATCGATTAAAACTGTTAAAGCTGTGGAAAAAATCTGGGATTTTATTTTTAGGCCATATTGCCCAGCCCCAGATGAATTGTTGACAAAATGCCCAGAAGGGCCTCCTATCTTACAGCCCTCTCACGCCAGGAAACTCATACTTTTATTTTGGAAGAAGAAGGAAGTACCTACTTTTAAACTTTGGTTAACTGGGTTAACGGAGACACTTTATTTAGAAAGGATAAGAGTCATTCTTCAAAACAAATGATAGAATTTTAACAAAATCTGGCACCAGTTAATCTCCTCCCTGCATCAATGATAGTATTAAATATTTTCTGGCCTTTTATTTACAGATAAGTTTTTGTTTTTGTTTCTCTTTTCTTAAGGAATTTGGCCGATGCCTAAAGTCACTGTAGTAGGCCTTTGAATTTAGTTGACCATCAGGAAAACAAATGAAAAGTGTATTCAGAGCTATGTGACCATCCTGTCCTAAAATGAACATATTTGAACAATATATTGAAATGCATGCGTGTATGCTGTTGTGATTTTCCTTGTGTGTCTTGTGGAGGTCCAGATGCGGTTTCTTGTGGACCAGATGAAGAGACCAGACTACATGGACGCCCTGCAGAACTTCACCTCCCCTCTCAACCCGGCGCACCAGCTGGGGAACCTGAGGTTGGAAGTTATGTTGAATGAGCTTGTGTGTGTTTGTGGACGTGTGATGTGTTGATACTTTAAGAGTCGATTTGGTTTGTCGAAGATCTTAATGTAGTTTTGTGTTCAGGTTGGATGAATGCAGGATCATGTCATCAGCGAAGAGACCTTTGTGGCTGAACTGGGAGAATCCTGACATCATGTCCGAGCTGCTCTTCCAGAACAACGAGATTATCTTCAAAAATGGAGACGGTAAAAACGCTGTTTTCTAGCTATGGTAGGGCTGGGCAATATGACCAAAAAATAAAACCCTGATTTTTTTTCCATAACACTCGATTTACGATTTTAATCATTTTTTCCCCCTCTGAACAAACAAAAAAAACTAACTCAAAGTGACACAAAAATAACATGATTGAAATTTAATGTTGTCAAAGTAAATTCCCAAACTGAATTATTGTTGATTTTGTAGTTCAAATGTAGGCAGATTTGTCCACATAAACACTGAAGGCTGAGGCATCACCACAGCATATTAACATGAAAATCTCTGATCAGTATTTAATCTCATTTAAAAAACAAATGAAAGCCTAACATGAACCTGCAGAACCTCACAAGACCTACCATCATGGAAACTGTAAATTTTCAGTATTTATATTTTCAAATATTGCAACAACTCACAACTGGAGTCAAGAAAAAAATCTTGATTTTTAAATCTTCTGCAGAAAATAATTCAAATTAATTGATTTAATTGATATATTGCCCAGTCCTAATTTATTGATCATCAGAATCCACATTCTGCTCTTTTTGGGTCTGCCCTATTCAATTTTACATCTAAATCTAGAAACTGGACATGTTGTTTGTATGTTATCAAACATTTGTACTCAAACTCAGTATAAACATATTTCATTCAATAAAACAAACTCCATTTAGAAACAATATCCTAACAGTATTACGCCACCTATAGTGAAAACTTCCATTTCAATCAATTAGTCAATCAATCAATCACTCAATCAAACCTTATTTGTGTAGCACTTTCTATTCAACATACCTCGCATTAAATGCTTTACATAAACAGAACAATAAGAGCAAGCCCAAATTAAGCAAATAATAATGATAATAATAAGTAAATATATATATGTATATCAAAGACCTTGATTTAACAGAACTGTGCGTCATAAAGGAACTGTGGAAACACCACGAGTTCAAAATGAGAAAACACTGGAGATAGAAGTGAAAAAATAAACAGAATATAAGTGATAATAGAATTAAAATAAATAAATTCATTCATTCATTCATTCAACCTTTATTTAATCTCGAGATGCCATTGAGAGCATGCTCTCATTTACAATGATGTCGAGAGTACAGTAAAACATAAAATGCAAGATAAAAAATAAAATAAATAAATAGATTGAGATAAATAATAAAAGACTGTTTGGTATGAATTATAAAACAAACAAAACTAAGGTTCAAAACTAAGTAAACCAAGTAAAAAATTACGACTAAATTCTTTTCCTGTTGACAGGGAGTAAAACACAGTTCTTGGAGTTTTGCACTCAGTGGCCCTCTCAGAGGTCCAGTACCAATAACTAAAACCTGAGTTTTTCCTGGTTGAGTTGCAGAAAGTTTTCTGCCATCCAAGACCTGATGTCTAAAATACAGTTAAAAAGGGCATCAATGGGTATTTAGATGCTGCTCATACTTGTTCAAAGCTTCACTCTTTTTTCTTGTAAATTAACTGTCTGTATCTGAAGATGTTTTGTCTCCATTGTGTGTGTTTATTGCAGATTTGCGGCAGGACATGCTGACATTACAGATTATTAAAATCATGGAGAATATCTGGCAGAATCAGGGCCTGGACCTGCGGTAGTAGCTCTTTCCTGTTACTCTTCTTTCTCACTCTCCTCCTCCTGTCTTAATTCAGTCTCTTCTCTGTCCTGCCCCAGAGCTCCATGTCTATTAATATCCGTTTTGTGCCCACAGGATGCTCCCCTATGGCTGCCTGTCATTAGGAGACTGCGTGGGTCTCATCGAGGTGGTGCGCAGCTCCCACACTATCATGCAGATTCAGTGTAAAGGAGGCTTGAAAGGAGCTCTGCAGTTCAACTCCAACACTCTGCACCAGTGGCTAAAGGACAAGAACAAGGGGGAGATGTGAGTGCTTATTCTTCCAGCATCTTCACATCACTGAGCAGCAGAGAACATCTGGATGAAGAGTTTGTCACGCTTTAGACAAGTCATCAGGAAAACATGTTTAGGTTTATTTCAGTATTGTTGAATTTGGGTTGTACGAAGTGCTTTTTAGGCTCCAGATTTGTCAGTCTGCTTAGCTCTTAAAGGGATACGCCAACTTTTTTTTTCTTTTTATGACTTGTCTCACTACTGAGTCCGTGACAAGCAGATAGACACCATTCTTTTGAATGTGCGTGCAGAAAATGGGAAGAGACGGGTAGAGCTTGCCAAACAACAAGTTAGCTTAGCTCAAACACTGGGAATCAGTGGGTATTGATAGCCTGCCTCTGCCTACAGTCATCAGATAAACTCTTCAGCAACTCTAAACGGTCCTGTGAGCTTGCTGTGACTTGATTTTTTTTACTGCCTCATGTTACGTTATCTTCTACTATCATCATATTATCTTCTTCTACTCCTAAACAAAGGCTTTGGTTTGTTGACCTACTTCCACGTTGGTTTGCGCTGGAGATGTGACATTTCTGAACGAGTTTAGTCTTTTGAGAACCGATTCGCAGTTGTGAGTGAGCCTGATATGTTTTATCAAGAACACCGTCTCTGTTTCACTAAAGTTGTCCCGTATCTTTTACAGTGGCAGTCTATTTGTGTTAGAATAGATGTGAAGCGAGAAAAACAGCATATTAATCTTTATTAAATCTAGGGTGACCATACGTCCTCTTTTGCCCGGGCATGTCCTCCCTTTTGGTCGTAAAATTATGTTTGGGGGGATTTTATAAAAATCCCTAAAATGTCTGGGTTTTGCTCAGCTTGTTCCACAGACGAAACTGTTGTCAGCAACAGAAAAAAACATGCATGATTCAAACTACCGTAACTCCTCGAGAATTCACACTATCCAAAAAATTCCAACGGATTCTGAAAGCTGAGAAGTTGAGCTTCCCAGTGATATATGGTACATTACGGTAAAGGCTGGATTGCCTGCGGGGGAGGTACGAGAAGTGAGCTGACTGAGCCGGAGAGCAGAGAGAGGATTCAGAGACAAACATGTGAGTCATCTATTGGTGGTTTATCAGTATTTTCTGTGTAAATAATGTAAAAATATTGTAAATAATGACATTGGTATAATTCTGGAGTGTTTTCTTGGCATTCTTTTGTCGTATTTTCGCCTAGTTCATCTTTTTTGTCGTTGTCTTTTTCATCATAGTTTGTGTTTTATGGATTTCATAAGTAGTTAAATAATATTAATAATATTAAATAATAATAATAAATAATATAAAATAGGTTGAGTTCCTGTTTTGTCTTCTCAAAAGTGTTGTACATGTTCATTTAGAATTGTTTATAAAGAGAAAACCTGTCTCTCTTTTTTCTTTTCTTGTAATTGTCAGCAACACATGCTGCTGAGGGTCCTCTTTTCGGGTTTTCAGACTATGGTCACCCTAATTACGTCATACTTTTCATTTCTAAGAGTGGAAAATCAGAGATAATGTGGTAAACCATTATGGTACATTTGTGCATTCTGCAAACTTTACAGCTAATAATCAACTTTTTTAGGCAGGTAACTGCCAATACTGTTGTTGTTCTATTATACATCCCTAGCTTTGTATTCCTTCGGCACACCACATACCATGGCACATACCAGGTTTTCAGTGTCATTTATTTGTTGTTTTATTCATGTGAATTGACAAAATTATTGGATGACTGACTAAAACTATTAATGCAATCCAACAGGCTAAACAGGGCGAATAGTTTAATTAATAAATGGCAGTTAATTTAAAAATGACCAATAATCAGCTTTCTTATACAATTAGCTGCTGACACTGATATTTTTCTGTTTATATCGGGCATCCCTAGTTTTGGTATTTCTTTAGCACCAGACATACCATGGCACATACCAGTTTTTAGTGTATTATATAACATATTTTCACTTTTTCTGCTCCCGTTTTTGTTCCTGTTTTCCGTAAAGTCTCACTTGTCGCTACTTCCAAAGGGCTGAGCTGACTAACTTCTGCTTTTGTGAATGCCACCCTATTCCAAAAATGTCCCTTTAATATTATTTCTATATCTAACTTTTATTTTAAAACATTTGACCATTTTTGTTTTACTGGAATGTTTGTTTTCGTAGGTATGACATGGCTGTGGATCTGTTTACGCGGTCCTGTGCTGGCTACTGTGTAGCTACGTTTATCCTCGGGATTGGAGACAGACACAACAGCAACATCATGGTCAAGGACGATGGACAGGTAGGCTGGCTATACTCAAATATGCTGTTAAATTCAGATTATACAGTCATTTGTATCACAAGATAATAATGATAATAACTGTATTTACACAGAAGTGAATTGACAGTTAAGGACAGAGAAGAATAAAATTAACATTAAGAGTCAGATCAGAAAACAACATTAATAGAAAATTCAAATGAAAGGAAAATATACAAACAGAGAATCAACAAGAACGGAAAATAAGACAAATGAAATGAAGGTGATTTTAGGCACATCGTTAGAGACTATTGTATCTTGACTGAGTTGTATCACAGCGTTAGTCTCTTAAGAGGAACACACACAACTCTTTTGGCTCAGATCCCCACTTCAGATCAGACTCAGCAAAGGCCTGATTATCTGTTGGTCCTAAAGATGATCTAGCCTGATTCTCCTGTAGTGTGAGGTCTGTTAGGAGCCACTTTATCCTCTCTGAATAGGATCAGGGCCTCGACTTAAAATCATAAATATTGAACATGTTCAGTATTTACGACCAGAAGTTCTGATGTGTATGGAGCCCCAAGGACAGCCGAGCTCTTCCTCTGTGTTTAGTCACATGGACCAGAGCACAGCCAATCAGGGAGCAAGCTGGCTGAAGCAGGAAGTAAAGGTAGCCATGGCAACAAGAGTAAAGGGGAAGCATAAAGTTAGACGGACATCAAAATTCAAGATTCAATATTAAGATATAAATAAGATAAAAAGTAACAGCTTAATAGATGAAAATGAAAGTAGCAGGATCAGTTATTGCACATCAGTTATTAAATGGCTTTGATTTGAGTGTCCAAACAGTGTAACCTGTAAATTAAATAACAAACTGATGATGTTATAGGAAGCTAACTGCTAGCAGCATTTAGCCTTTATCTTCTGTTTTGTTTACTTTGAAGTCACGTGTGATGATGCCAGATCACGAGCTGTGAGAGCGGAGGTGCTGCCTTCTTGGTGAATGAATGGGTTGGTTTGTGGTGTCCCGTGTCTCTCTTTGAGGATCACCACACACTACAGGAACAAAACTGATAAATCTGACTTTATCTGTCCTCACATGCGGCTCGTGTGTGGTGGCGGCGCACAGTAGTGCAGCAGGCTCTCAAGCTCCTGGTATCATGCCAACAAACCCCTTAGATTACATTAATGTTGTAAATAAATACTTATATTTTATTTGAAATTCTATTCTTACGTTAGTGCTGGAAAGAATTATCCTTATTTTTAAAGAATTATCCAGATTTTTTATTGAGATTTTATTGAAGAATTATCCTTATTCTGAATTTTGGATTTGAATTTATTTCAAACATATAAACAAAGAAATAAAAATAGAGAAATACCATTCACATACAAAAAAAAGGAGAAATAAAGTTTTTATACATGTTCGAAAAGGAGTAGGAAGAAGTAAATACTCTTTGAATTCCTACCTCTTATTACTGTTTCTCATGAGTTTTCTAAAAATATATTCAGCTTTAACATCCATGCAAATATATTATACTTAAGTACACTACAAAACATAAAATCCATATAAATATGATTATACACATATACACTAAAAATAATATATATATAATATTCTCTGTTAACTGCTTTTCTTTTTTTTACCATCTTACTTTAGCTGATTTTATTACACATATGGTTTTAGGTTATTTCATTTTACCATATTATTTATTTAAATTCTATTATGTTAGTTCATTTATTTATTTACCTTCCTTTCCCTATAGTACTTTTATCTAATCTCTTATGATTTTTAATTATAATTTAAGTATTGGCTCCTGTGTTTCCTCATTTTTAATTAAAGATAGCGTTTCCTCAGTCTTCCTCAGTCTTTTAATTCTGTTTTCTGTTTAGAATTTCCTTTTATGTCGCTGTGCGTCTGATTAACTAAGTGTAGGTGTTGTATGTGAATCGCGAGGGTGGGTGGGGTCTTTTATTTTCTTTGCATGCAGTTTTCTACTTTTTATGTCATTTATTTTTATTTCATTTTATTCCTTATTTGAAGCACTTTGTGCTACAAATTTTTTGTATGAAAAGTGCTATACAAATAAAGTTTGTTTGATTGATTGATTGATTGAATATAATAAAAAATATATGTACATTTATACATATTACATGTAAGTATCAATATAAACATAATATACTACATAAACATCTATATAAATATAATTTGTACCTATGCACACATACGCATACATACTTACATATTTATACGTATTACCTAAATATCCATACAAATGTGATATCTATATATAATATCTATACACTATTCTCATTTTTATTTAGATTTTATTAGCCCTAGGCTATGGTAATGCTGTAAATATCCTTATGTTATATTTTATTTTATTTTTTTATACTGTGCTGTTTACCGCCTTATTTATTGCTTTTATATTCTTATGTGGCTGACACCAGGACCTCAGTAACTGGTTTCGCTTCTTCCTCATGTAAATGCAGACTGGAATGACAAATAAAACTCCTTTGAATCCTTTCTCACTGTTTCAACATCGGCCTAAGTCATACCTCATTTATGCACACAAAATGGCTACCCTGGCAAACATCTTTATACAGCCAGATCTCTGAGAGACTCTCTGTGAAGCGTGACTAAGCTGTTGTTTTCTCATTAAGCATGTTCATTTACAATATCACAAATTTGCAACACCAGGCCGACTCTGATGTTTTCCTGTCTTGAAGACATCAGCAGTGGAAGATTTGTGTTGATGCTTCTGGGTTTACAGTCCACAGATCTGACTTGAGGACATACTTCCTGCTTCCCTCTCTGTTCTGCTCTCTTCCAGCTGTTTCACATAGATTTCGGTCATTTCT
Organism: Cetoscarus ocellatus; assembly: GCA_037902135.1. NCBI lineage: Eukaryota > Metazoa > Chordata > Actinopteri > Labriformes > Labridae > Cetoscarus > Cetoscarus ocellatus. The sequence continues at coordinate 636,227 of JBAMNC010001034.1, forward strand.
TGGATCATAAGAAGAAGAAATTCGGCTACAAGAGAGAGCGGGTGCCCTTTGTACTGACTCAAGACTTCCTCATCGTCATTAGCAAAGGATCCCAGGAGTGTGCGAAGACCAAAGAGTTTGAGAGGTACTGCAGCTTCTCTCTTTTTTTCATCATATTAACCTCATCTTCTATATCTACTTTATATCTGCTATCACTGAAAACCACTAAAGCACAGGTTTGCTATAGGGGTGGGGAAAAAAGTGAATACACCATAGTATTCTGATGTCTATTGTGGCAATAGCATTTTGAATTTGATGCCTGCAACGCGCTCCAAAAAGCTTGGACAGGGGCGTGTTTACCGTGTTACCTCACCTCTCCTTTAACAACACTCGGTGATCATTTGTGAACATTTCAGCATTTACGGTGCCTTCACAGTAGGACTGGGCAATTTATTTATTAAATTGATTAATACTAATTATTTTCTGCAGAAGATTTAAAAATTAAAAATCAAGTTTTTTTCTTGACTTACTCCAATTAGAGGTTGTTGCAATGTTTTAAAATATAAATACTGAAAATTTACAGTTCTCATGATGGTAGGCCCTGTCAGGTTTTGTATGAGCAGTTTTATAGGCGTATATTGTTTTTTTAATTTAGATTAAAAAAAATTCATGTTATACTGTGAAATTTTGAGGCTTTTTTAGGGGGAAAATCTATTAAAATGGTAAATCGCGTGCTGTGGAAAAAAATCAGGGATTTATTTATTATTATTTTTTTTTTTTAACCTTTATTTAACCAGGAAAAGAAACTCATTATTACCATGCCATTGGCACCAATACACCCCCATACCATCAGAGATTCAATTATACATTGAGAAATTTTCTTCTTAAACTGTTGGACCATTTCCTCACACTGTTGTGCACAAAGTGGTGAACCTCACCCACCCTTGCTTTTGATGCTCCATTAATACCCAATTTGACATTCACCTTTTCCAATTAACCTGTGGAACGATCCAAACAGGTGTTTTTGAGCATTAATCAACTTTCCCTGTCTTTTGTTGCCCCTGTCCCAGCTTTTTTGGAAGGTGTTACAAGTGAAATATTTACAAAAAACAAAGTTTATCAGTTTGAACATTGAATATCTTGTGTTTGTGGTGTATTTAATTGAATATAGGCAAAGAAGGATTTGCAAGTCATTGTATTCTAGTTAATTTGCATTTTACTGAATGTCCCAACTTCATTGGAATTGGTGTTTGTAGACTTCTGTCTTCTTTTCTTTTTGGATGTAAATACAGTCAAGCAAAGGTGGTAAGTTGCCACATTTTGCAAAGTTAAGTATCACAAAACTCAGCATATCATAAAATATTAAGACATTAAATCAAATGTAATCAGGACTCGAGTATCTTAATATTGTGAAAAGATTTCAAAGTAAATTGAACTGTTAAAACATGTCCAGAATTTATTTAGTCTTTGTTTGTTTTTTAAGCATACAGAGTTGAATCACTCGACTCAGTTTGATGAGATTACACTGTCCTCACCAGAATAACTCTATAATGACGATTTTGATAAGAACTCTGAGAGATCATTTTGCATCACTGCTTCATTGTGAAAGAGATATGAAGAAGGCACGAGAGAGGAAAGTGTAGTATAGTAACCAAACAGAAAGAAAAGCAAACTGCAGAGCTACATCTTACAAACTCATGTGCATCTTCACTGGTCTTTAAATTGGATTAAGTTGCAGTCGGTGATTCATTTCAGTCTCCTGTCACACAATGGGTGTGTGTCCTCTATATCTGCATTTTCTCATCTCTGCACGTTTTATGTCCTCAGTGAGAGAAAGAAGCCATGTGACAGCCTCATTTTTTTATTATTAGAAAGTGTTTTAGAAATCAGTGCCAGTATAAACGTCTTCACACTCTAAACCATAATATAGATCGTATCGTAGCTTTTCACAGACATTTAAAGTCATCAGCCAGGGGTGTCCAACCATCCCCACCATGAAACCAATCAGGTCAATTTTATTAATTCACCAATATACACACTTGATTAAAAGGACTCTATTAAATGTCAGATGCCCAAACTAAAGCTTTACATTTTCACTTGTTAAAATGTTAGCAAACTAATGATACAGGGTTACCACAGGGATCAAAGTATTGAAAACAGGCGTGCTTTTGTCTTTTAATTGGGAATGCACAGTATTATCAGTATCTGCAGATATTGGCCTACAATTTTTAATAACGGTATGGGCCGATATTGAAAATGTTGTCGATATTTACAGCCATACATATGAGCCATATATCTGCAGTAACATCTGCCAAAAAGTACCATCAGCTTCACTTAAAAATCAAGTGTTTCATTTTCTCAGGAGCTAAATTTTTTTTTTTCTTGTTATACACCTTTTACTCGCACAAATGGACCATCAAGTTGAATGCAATAAGTCAGTTTTCATGAAGTAAAACCTTTGTACTTTTGACGAAAAATACTGCTATCAGCAAATACGAGTTCAGAAATATCAGATAATGGCAAAAATCCAGTGTCATGCATCCCTACCTTCAATCTTTTACAACTTTTTTAATATAGTTTTTCTTGAGCTTTTGACTTGGCATGGAGCATATTCAGATAATTACTATTAGTTTATTTCACTTTGTACATTAAACACAAGTGAAAAAGCTAATAAATTATTTACAAAATGTTATTAAATTTGGTAAATAATTACTAAAAGATTAATGAAATGTATATCTCAAAAAGGCATCATCTCCTCTTCTGGGAGAAACAGTGTTTTGAAATGAATATCAGGCTTTTAAAAAATTGTTAATAGTGTGTGTTTTGTAAGCCCAGATGCGTCAGAATAACAAGTTAATTTTTTTAAAGTATTGTAAACGTTTGCCCATTAAATAGTTGAGTCAACAACAGGAACATGTAGCTGGCTGTAAGTCAGTGTTTGCTTTTTGGCTGGCAGCTGGTGCTTGTGGAAAGCCCTGCCAGTCATGGCTAGAAATTTTATTTTCAATGTCAGCATGCAATAATAATCCTTTAAATACATAATGGTTAGATATAAAACAAGTAAGCCAAAGATGTATAACTTTCTGCAGAACTGTCAACATCTGCATTAAGATGCATTGTGTCTAATTATTAATGCCCCTAATTTACAAATTGAGAAAATAATGTCCTTTTCTTTTTGATTTTTATCATGCCTTTAATATACAGAAAGGTTTTTTATCCTGTGATGGAAACAGAGATACCAGCTTGGGTGTCATTGTCCGACACTGAGCTTTGTTTGTGCACCTCTTTATTTCTGATTTAATCTCATGTGTTTCTTTGTCCATTTCCCTCCAGGTTCCAGGAGATGTGTTATAAAGCCTACCTGGCCATCAGGCAGCATGCTAACCTCTTCATCAACCTGTTCTCCATGATGCTGGGCTCTGGCATGCCTGAGCTGCAGTCGTTCGATGACATAGCTTACATCAGAAAGACACTGGCTCTGGAGAAAAGTGAACAGGTAAAGAAGACTTTTCAAAGCTTATATCCTTCGATTTTTAGCACAGGATGCATTAAACAAACAAAACATAAAAGCATGTGTGGATGTAGTTGGGGCCCTACAATAGCCATATAAAAACAAACCCAGATAAAACATCAAGGTGAATACAAAACAACCAGAACTAGATCATCTATGCTTTAAAGTAGTCAGACAAAATCGGGCTGTGTGTCAATACATGCTGGCCTGTTCCTAATTTGAGGACGCTGCTTTTCTGCTGTTCCTGCTATTTTAAGGACACATTAGAAAGATTGGCACACATCCGCGAGATCAAAACATACTTAACTGAGCTTGTTTCACTCACATGGGATACACAACAGTCATCTACCATTAAACATCAGAGCATTTGATGGTAAATTCAGTTTAGAGTTCATTAGACAGAGAGCTCTTCTGTGGGCTATTCCTGTGCGCTACAGTGCAGGTAGTACTCCCAGAAGCAAGAAAAAAACTCACAGGAATAAAGATTTTCTCACAACACAGAGCTACATTTATATTATGTGTATACATACTAATGAATCCCAGCTATAATTATGTTCACAGATAATAAAACAGGCTGTATAGTGTGTTTTGCGCAAGCTACAAAAATCAGAGCCAAGGATTCCTGCAGGAAGATGAGAAATAAAAGCCAACAGATATTTGATAAGCAGTAAACAGATTTATCATAAACATATAGAAGTCTGACCCTGAGAATTTTAACTGGAGATTTTAACAATCATTTAGGTTTTACGCTCATTTGGAAGTGTCTTATTCATCTTTTGGATCATTTCTTATGCTCTTGGTGCTTCAGTGAAGAAGAGTACTATAATCTGAGCATTAACATATTTTATAAAGTGTTCTGTGTGTTCTTCATTGTGAGTAAAGTGGCACAATGAAAGGAGAGGGATCAAATAATCCAGGTGAAATTCGGACCAAACAACCAAAATAACGAAACACCAGCATCCTGGCGTGCATCATGGCACATTATCATCCCCTTTTTACCTTGCGCCTGACTTTGTGCCGAGAACATGATTAATCAAAATAACAAAACACAAACCAACAAGCCCCAAACCAATGTCTGCCACACACTCATGCTGTCAAAATGGGGCCCAGAGATATTTTAACTTGTTTTGATCCTTTTCTGGAATCTAAAGCTGGAGACATACTCGCTGGTAAATATACAGTTTTAAGTTTTAAAGACAAACTGATACATTAACGCCACAGTCATCAACATCTGAATAATGTGTGAGACTGCACAGACACAGACATGACTGATCATTGAGCTGATGACAGATTAATTCTCTTTTAGAAGTCGGGGAAATAAGTATGGTGTATTACTTCAATGAGTGACCGTTAATCTGTGGCTCTGAGTTAACACCGTGGATGTGTTGTGTATCTTAGTTTATTTGACTTAATTTTCTTACACATAAACTACTGTATACCTTTGATACAGTGATTAAAAAACACTCACAATGAAGCAGAGAAGGGTACACCTTCTACTTTTGCTGGTGCCTTGACTACGACATCTATCAACACAGTGGGCTGAAAGTCATCGTCTAACACGGTCACTCATTCGACCATAACACAAGAGATTATTACAAAGATGCACAAAGGAAAATGTTGCTGAAATTTAGGGCAGGCAATGCTAATAATGAGGTATGACAACCGTTCAAACAAATATTCGATGATGATATTGATTATTAGTGTTTATTATGTTACTTTTCTCTCAGAATTGCTGCCATGTTTGCAGTTTACTTCTGACACAACAGGCAGTTACATGCACCCTGAGGTCTTTTTGCCCTCTAGTGGTGTACTCCAGTAACACGCATCACATACAGGCAACTAGAAAAGCACTCAGAGAGCGCAGACCTCCACCAAGAAGCTCAGTTCCTGCAGTGGCTTTTCCACAACCCCTGTAAAAGATGCTACTGTGGATCACCAGATCCAGAATAGAGCCAGGATCCAGACCAAACTCGGCACATACGTGGAGGTTGTTATCCTGCATGAACACAAAACAACCAACATCATGTAATATTTTCATTTTATATGAATTATTGAATGTCGTCAATAGGATTTCCCATTATAAAGTTCAATATTTTTTTGTGATGTCAGTCTGGATCAGATCCAGATGAATTTTTGCATCCACATTTAATGGCTTCTTTGTTGGACCAAACCACAACCCTGGTAAAAAAATTTAATGTAAATCCATCCTGTAGTTTTTTCCATAATCTTGCCAACAAACAAACAAACATACTCTGGCAAAAACATAATCTCCTTGGCCGAGGTAAAAAATGGCACCAACAGATGCAAACGCAGGGACAAACTACAAGCATATCTCCGGCTTTAGGTTCTGTGATGTTCATGCTCCAGTGAGCCATTTTCAGTTTATTTTGACTGCATGTCTTTTAATGTATTTGTTTGCTGAATGCAGGAGGCACTGGACTACTTTATGAAACAGATGAACGATGCTCACCATGGAGGATGGACCACTAAGATGGACTGGATATTTCACACAATAAGACAGCATGCACTGAACTGATCTGCTGCAAACAAACAAACAAACAAACAAACAAACAAACAAACAAAAAGGTCCTGCAGTGGAAGTTCTTCTGTCATCACACCATGCAGCTTCGGTCTATCCTGGATTTCAGTTCTCGTCCTAAAGCAGACAGTACAAGTCTGGAAATTTGCAGCTTTTTTTTGGAGTACCAGCACCACTTTTTTAATGTTTATTTTTATGTTTTTCCATGAAGATTCTCTCACATACCGCCCTGGGTTGTCGCAGCTCCCTGGTGAAAATGTGCCTCTCCTGGCCGACGACCAACAATGCTTCCTCTCGTTGCCAACAGGAACAAACTATGTAGGAAAGTTTACCCATCATCCCGCTGCTTCTATGAAAAAAGGGGGCAAAACAGTCTGCCAATCTAAAAATGTAGCCACAAAGTATGTTCACCTGCTGCTCTTCTGCTGTATTAGTGCTGCACTGTGGCTCCACCCGAGGAAGGAGGTGCTGGAATTGTATTTAAATTATTTTAACTTCATGGGCACAAAAACCCGTCTGAGCTCTCGTTCAGTACGGGAGTTCCTCACATCTGTTGGTGTATGAAAGCATCTCTGTCACCTTTACAGTCTTCCACCATCTTTGTGGTGAAGTTCGCCGTCCTGAGCTGATCCAGAGTCGGCTCCTGCCTATTCTTCGGATGATTTCAGAGCTCAACATCTTCGCAGAAGAGTCTCTGGGTTGTTTTGCACAGCTCATCACTCTTCGACAGCCTCAAGGAAAAAAGCCCTCCACCACTTGGGAGCGTTTGCTGGTGGCGTATGTTCAGACTTCAGGGTGATGTTGCCTCTCCATCAAAAAAAAAAAACAAAAAGGAAAGAAAGAAACAGCACTTAGAGATACCAGAATAATATACAGATTTATTATGACTTTTAAAAGTTATTTATCTAATTTCCTTCCGTTTCTACGCTGCCAAATCTCAGCTACTCAGAAACACACTATTAATGTGTAAATATATTTGTAGGTTCTTTTGTGTGTTTGAGTTTACATATTTGCTTCCTCTACCTTTCTTCTTAGTGCAACTTCTTCACTTCCTTTTACTTTCTTCTTCACCCTATCTTCTGTCTGTTGATACTTTTATTTCTCAAACTTTTATGTTAAAAATCTAATTTTACCTCACCCAGAGTAGACCAGTTTGTTTAGTTGGGGCTTGCTTGCAGCCTGACTTGGACTTGTAAATTTATTCTGAGATGCAACAAGACAAAAAAGTGAAAGTGCCAATCTAAGATGTGACAACCAACAGGACCTATTTTAAGCCTCTGGCTGTCTGTTTTGACTGTGAGCGGAGACCCAGGGGAATGTCACGTCTTCCTGTTAAAAATGCCTCAGCGTCACAGCACAACACTCAACAACAATGCACACTGCAAGGCCCCAAAAACTCGGCCCAAACAGCGACAGCACTGAGTATGAGGAACAAAAATTGAGCCTCTGTGTAGTATCAATTCATTTCCAATAATTCAAGGTGGAGAATTTTTAGGTTTTCCTCATAGGAATGGATTTAAAGAGGTCATATCAGGCTTTCTTCAGTTTTATATGCACAGTTTATATGTTGTTCTCAGCTTATGTGACAAATTAGTACAAATGATATTACACTGTCTAAAGGATAGTCCAAAATACCTGAAATGTCATGAATCAAAAGAATATTTAGTGTTTAACATAATTTATGTTTGTATTTTAACAGTCAAGCTCAACTTTCCCAGCCAATTACAGAATTAAAGCCAATTAAATATGTTTTTTTTTTAATGCAGCAAACTAGTACAAGCTGTTTTAAGTTGATTTAAGTTTCCTTTATTTTACCAGCAAATCAAATTGTGAACAAAAAATTGGCTTACAAAAGTAACTTGGCCACACAGGCAGTCACAAAAATCTTGGTTATTGAGTTCACTGTCGCACATTTTTCTCCAAATATGTTAGAAATGCTTCATAAAATGTCAAAATACTATTTCAGCAAATTATATCTAATAATTTATTGTAAGGGATAAAATGTAACCAGTTATTGAGGACCATTTTAGAAATAATTTATTATTTTTAAGCTGCAATGCCTTTCGCCTGTGTGCATGGTGTCATGGTGGAGAATCAGACAAAAATACACATTTTTTGTAATCATGGTTGTGATATTTTGGGATTTGAATGAGGCTCTATATGCTGCCTTAAATGTCTCCTTGCCACTGCCCCCCTAAATAGACCTACCAGTGTGATGTCATCAGTTTTCGCCTATTAGATCATGGTAACAAACCCACTGCAGAGCTTAGACATTAGAATGAATGCAGAGTTGTTGACAACATGGATTATGTAAACCAGAAAGATTTTTTTTAAACATCAGTGACTGTGAACCAGAGCTGCTCAATTATGGGAAATATTATAATCATGATTATTTAGCTTGAAATTGATGTCAAAATGACTAAGTATGATTACTTGTTTATATTGGGACATCAGTTCAAAAGTTTTTTTTTTTTATTTACATTGTCCTCAAAACAGTTGTACAGTCATGCATACAGTCAGTCAACAACATAAATAAATAATCAATCAGTCTGTCAAGGAAACATATCTAAGCACAGGACAGAGGGAGATGTCCAAACATTATAAGTAGCCTGCGTATACAAACCGTAGAGCAAGATAAAACAAGATAAGATAAAAGATAAAAGCAGGTGAGGTAAAAACAATGTAAAATGTAGACAATGTAAAACCTGTAAAAACAGTAATAAATAATTATAATAATAATAAATACAAAATTAATAAATAAGACAGGAAATGAATAATGTCCTCTAAATAAAAGTAAGCATATTGAATCACTTTGTCTTCTGTTTTGGGTATTCAGCTTCTATAAAACAGTCTTATTAAATCGTGCTTTTTCTAACTGTTATAGAGGCAGAAAAAACCTGCAGTCAAAGATGGATGGGGAGTTATAAGGGAAATACAGTATCTAATTAAACAGAACAACTATTATAATTATTTCACATCATTTAACAGCATGTACATCACCTTTATGGATTAAAACTGATGTTTTGTTGTGAAGAGAGTTTAGAGGGGAACACCCTAAATCCCCTCAACAACTGTGTAGCCAAGCTGGAAACTCTTTCAGAATAAGAGCATTGTGTAATAATGGGAAAGACTTACTGTTAAATACAACAGACTGAGCTTTTACTTTGAAATACACTGTACTTCCTTAAGGACAATCAGTCTGTTTGTGTGATTTTAATAATAGTTGTAGCTGTAATAGTTAAGTCATCCCCCTGTGCTATTGTGAACATACCTGAGCAGTCAGAAACATGATTTAGAGCAAAATATGACCTCTTTAAAACCTTGACCCCCGAACAGAAGTGCACTATAATTATGTCCTTTATGTATAATGTGTACATATATTTAACACTGGGCCCACAGCCCTGGCAGTACTTGAGCCATGGTTTTATTGCCCTTAATAGAGCATTTTTACACCTTTTTTTTATTTTTGTCACACTTATATTCCACTACATTGTGCAGTTTTCCCAAAAGAAACCCCAGATACATTTGGCTTCTCACGCCTTTGAAATGAGGATATGTGAGTTTGCACATCCTTGACCTTGTTTATGTGGAGCATTTTCATCCCTGCTGGATGAATTAAAAAGCTTGGGACATAAACAAGATTTGAACAAAAGTTTTAACTGATAGAAGATCCATAATTATGTGGAGGCGTGGATGGACCCAGAAGGTCAGGATGCAGAGAAATTGAAAACATAGATTAGATGTAAATCACCAGCTCTTTACATGCACTCCTTTTGGGCGCTAGTTTCCCAGCCTGATATCATTTCACTTTTAAAGAGACTGTGCTCATATTGTAAAGCTTTTCTCCCACGGTCAATATGTGAAAAGCTGTGCCCCACAAAAAGGGAGTTTGATGTCAAATTGATCATTAGATGGATTATTGGAGATTTGCCCTTTCATACGCTGGTTGTTGTTGTTCTTTTGTATTTGAATTGCACTGATAAATCTTTTGATAGTGATTGTGGCACCCTGAAAAGAAGGAATAACCCCCTAAAAGCTACAAGCAGATTGCAAAGTAACAATCATTCACCATTGGATTATCTTGTATAAAATGTTAGGATTTTAGGGTGGTTTTCACACCTACAGCTCGGTTGCTTTGTTCCGATTCAGTTGATAAAAACAGCTACAGATTTGCATATTTCCCTTGGGTCACTTCACCTTCACATGGCCGAGTTCAGGCCGAGTTGCGCCAGTGCTGCAAGGAGGTTCGCCTATTTTTTCCTTGAGCCACTTGTTTCTCAGCCAAGAGACAGAAAATGACAACTAGAGAGCCAAAGTTGCCCTAATCCTGCTGGTTTGTGAGTCCACAGCGGTAGAATTTGTCACAGAAAACAGAGAAGCTGTCCAGTGACTCTCTGAGTTGAGGCTTCAGTTTGCCTCCTCTGTGGAGAAACTCACCTTGTTAGTCAGAATCAGAATCAGAGATACTTTATTAATCCTCAAGGGGAAATTTGGTTGTTTCAGTTGCTCTTATACATAGTATAGTCGTAGGATATATCAAATAAAGACAATAAAATAAAATGAAAAATGAAGAAGGCAGGTTGCCACATGCAGAATCTGTAAACAAGATCAACTTCCTTATGAAGGAAAAATAAGTAAATTTAGTAGAAGTGAGACTATAAATAAGGACAAGGAATTCACACTATTAACATTAACAATATTTACAATATGAATATAAATATGACAGCACTGTTTGTTCAAAAGTCAAAGTTTGACAGTAAGGATATTGCACTGGGTATTACGTTTGTGTATATGCATAATATGAGAGGTGTAAAACAATGAAAAATGTTTCTTGTGGGGAGGTTTGTTCTGGTTCTTCCTAAACTTTCAATAGGACCTCATTATTGTGGTGACATATGTAGAGATAGAGCTGTGACAGCAGAGAGATGGCACCTGGTGCGAAAGCTGTGGCGGCACTGAGCAGACACGCTTGTGAACAAATGCTTCCTGTGTGAAACTGGCATAAGAGCCAACATACTCTGTCTATACCACGTTTACATGAGAGCTTTAATTCAGAATAAAACTTAAATCCTCTTTTTAAAGCTTAAAAATGACCTCGTAAACACCTAATTCTGGATGAAAATGACCTTTCCGAATTAAACTTAATTCTGAAGTAAGTGGCTGGTTTATTCTGATTTTAAATCAGAATTAAATAATTCCTCGATCATGTAGACGTTCATTCCGCTTTAAATTAATTCTGGTCGTTCTGTGCATGCTCGTTCCCTTGTCCTGTTGCAAAGACGCACGGGACACTGACGGGAACAGGAGGGCCGCCCGAAGCAAGCGCTGGACTCGAGCAGAGAGAATTTATCTAATTAGAGCCTTAGAAGGTTAGGAAGTAATGAAAAGAATGTATGGACGTAAGCATAAAAATAAGCACCTTTTTAAAGTTGTAGCGTCCAAGTTGGACGAGGTTTCCCTGACAGAAGCGCTGGAGACACTGAACTGGAGTTTGTTTTCTTCCGGTAGATGTAAATACGTCACGTCCGCTCCCTGTCCAATCAGAACCACTCCCAACACCCAGACCTTAAGCAGAATTGAATAAAGGCGAATAAACATGTTTTCCACATAAACCTCAAACCAGAATGACTATTTCCATGTAAACGTGAAGGAGAACACTTTAATTCCGGATTATTTAATTCTGGATACTTAATTCTGAATTAAAAAACCTCATGTAACCGTGGCCTTGGAGAAGAGGAGACGAGGGGTTTTTAATGCACAGAGGTGTCAATAGAGGACACCAGATAGCGTAGTAACTTACAGATGGAGCCACTCAGATTTTCCCCAGTGTCCTTCACAGAGTTTTGGCTTGTTTGTGATAGAAAAGTGCTCAGACCTGTCCACCCTGATGTAGGGCTGGGAAATATATCGATTAAATCCATTAATTTGAATTATTTTCTTCAGAAGATTTAAAAATTAAAAATCAAGATTTTTGTCCTGACTTACTCCAATTGTAAGTTGTTGCAATGTTTAAAAATATAAATACTGAAAACTTACAGTTTTCATGATGGTAGGCCCTGTCAGGTTTTGCACAAGCACATGTTTAGGCTTTTTAATTGTTTTTTTAAATTAGATTAAATATCGATCAGAGAGTTTCATGTTACTAAGCTGTGAAAATAGCTCAACCTTCAGTGTTTAGGTAGACAAACCTGCCTACATTTGAACTACATAATCAACATTTTGTGACACACACTTTAACTTTAAGAGGGAAATTCTGTTTGGTTTGGGAAGATATTTTGACAGCATAAAGGCAAAACTTGATTCATATCATTTTTGTGTCACTTTTGGGTCTTTTTTTTTAGAAGGAAAAAATCGATTAAAATGCTGTTACTCTCACCACTGCTGCAGTGTGATGAGGTAACTCGTCAGCCTGTTTGTTGCTCGGTTGATTGTGCCCTCACTGCAAACAGGCCACCTCTTTCAGGCGAGCTTGGTGCGGTTGTTTCTACCAAACAGGGATTGATTGCTGTGTTCATACATACACTCAAACGAAACGTGCCAAACAAGGAGCACCAACTTGTATCGGAACAAATCTCCCAAACAATCTAGGTGTGAAATGACCTTAGACAGAAATGATCTTTCTTTGACGGTGTGCTTAAAGTAGACCACCGATGGCTGATCTCTAAGTGGAGAGGTAATATAGGGGTCACATATTTCAGTAGAGAAGCTCGTCTTTGCTACGCTGAGGTGAGAATGTAACATTCTGGCTCCAACGCCCTCTCTGACATGACAAGACATGCCCTAAAAGATTATCTCACTAGACCCTGCAGTATAAAGCTCTAATCTGCACTTTGAAATTCAACTTCTGATTGTATTGAGAAGCCAAAGTTTGGTTCTGCTCTCACATGAAGTATTGGAGCATTTTCATCTTGAATGTACTTCCGTGCTGACGTGCACTCGTGTTTTTTTGTTCTTGAATCGTCCATGTTTCTAAAGTCAGATGAAGTCCCACGAAGTGAGCTGAAAGTAATCGTCCGAGAGCTCCTCTCCTGTTTACTGCTTTCTCTATGTGCCAAATCAGGCGCCGTCCAGGCCTGTGAAAGCTAAAGCAGGAGCCAAACGTGCAGTGATCTGCGGTTTAGAGCCGGGAAGGGCAGAGGTGGGAGGTGTTTCTTTGATTATGCACTTTGTGGAATAGAAAAAAGAAAATGTTGAGATGTTTGAGGCATCAAATTCAAAATGAGGGAATATTGATCAGGTTGGACCTTAAATGCAACTAGGGCTGAATGATTTTAGGAAAAGATCTAATTGTGATTTTTCTGGCAGAGATTGTGATTTCAATTCGATTCACGATTTTCTTCAAATCAAGCTTCAGTGCAATATTCACTATGTTTACAGTATAGACAACAGTAAGGAAATCAATGATCAAAAGCACATTACACATTACTCATCATCTAATATTGATGATTAATAATCTGTTTTCATTATTTAAGGGAAACTCCAACTTCTGCTCCTAAACAGAGGCTTTGTATTGTTGACTTTCTTACCAGCACTTCTGTAAATACAAATTGCTTTTAATTAGTAAAGTAGTATGTGTAATAGTTGACACAACAGATCCTGGGTTGGTCAGGAGCGCTGCAAAAAATTTCAGCTTTGTCGATCACATGATTGCGTTGTTAGAAATTGCAATTTTGATCCGAATACGATAAATCTTTGAGCCCTAACACCAACCCAGACTGCAGCAGGAAGTGACTGCTGAAACAGAGATTAGCATAGATGCTAACAGCTTCGGTAGCATTTTTTCAGATCTTGACCGAATAAAATGATAAACAAACAACACTGAAAGCTTTTCTTAATGACAAAGACATTTTCAATCCACTTCCTACATGCTTTAGCGAGAGTTTGTTCTACGAAGTGGCTCACGTTTTGTACTTTACACCGCCTACTGCATTATCTAATTGGCCTGTAATGAATGTGATTGACAGAACTATCGTCCAATCACCTGCTGGATAAGCTTTTGAAAGGCTCTTCCCTCCCCAAGCACTTTCTGTGGGCTCTCTACGATAACTGGAAATTTTTTTAGCTTTGTAAAGGTGCATAATTCAAAAGAAAACCTTCCTCGTCTCGTTTTCTCCCTCTCTTGCCTGTCTTTAGTGCTCTTTTGTTGCAATAAGCACCAGACTTCAAAAACAAAAACAAGAAAAAGGTCATTGTATGCATTTACAGTCTCTAGTTCTCAATGCCTTTCTGTCCTGAAGGACTCCAGAAGAAGGACGTTAGCTTAGTGTGCATGTTTTTAAGCAGTATTATCAGCGAGTGAAGCCGAGTGTGTACAGTTAGATTCAATCATCTTTTCTATCGTGGGTAAATGTGTAACAAACCTGTCGTGTTTCCTCATGCCTTCATCCATGTAACCTCAAACTGATGCGTGTTGGTGTGTCTGCAGAGCTTCATTGGCGGGCACCAATGAACCATGTGTGTTTACGTCCATGTGAATGAACTGTTGACATGTTGGTGTCACTAAATGTTTTGTATGCCCACTTTTTTTGCGACATTTGTAATGAAGCGTTTCTTTTTAAATGTTGTGAATGTTTTACTTGAAGTGTCACGAATCAGAGTCGCAGCTGTATTGCATTAGTTTATATGGGATGGGGGGGTTCTGGAGGGCCATTGTTGTTCTAATTGTGATTATTGTTCTGTATTTAAGCACTGATGCTTCAGGTTTACCCGTCCAACATCTCAGAATGAAGATTCAAATGTTTAATGAAGGGTCAGATTTGTGCTGAAGCTCAGAATAATGTGAACCTCCGTCCTGTCAGAGAGCATCTCCTCACCTCCTCTGAGCGTTTTCACACCGAAGCTCTTTGATTTCTTGACATGTTTCCTAAATGGACTGTAAGCACAGAAAGTTAATGTTAATGTTTGGCAAGGATGTTGTGGCTGTGGATGCTCTTCCACACACTACTGGGGCTCCTGCAGTGTTAATTCTGACAGCACTTTTTAATTTAGTTTTATAGTCTTTTGCCTAAAATATCTTTTAGTTTTAATCATAATTTAGTCATCTGAATTGTTTTAATTTTAGTCTAGTTTTAGTTGATGAAATTTCACAGCATTTTAGTCGATGAAATCTGCTGTAAATTTAGTCGACTAAAATATGAAGTGTAAAGGGTAAGGCATTTTTTATGTTTCCTTGAATTTCTGAAGTCATGTTTTACACTTGGATAAAATGAAACATCTAATAACCCTTTATTGAATGCTAGTAAAGTTTACACTTGGATAAATGAACAGAAACAAATTGAAATGCAGTCACCTTTATTTAGGCTACCTGGCAGAGCATCTCAGTTACAATACCAGAACTGACAACAAACAGTGAACCTGCTCTACATGAATACATCACTTCATTAACTCATCCAACCTTTCCACACAACCAAAGTAGCTGTGATTGGATATATTCCTAACTTGTCCCTACTTTCTACATGACCAAATTAGGTCTGATTGGATTAAGTCTCTGTCAAACATTTTAGTCGAGTTTTTATTTGTTGATGAAAATATCAGTTAATTTAGTTTTTGTCCATGTGCACTTGTTTTTATTAATTACTGTCTAGTTTTCATCAGGGGAAAAAGGTTGTTGATGAAAACTATGATGAAAATTATAAGTCAACAACATTAACACTGAACTACTTTTTCTTCCCATTTCAATCGTCCAATCCATCAAACAACACCAATCAAGAGTCAGCAGCAGATTAATGTGTTCATGTTGGCAGAATGGCACAACCCAAATACTCAGCTCTGCAAATGCATGTTCTTTTCAAATGTGGCTCTCTTTAAAGGGAAAATAACAGGCTTTACAGCAATACGAGTGTTATTAAAAAGAAGAAGCATTTTTAAAACAGAGAAATAATCCACCAAACAATGTCCTTACTCTTTGTGCTATATTTATTTATTTATCAATATGAGGGTGTGTACCAGAAAGAATCACTGAATCACCGTTTCCTGTGGTGTACTAACCAGGGTGATGAATCCTGATTTGCTTTTTTGATAAAAAGTTTTTCATAGCATAACGATCCCACAATATCGTTCACATAAAAATACAGATTCTAATCTGTAAAGATTCAGATTCTGGGTCAGTCAGGAGTGCTGCAAAAAAGTTGCAGCTTTGGTGACCAGATGATCGCGTTGTCTGAAATTGCATTTTCGATCCAAAAACGATAAATCTTTCAGCCCTAGTGTAGAGTTTTTGAAGATCAGAGATGTAACAAGGTGCAGAGGTTTACAGTCTTAAAAATTAATTCTAAAATGAACAGGATGGGGGTGATGTGGTCCAGTTTTTAGTTCCAGATCAGAGACCAGCTGCAGCATTTTGGACCAAATGTTGACGTGTGATGGAGGCCTGATTTACTCAGGTATAAAGAGCAGTACAGAAGTCCAAATGTGAAGAAATAAAAGTCTGAATCACTCGCTCCAAATCATAAAAATTAAAAATGATCAGATTTGTACATACAGTATATTTATTTATTTTAGTAGTAATTGTCTTCTGTGTGTGCCAGAGTCAAACCTACTGAAGCAGAAGTTTCTGAGGAAGTTTTTTATGAGCATGAGATGTTTTCCCGTCAGAGCCAGACAGTTTTGGTTACAAAAACACAAATTCATGTGTTCGTTTGTGCATTTTGAAATTAAAACTAGTCATTCAGAGCTTAAACAAACCAAACCTACAGTCACAAGTACAGAGTTCCCACGCATCCTGGAAAACCTGGAAAATGATTGACCAATTTTCCAGTCATGGAAAACATATGGAGAATGAGGAAAAAAGCAAAATGTCCTGGAAAATTATTTACCTTCCTTCTACCTTGTTGGTGAACAAAAATCAAACATAGGAAATGAAGTCAAAATGTACTTGGTGACTAATGCACACTCAGCCATAAAATATGAGGAGATAAAATAATGGAAGTTAAGGAATAAAATATAAAAACTCAAAACAATGGTGACAAAAATAAATAATAAAAAATGGCAAAATAAAATTTAGGCTACTTAAACAATTAATCAACAAAATATATTTATGAAAAAGCAGAGTAAATAAAGATTAAAAAAATAAGTAGAAACCATAAATTTATAATAGTAAGACACTACATAAAAGCCAGACTAAAAAGATAGCTGGCAGACAATTTTCATGCCCGTGAGTTGGAAATAAATAAATTTTAAGTTCAGTATGATTCGGTGGAGCTCACTATAGATATTGGTTATCAACCTTTAATCTTGTTTTTTAAAGGCTAGATTAACCTGAGAATTGCCCACAACTATATTGTAACTTCAGCTGGTTATGTGACACTGGAATCTGTGGGTGTGATTGTGCTGTTCTGTGATAAATTTGTCATAATTTCTAAGAATGTCAGAGTATGTCTGATATTTCATAGATCTGTTACAGCCATAGACTTTAAATCCGAGAGTGGGAACCCTGTCAGTAATTAGACCAAATCAATTGAGCTGAAGGTGTGAAATCGTCCCGACTCCATGCTCCCTAACTTTGGTGCTATATCAGAGCTTCTGCCATCATTTTTGCACTTGTTTTTATTTCCTTCATGACGGCAGCAGCCATGTTTTATCCTCTGTGACTTTATCGAAGCTCAACAATGAAAAATGAAATTTAAGAATCTGCTCTGCATGATTTGTCCGACCTCATGGATCAACAGTTTGAGGCTGAAGGGCCTGTTGTCAATGAAACTGCACTAAGATCATTTTTGAAGATTTGTTTGATTTTTAGGACGGGGAATATTTGGAGGGAGTCTTTTGGTTAACATGCAGTAAATGTTTATAGAGTGAGGTTGTAGTTTTAGTTTGTGAGGTGCACTCTTTAAGCTTTTGCACCAAGTAGGGTTGAAGTTTATTTTTGCATCTATTGTGCGCAAAAACAAATATTCACATCTGAGAATCTTTCGTCATTTGCTAACGCAATCGTCCTGCAGTGTTTCAAGGTTATGCATATAAATGCAGCCATATTTACACATGCACAAAATTCTGAAAATGTTCTGATTTTTCCTTCATAAGCTACATGTGTTAATGAAACACCCTGAACTTTCTACCAGGCTTCACCCAGAAAATGTCCTTCAGAGGCGTGCATGTGTGAAAATGGCCAGAATCAGAGATTATAAAATCAATGCAGTAGATCTAATTTAAGCTCGATTTTGATGCCTCTTTGTTTTTATTCTTGATAAATGCTTACGTCAGTTGAAAAACTCCACACCCTGATGTTTTGTGAATACTTGTCTCATGTTTTATGAAACTTTGCCTCCGATGACTTTTTTTAAAAGCCTTAGAAAGTGACAAACACAAAATGAATGTCGGGGATTCAAACCCTCTCAATGCAAGAAAAAAATCTGCATTCTTACAAAAGCAAATATGATTTATTATTTTTAATATGGATCATGTGTGGTTCCTCTTTAAGCCCTGAAATGTCCCGTTGATATCTCGAGAGAAGATGTCATGGTTTCTCCTCTGTCTGCAGTACTGTACTGTGTCTCATATTTCCATAATTACATCCCACGCTGTCAGAACTTTTAACTCAAACTATGAATGAATGTACGACGGGCCAATGTAATGTTCTCCACAGACCTGCATGACCGGGTGAAGATGAGTGTTTGTCTCTTTATTTAATCTGCCAAGCAGCCATACAGACGTTCATATGAATTAATGCCTTAAGTTTGCTACCTGTAGGAACACTTTCATACAATAACCTGCGTTGTTTTTTTATTTATTAATGTAAATTGTGTTTTATTTGTGTTTCTGCTCACAGAGAAAAGGTTTGTCCCCTGACTGACTGACTCATCTGAGTGTTCTGTGAAAATGTACAAATAAATTTGTTAAACATGAAGCTGATGTGTTTGTTCACACTGTCCTGACAGTCCAGGGTTGTTATTGATTATTGATTATTGATTAAACCTCCGTTAAAATTACATTTACAGCCATATAGACAGGAGGACCCTCACCTAAAGGGATAACCTTGAATAAATCCATAATCCAGAGACAAACGTGATGAGGACAGATTTATGATCAGGTTTGTCTCTATCATAAATTCTTATTTTTAGTCCCTTTGTCTCTGCCTGGATGAATGCATCTCTGGATCTATATTTGTGTATTTTATAATATGTATATATGCATAATCAATTTCAGACCCTTTTTTGGTAAGAGTTATAAAAAACGGTTTATTAACAAGTACATGGAAGAGGAAGTGTGTTATCTGTGAAAGTGATGGGGGAAATAAATCATAAAAATGATTGCTGTTGGTCTTGCCTGTGCCGAGGTTTTTCTCCAGCCTTAAAGGGACATGTCAACATTTTTTTTTTCTTTTTGTGTTTTGCCTCACTCCGAGTCCATGACAGCGAGATAGACACCATTCTTTCAACTGTGCATGCAAAGCAAGCTCGCCCACCAACTAGCTTAGCTCAAACACTGGGAGTCAATGGAAAGTGTTAGCCTGCCTCTGCCTACAGTCATCAGATAAACTCTTCAGCAGCTCTAGACGGTCCTGTGTGCTTGTTGTGACTCATTTTTTACTGCGTTATGTTATGTTGTCTTCTACTATCATCGTATTATCTTCCTCTACTCATAAACAGAGGCTTTGTTTTGTTGACCTACATCTGTGGTGGCTTTTGCTAGAGATGTGATGTTCACGAATGAGTCGAGTCTTTTGAACAGCTCTTTTAAGTAGGGATGGGAATCGAAAACCAATTCCAGTTGAGAACCGTTAACAGCTCCATCAAAGTATCGATATCATGAGTCTTTTTGCTAATCAATTCCCTTATCAATTCCTTCCACTGACAGGGTTCAGAAGTGGTCAGAATTGTGGCTTAATTTTTTACAAAAGGTGCCTACTGCACAACCTTAAGTGAGTGGAAACACCAGCAACTTGCAGAAGCAGTTATCTGTGCTGTGACGTGTGTTTGACATTGTTGCCACTGAAAATCTACAGGCCATTATTTCCCCACACGGAATATCTGCAGGAATCAATAAGGGAATTTTTAGAGAACTGGATCAATTAGCAGGATCATTAATAGCATTGGTATTGATAAAATATTATCAATTCCCATCCCTACTTTTAAGGGAACCATGACAACTGATTCACAGTTGTGAGGGAGCTGTTCGTTTGTGAGCCATTCTTAAATTTTTAAGCAATTTGCATTTCAGAGTGGATCACTCACAAGTGTGAATGGTGTCTGTCTGCTTGTCATGGACTCGGGAGTGAGGCAAGACACAAAAAGAAAGCCAGGCCCTCAGCATCTGCCTTGAGCACCTGATCATGGCACATATGGACATATATATAAAAATGTCCTTTATGTAACTTCTTATTAAAGCTATATATGCCAATTGTCCATTTTACTGACCTAAAATTGCATAAATTGGTTCTCTGGCAGTAAAGCTTAATTGAATGTGCCCCCCTTGGTAGCCAGAGTTGCTCATAGTTTAGATTAAATTAAAATGAGATCTGGAGAGGCTGGTGGCAGTCTAGTCCATAAAGGCTTCAAATCCCAATTGAAACATAGTTGGAAGTTGATTTGGTAGCTGCGAAGATGCAAGCTGACGTCCTGGGACGCTGCCAGTTGGTAACACAGCTTGGCGTACCTAGCCAAGGGTTTGCATTCTTGACTGAAGTCGGGTTGACGTCGCTGGTGGTGCAGACAAGTCATCAGGAATGATGAATGGTGAAGTGCCGACCCTTCTAAGCCTGACCTGATGGGCACCGCCCCCTGCAACCCCAAAAGGGTAAAGATGATGGATGGATATTTACAGTACATGTACCAATTTGTTTATGGCGTTGCGTTGGTGCATCAGGCAGTGTTAATTTTGACAGCACTTTTTAATTTAGTTTTATAGTCTTTTGCCTAAAATATCTTTTAGTTTTAGTCATGAATTAGTCATCTTAAGTTTTTTAATTTTAGAAAATTAAAACACAAAAAAGAAGAAATCTACTGTAAATTTAGTTGACTAAAATATAAAGTGTAAAGTGTAAGGCATTTTTTATGTTTCCTTGAATTTCTGAATTCATGTTTTACACTTATAATTTTATTTACACTTCTTATCAGCACCAACCTGTTTCATAAAACGTGCGATTATGTTCTCACCTCATCGAAGCTGAGTAGAAACACACCATTAGTCCATGTACTTACGTTAGCTTCGGTCTACTCAAAGTTGCACATATGACAGGATGACTGGCCTGGAGATGCTGATTCAAGTTTGTTGTGTTTTTACCGGTCATAATCACGCCACACGGTTTACACAACGACTTGTTCTCCACAGCGTCAAACATGAAATGCGTCCATATGTCTACTCTCCTTTTCCCTGGCGTTGGCATGATTCTTGCAGCAGAGCATGGGATGGGTGCAGAGTACTGACAGCGCTGTTTTTGCTGGGGCAAATCTAACTGCCCTCCCTCCCAAAGAGAGTAGGCTGATTAGATCTCTCCCGCCAGCAAGCAGCTAAAGCAGTTGTGATTGGATGGAAGGTTGTTTGCGAAAACTATGACGAAAACACTTAGTCAACAAAATTAACGCTGGTATCAGCTTGAATTTTTGGAAATGACTTGCAGGCCACATTTAGTCAGGGCTGCATATGTCCCCTGGACCACCAGTTTCCCACCCTTATAAGATAAGATAATCCTTTATTGATCCCCAGAGGGGCAATTCAGGTATTGCAGCAGTACAGGGCAAGTACAAGGGAAGTAGCATACATTGGGTTCAAAAGAATTACACATAATTTATGCCCCAGTCACACATTCCTGTTTCTCATGGCGATTGTGCACGACTGTACACGATTGGCAAGGCTGGTTTGATCGGCATATTTGAGAAGAAATAACTGTCTCTCCCCCGGGCACACTATGTAAATACACCGTCAGTAACGCTTCTACGACGCTTCTACAGCGCTTATACAGCGCTTCGGGGGCGTTCATCCCTCTTCAATTAGGTCAATACAACGATACAACGAGGATTCCATGAATTTCCATCCCGCTGACACGACGTCAGCCCCGTTTGAGCCCAGTTTGTGTCACGTAAGCCCCGATTGAGCCCCGTCACCTGCGTCACCTTGAGCGGGACACAGTCAGGGCACAAACGGATACGTACTTGTCAATTGTCCTCAGAAAGCTTTCAGGATTGAGCCATGATCAGCCTGATCGAGCCCCGTACATGCCACACTAACACCGTTCGCCTTAGGACTGCATTAGGCTTCCACCCTGCTATACTGACAGCGGCGATTCTCCACGACAGTTTTGAGAACAGTTCAAAACAATCGGGACCCTTCCCCGTTCCCCGGCGTTCATCCACGACTATATAACGCTGATCCAGATCAAGTAGTGCATGTACCACGACCAAAACACGTTTTATCAGGATTATGACAATCGTGCACAATCGCCATGAAAAACGGTAATGTGTGACTGGGGCTTTAGGTCAGTGTCATTGGGTCTCATGTTTATTGTTTGCTTCTGAATGTGATATCTCAAGATCTGTTGAAGGGGTTTTCTTAAACTGCTGCATAAACGACTTCTTTGAGCAAAGAAAAAAAACTTTCAACAGTCTGAGTTAGTAGGTTTTATGATCCATTTTTAAAGGGGACACTTTAAAATCACTTTTTTAAGGCTTCTGAACACATTTTTGGGTATTTGGCCTTCCTTTCAGCCCACAACGTGATAGTAGACAACAGAACCTGTATTTAGCATGCTGGATAAATGTAAACTCATGGCATTCAGTGAGCTGTTGAGTATGTGGATATACTGTTACAAGCATTTTATTGGCATAAGCCTGCCTCCTCGGCTTGAGAAATTTCTGTGCGACGTGCTGCCATATTGTTAACATTCTTAGGGAGAGATCAGCGTACACGATGTCTAGACCCAAAACCTATCACTGGTCGGTTGTTGGCTGTAAACGGCCACATATATCTTCACATATAGACTACCAGCCTCAGAGGACCAAAAGGCCCAGTGGATTGATTTTATTTCTGAAGGGAATGAGCAGCTACGGTCGGCTAAAACCTGTATGTGTGTGTCAGTCACTTCACGTCCCGACTGCTTCTTCAACTTCAGTCAGTTCAACACAGGACTGGGGACTAGACTTTTTCTGAATCCAGGCTCAGCACCAACAATCCGTGGCCAAACGTGATGATGGAAATGTGAGTATTTTAATGCTGTGTAGTATTTATTTTGCTCATTGCTACGAGCTAATGCTAACAGCAGCGGGAAGTGAACCAGAGGTAACTGCACAACATGTTTGTCAGTGTTCACGTTACTTGTTGAAAGTCTGAAGGATAAACTTCAATGTATGAGCATTCTTACATTAGTCAAGAGAAGTTTAACAGTTGACTGAATATAATCAGTACCTTAACCACCCGATTACCCCTCCGTTTCTGCTAAGAAGGTAGGCTAAGTTGCGGCTGTGTCCCACTGCGGTGACTAGGCCGAGGTTAGCATGTTGTGCGTTAGCCTGTGATGTTTGGGGGAAATGAGCTTCGCTGTTATCTGGTAACCGGCATGAATTTGCGGTTTGTGTGTGTTCAGGACTACAAGTGGTGCGTGGCTGGAGCGGCAGTGTGCTCCGCTTCGCTCGAGATACGCAGCAGGTCCATCTTGAAGTCCCCGAATGTTACTATGTTCGCCGTGGCTCTGCTCTGGCTCATTAGTATATGAAGGCAACCGCCCAAAAAAACCCAGCCATTCTGCACAGAGCGGTTATGTGAGCGTGGAAAGAACGCAGCTGTGCTTTATTCACAGGCTTTTTGGACCAAAGCATGTTACTAATGTTTAATGAAGACATCAAGGATCCATGTTAAACCACAGAAAAGGAGCAAAATATGGGACCTTTAAGATCTTTAATAATCACAAGACCCCCCACAAAAACTCCAGCTCATCACCAACATGTCTCTTTAGCCTCTCAGGTTTATTGCATGAGGTTTAACACAATTCATTTTTGGTTAGAAAAAATGCTTTTAGCAACAGATGATATGAGATACAGCAGAAGGAAAAAAAATACATTAAGCCCTTCTTTGATAGTTTAACAAAGCTTAATATTTCTTTTAATAAGATTAAAATAACATTAAAGGCAAGAATTAGGACAAAGTTTTAGTTGTCTTTTTGACAGATTTCCAAATGTACTCTTGTAATTTTTACATCTTTTTAGTGGCATATTTTGAAGAGTTTGGATTTACTTTAAGATTTATACCAGTAATATAACTAGTAAAATAACTTCAGTCTGTTTCTGGTGCTTTCCATTCTTGTTTTCAAGTTAATTTCTATTTGAAAAATCTTCTTTAGTAGTTTAATACCAGCACAACAGCCTAAAGGATGCAACTCAGTCTAACAGAGTATGATCTACCAAACAAAAAGAGGATAATCAGCTTTAAAAGCCTGATTGGTGAGATTATTCTGAGTGCTAAAGGAACTCTATCCCAGCAGGTCTTGGTCTTGAAGGCCCCCCTCGGCGGCTGGCTCTTTTGCAGGATCCACAGACACCGCGGGGTCGATGGGATTGAATGGTTTCCAGGGATTGGACGGGCAGTGGAAAGGACTTGCACTCGTGCTGGTGGAGGATGGTTTCTTTTTGGATTTGGTGTCTTCCTCAGAAGATTCTTTTTTGGTTGAGGTCTTGGCGGTGAGCGGCTGGGTCGGTTCTGCTGGAGGTGCAGCAGTGGGGAAACGTCTGAGGGGAGTCCAGCCGACAGGACGACGCCGGGAGACCACCTGGAGAGAGGAACACAGCAGCTGGGTGAGTCACCTGAGGTCAGCTTTTAGTACTACTAGAGACTCTTTTGGCCTTAATAGTACTACTAGTAGACTATAAACAGTCCACTAGTACTACTAGTGAGATATTTTTAGCTTATTAGTAGTACAAGTAAACAAAAATTTTGTTGTACCAGTAAAGGTTTTTTGCACACTAGTGTGAGAGTAGACCTTACTAGTAAAGCAAAATCATCTACTAGTAGACAATTTTGTGTTACTAGTACTTCTACGAGACTTAAAAAAAATGTTACTAGTAAAAATTCAAAGCTTTCCTAGTGACACTTTTTGCTTCACTTTTTGCTTCACTAGTAAAGGCTAGTATCCGTACTTATATTTACTAGTGCCAGGGGCCTCCAGCAGCCCCACTCCAAAAACCCTGCACCATCCCTTTAAACCTTTGACTTCCAAACTAAGAAATATATTTGCAGCCACTTATCTGTGTGTGTGTGTGATTCTGCCTCTTCATTTAGCAACATTTCAGGTTTTATTTTTCAGATTACCCAATCGGGAAGCAGATATGCAGGTCAGCCTGCTGGTTGTCTTGCCTGTTAAGGGTTATCCTGGGTGTGAATGGGTTTATTTTGTTTCTGCAACAATTTTTTTTTTTCATATGAAAACATCACAAATAGCAAAATTTAGATATGAAGTGGTTGACCCTGTTTTCTGAGGAATCATAGATCATTTTTTTATCACCAAATTTATTTCCT
This sequence comes from Cetoscarus ocellatus, assembly GCA_037902135.1. NCBI lineage: Eukaryota > Metazoa > Chordata > Actinopteri > Labriformes > Labridae > Cetoscarus > Cetoscarus ocellatus. The sequence goes on from JBAMNC010001034.1 coordinate 661,696, forward strand.
TCAACTAAATTATAATTTTTTGAGGATCTGGAAATATGTGAAAAATTTTATCTTACTCCGATTTATGCTCTTACTCTGCAGCTATGCAGCAACGATTGACTTCTGATTTATTCTGGTTTTCAAACAATTGCATTCATGTACAGCAGCACCTACCAGGTGATACAAATCGATGTCACAAACACTATTCAGAGAGGTGAATAAGGAAGAACGGACAAAGATGGGCTTGAGAGTTTGACAGTGGTATGGCGGGTTACAATTCTAGCCAAAGGGTTAAGCATAGCACTGAGTGTCTAGTGTGAGTGCGGCCTTATGCTTATTTTGGTGCCCTTAATTTGTAAATAAACAAACAAAAAAGTCTCACCACTTTCGGCATTGGTCCTTTGTCACACTGAATTTCAAACTGTGGGAGCTCCAGTCTCCACGGTGCTACATCCACAGTCGAGTTACAGTAAGCCCACTCCTGCACAACAGCACACACAAATCAGGAAAACACATCCTAGGAAAGATCACATCACAGCAGAGGTGGTGGGTGTTTTGTTGGTTACCACGTCCTGTTCATCATGGACACACAGGTCGTGGAGTAGTTTGTGCTCGGCCTTGGCGCAGGTCGTCTTCTTCATGTCAAATATAAATTTGTACCTAAAGCCTGCGACCACCTGGAGGGTGAAGAAAGAAGGTGTGATGATTCGAAACACTCAAAAAACTCTTTTCACTTCTCTGATTAGAGGACCCGGCCTGTACCTGTTTGGTGGCGGGGCCGACTTCGCGCAGGGAGAACAGGTGAGAGGAGTCGGAGATGGAGTTGAAGTGTGAGACAGAGGCTGTGACGAGGTTTTTAAAGTCTGCTGAGCTTTTGTCTGCGTCCTCGGGGCAGCCAAGACAGGAGGCTCTCTCTGGAATTATCCAATCATCTGCAGGGGACGTATGAGGTTACAGATGAGAGCATGATTGATGTTTAAAGACATTTTTTGAAGCGTGTTGGATCAAACTTCCGAAAATTTTAAGCATGCATAATTGACCCGGCTCATCGTCGCTCAGCGTTTCCATAGGTGTTAAGCCCCAGTCACACATTCCCGTTTCTCATGGCGATTGTGCACGACTGTACATGATTGACAAGGCTGGTTTGATCAGCATGATACGGGAAGATAGACTGTCTCTCCCCCGGACACACCCCGTAAATACAGCGTCAGTAACACTTCCATGGCGTTTCTACAGCGCTTCGGGGGCGTTCGTCCTGGTTCAGTTAGGTCAATACGACGATGCGACGAGGATTGCATGAATTTCCATCCTGCTGACATGACGTCAGCCCAGTTTGTGTCACATAAGCCCTGATTGAGCCCTGTCGCTTGCATTTTTGTCCTGTTCACTTCTCGTACGAGATACTTAAGAACAACGTTCAGAAAGGATCACATGATTGCCAAGCTAAGGCAGTTGTGATTGGATGTCCATCTTAACTCATCCAACCTTTCCACACAACCAAAGTAGCTGTGATTGGATATATTCCTAACTTGTCCCTACTTTCTACATGACCAAATTAGGTCTGATTGGATTAAGTGTGTCAAACATTTTAGTCTAGTTTTAATTTGTTGACGAAAATGTCAGTTAATTTAGTTTGAGTTTTTGTCCATGTCACTTGTTTTTATTAGTTACTGTCTAGTTTTCTTCAGGGAATAAAAGCTTCTTGACGAAAACTATGATGAAAATAATTAGTCAACAAAATTAACACTGAAACAAATATTAGAAATGTAGCTCCATGTTGCAAGAAAATCTTGAATTACGTATGTTTTTCTTGTATCTGAGAGTATTACACGTGCTGGGGCACACAGGAATAGCACACTGAACGGCTGACGAAAAGCCAGGCTGTCTCTCAGCTCTCCGTCCCGTTAAATTCTTTAATCAGCAAATGCTCTGATATTTAACTGTAGAGCGGTGCTGCTGTGTATCCCTGAAGTGTTTTGATCTCGCAGATACGTGCCAGCCTTACTAATGCGTCCTTTTAATGGTAGAATATGCCAGCTTTACTCCTGACTACTCCTCATTTAGGTGCAAACAGGAGCCCCCGAAAAACTGCATACTGGGCATACGACAGAGCCCTCAAAGATTCTGACAAACTTAGTGTGAGCTGATCAGATTTAATAATGCCTTTTTAACAACTAGTGCACATCAAACTAGAAAGGTTAGAGTGAGAAAGGTGAATATGAGCCTTGAAAATTGTGATCTACAAACTGATGTGGGCAGTCCAAGGAGGTACGTCTCCTTCCTACGAAGGCCTTAATCCAGTGTTTCTCAACTTTTTTTGGGGTCCTGGACTCCCTGCATATTTTTGATCTACCCTGAGGACCCCCAACCCCACCCCATCTTTTTCTTTTTTGTAACAAGCGCTTAATTTCAAGTGCTAACCTGAACCTTGCAAGTTAAAGAGTTTTCCCACAACACCTTCATGCAGATGATTCACAATAAAATCATTGTTAAAACTGTTTTTTTAATTAAGATTGTTAATGGTGTTTGCCCACTAAAACAGTAGGGGGCTCATGTTTTGATCGTGTTTAGTTTGTATTATACAAACTTAAATAAACTTAAATAAATATATAAATTACACTTGTGAATCAGATGTAATTAGAGAACAAAGTCATGTTATCCTCTGTAGTTTAGGTAGAGAAAGGTCTCAGTCACATTTGAGTAAAATAATCCCATTTTTATAAATGTCAAAGAATCTTTTTTAAACTCTATTTTTTAAGGACCCTTTGCAATTACACCATGGACCTCTGGTTGAGAAACACTGCCTTAATCCACAAGAAGAACTAACTTTTCCATCAGACAAAGAATGGCAGATTTAGTTTACTAATCCAGTTTTAAAAACAATAGTTTTACAAAATAATACAGCTGGTTGATATAACAGTGGATACAGATCCTGAGTCTTTGGAGGTTTTGTAAGTATGATTAAAACACAGACTCTATAAACTGAGCTGTAGGCAAACAGACTAAAGTCTAGACTGCTGCCTTTTATGGCCTGATAAGTTAACATTGTGCTCTCTGTCGGCTGATAGCGTTAATATATTACAAAATCAGGCCCTCCTCTGTGCCCCTATGCCCACCAGAGTCCATTTTCCTCACTGACTCACTGTTTTCTTCATGAGGAATATGCTTTCCAAGTCACACTGGACTGAAATAAATACGCCACCACAGATTCCTGGTATAAAAACTCCCCATAATTGACGTAATTATTCCTGGAAAACACTGTGGATATGGCTCAGTGAGGCTTCCTCACTAAATACTGTTTGGAATTAATTTACCAATTCACTTGAAGGGCTCTCATGTTTGTTTTTTTCTATTAACAAATCGATCGTCCTCAGTCATGTGACCAGTGTGGATGTCCAGGTGGCAAAATAAATGTTTGCCAGGCAGTGTGGAGCTGCAGCACAAGCCTGTCTTTTCACCTGTTAACATTAAACCACAAAATAACAGATTCTAAAGAAAAAAAGTGTCTGGTAATTGATATTGGTGATAAGAAACAATTAAATGCTCTGATTCACCTGAAAAGTGCTGTTTTCAGTCATTTTCAGACAGCCTAATTATTTTTGACTATTTTCTTTGCAGAAAAAAATCAGGATTCTAGCCTGATTTATGTTTAAAGATGACTAAATAAACATGTGGAGCTATGATGTTATCTCATTTATGCAGCATTAATTTAGGTCATAGGATGAAGCCCTGAAGTGACTCTAACGCTGTATATGTGTGATTTTGCAAATCAAAAATGAGATTGATCAACCCAGGCTTTCTCTGAGCATACAGCTGTAGGAACCATTAAACTTTCATTTATATATAATGTGACACCCTGAGCTGGTTGGAAGCCTTAATTTCAGGAAAAATACACAAAAATAACAAATAATTGGCCAAATGCAAGTCATATTAATTCAACTATTTCATCAATTTGAGGTGGCACGGTGGTGCAGTAGGTAGTGCACGTGCCTCGCAGCAAGAAGGTTGCTGGTTCGATCAGGTTGTGCAGGGTCTTTCTTGCATGTTCTTCCTGTGCTAGCATGGGTTCTTCCTCACACAGACCAAAAACATACTCATTGGGTTGATTGGTGACTCTAAATTGCCCTGAAGTATGAGTGTGAGCGTGAATGACAGTCTGTGTCTCTATGTGGCCCTGTGATTGGCTGGCGACCAGTTCAGGGTATACCCCGCCTCTCACCCAATGACAGCTGGAATAGACTTTGAAATAAGGTTCACGATGAACATATGCACACCAGGTTTTAATGCTTCATTGGCAATAATGAAACACATTTGATTTTGCCCTCTTTTGAATTTTAAAGTGTTGTTACATATTTTGAAGCTCAGTTGCTAACAAGCTGCTAACTAGGACTACAAAAATGGCCAAGAACCCTACTGCAAGCATTTCTGATCATTTTTTAATAATCATTTCATACTCCGTTGCTGCAGCCATGAGGACAAGTTGGCACAATGGATCTGTTTATTTACATACATTAATCAGGCAGATCATCTGCACGGCAAGCTTATCATAAAAACTTTGGCAAATATTCTATGATATATGTTTTACATGGAAATGTGGGCAGTGTTTTCCAACGATCCTGATTTATTGATTTTAATTTTTGGTGGTTTAATGCCTTAACAGCTGTCGTGTTTTGTTATTGCAGGAATTTGAGTAACATAGCGCCCCATCGTCAAAGGTGTCTTCCCTAACTTCCTTAATCTAAGCATTAACATACTTCTTACAGTGATCTGTGTGTGTTTTTTTAGTAAAGTGGCACAATTAAAGGGGAGGAATTAAATAATCCCACTGTAAATCCCACTATTAAACTCAAAATATCTCACTAGTACTACTATTAGACTGTTTTAAGTCTACTAGTAGTACTAGTACAGCAAAAAGATTTACTAGGAGTACTAGTAGACCTAATGCAAATGAAATAGGAGGGATTATAACCAAATCCAGCACCCTGATTGGTTGTAACATTTTCGAAAGCCAATGGGAAGCCTGAATTTGCTTTTCCCTGCCCCTGTATTAGCATATAACCCTTACTAGTAGTACTAGTGAACATTTTTAAGTCTACTGGTAGTACTAGTAGACCCATAACAGTTTACTAGTAGTACTAGTGAACCTTTTAGCTTCATTAGTGAGGTCTACTCGTGCACTAGTTGACAGAAATTGAGTACATGTACTCAAATTTGAGTACTAGTAGAGCTGAACTACACTTGATATCACCAACGTCAATTTTAAGCCCAAACTGCTTTCCATAGACCTTCATCAACTCACCCAACAAGCAATCCACATGTCTGGTGTCTACTTCAGTGTCCGTCACGTGGACAGTGGCGCTGCATGAAATTGTCTCCTAAAGGAACATAATTTTTGGAGCTGTTAGCTTTAAGAGATGAGCTGGTAAAACTGTACAACCAAAAACACATTATTGTTATTTTAGCAGTATAACAGGAATTCTGTGTCTCATTTTTCAGGTTTTTACTAGAGAACTTCATTAAAGGACTGTCGTGCTGAATAAAAATCACTTTTTTGTGTTTTCTTTCATGACCTTGCTTCCATAAGGCAGATATTCACAGTCCGTCCAGGGTTTGTTGTCTCCAGCTTGGCAGTCACTCCACCTGGTGGTGAACTCTAGTGAGTACACTGAGTCTGAGCCGTTCTCTGACTGCAGGAAAACAAACACAAACAAACAATTATGCAATCAGTGTTTGCATCAGAGGTCAAAGTTCTTGATCCTGTTTGTTCCATGTTTCTAGGTAATCCCTCCACAGCTTTACTTCCTCTTTTTTTACCCTTATCTCCTCTTTATTTAGAAGTAATCTTTAACAAATTTATTGACCGATTGTAACTTGACACAGCAGATGGACTTAGTCATGTATCCATGGGACATTTGTCAAGTCCATCTGGGCAACATCTCGTAGTTGGTGACTGAGAAGGCCGGAGCCTTTCAAGTAAATCCAACCAATGTTCTGTCTGTCACATTCATTAGGGGCCGATCAGAGGCTTGTAGACACTTCAGAGCAGCTAATACTCAATTGTAGCTACTGCTTCTTTGTCCCTAAAAGTACAACAAAAAACTGTCTTTCTCTGACAGGGACATTGGTTCAGCTTTAAGCCTTGCAAGATGGATCTGCTGATGACAGACGTGGAATCAGGCAGATCCAGCAGCTTTAGGTTAAACGACTCGTGCAACCATTGTGAAGTTCAGGGCTGTTGTCGATAAAAATGATAAAAACAATAATAATTAATTACTTTTTATGGCACTGTTTTCCTGCCCATTAGGAAGCTTTTCAATTAATATGATTAACAGATAATATAACCTTACAGTGACTGGATCAGCCTGATTCAGTGTCTGTAATCAAGCGGATCCATCTTGTCAAGCTCCAGTCTACAACTGTGCTCGGCCGAAGTGGGACGGCCCAGTCCGCGTCATTTGTAGCAGGAAGTGACTGCTCGTACAGTGATTAGCATGGATGCTAACAACTTCAATATCAGTTTTATCAGATCTGGACCACATTTCTTTATTAACAAAAAAACAAACAACCACTGTAAGCATTTCTCAATAGAAAGTATATTTTCACTCCACTTCCTTGGCAAAAGTTGGTTCTAAGAAAAGGCTCATGTTTTGTACTTTACACCACAGCAGTAACGCCCGTCGACTACATTATCTGATTGGCTCGTAATGAAAGTGATTGATGGCGTCTGGCTGTTCCAATATTTGCTTATGGCTGATGTTTGGATAGAGGGTCTATCAGCCAATACCTATGAATACGTGCTTCCCAGGTAGGGTTGGGACATAGATTCATATCTCCATATTTTTTAGCCAAGTGGCAATATTCGATATATCAATATTTTTCCATATAGGACATCATCTTTAAAAGACAGTAATGAAGCTCAAAGTAAGGATTGTTGCTGGACGTTAAGGCCTGAAGCCTATCAATCATCGGAGCCATCATATTGTATGTTGTGTTTCTAATGTAAAAGGTGGAAAAGATTCATCATGCTCAATCTTTTTCTAGCTGTCTTGGATCTTCTCTCAGCTGATCTTCTGACTTCATCAGTACCGACCTTCCCTGATACCCTGACGCACTGCTTTGCGGTTCGCCATCACTGGTCACTGAACTCGAGGCCAGCTCAGAAAAGGCCTCTGACTTTTTGCTCTAGCCATACCTTTCTGGCTGAGAGGATCTGGTAGAAGGCCAGAATGTGTCCGTGGTTTATTCCCTCATTGAATTTGGTCACAGCCTTGTGGGCAGCTGTTACAACAGATGGGTCATCACAAAACACCAGGACCCCTTGGTGGGCCTGTCCTCTATCCTGAAGAGAAGAGAATAAAACACATGCAATAAATATAATGATTTGAAAGTCTTTTTTGACTTATAGTCAATCAAATACCCTACAAAGCCAAGATATTTAATGTTCAGACTGATTAAATTTATTGTTTTTTGCAAATGCATTGACGCCCGCAGCATGTTCCAAAAAAGCCGGGACAGGAGCATGTTTTCCACTGTTACATCAACTTTCCTTCTTACAACACCCAATAAGAACCAAGGAAACACCATTTTATAGTGGTAATTATTTAAGCTAAGCATATCACTGTGAGCTTTAAGACATATCACGCATCAGACCACTAACTGTTGAAGATTTGTTGGCGGAATTCTTTCTCGTTCTTGCTTGATGTTCGACTTCAGTTGCTCACAGTCCAGGATCTCTATTGTCATATTTGTGCTTCATATTGTTCCACACATTTTCACAGGGAGTCAGGTGTGGACTGCAGCAGGTCAGTCTAGTCCCTGCTGTTGTAACTCGAGCAGAATGTGTCTTCATCGTCTCTGAAATAAGCAGGGACCTCCCTGAAAAAGATGGATGGCAGCATGTTGCTCCTAAACCTGTATGTACCTTTCAGCATTAATGGAGCCTTCACAGGTGTGCAGGTTACCCATGCCATGGGCACTAACACCCCCCCATACCATCACAGATGCTGTCTATTGACCTTTGCTCTGATAACAGTCTGGATGGTCCTTTTCCTCTTTAGCCCGGAGGACACCACGTCCATGATGTCCAAAAACAGTCTGTAATGTGGACTCAGACCACAGCAGACTTTTCCACTTTGGCTCAGTCCATCTCAGATGAGCTCGGCCCAGAGAAGCCGGCGGTGTTTCTGGGTGTTGTTGATATTTGTCTTTGTCTTTGCGTGGTAGAGTTTGACCTTGACCTTGTAGATGTAGAGATGAACTGTGTTAACTGACAATGGTTTTCTGAAGTGTTCCTGAGCCCACGTGCTGATATCCTTTACTGAATGATGCTGATTTATGATGCAGTGCTGCCTGAGAGATCAAAGGTCATGGCATTCAGTGTTGGTTTTCAGCCTTGCTGCTTACATACAGAGATTTCTCTGCATTCTGGGAATCTTTTGATGATATTATGGACTGTAGATGATTAAATCCCTGAATTCCTTGAAATAGTATGTTGAGAAATGTTCTTAAACTGTTGAACTATTTGCTCACACAGTTGTTCACAAAGTGTTGAACCTTGACCCATCAACAACTGAGACTCTCAGTGAAGCTCCTTTTATACCCAATCATAACACTCACCCGTTTCCAAATAACCTGCTCACCTGCTGAATGTTCCAAACAGGTGTTTTTTGACAATTCCTCACCTTCTCCAGTGTAGTGCTGCCCCTGTCCCAGCTTTTTTGGAAAATGTTGCAGGCATCAAATTCAAAATGAGTGAATATTTGCATAAAAACAAGGCATTTAACCAGTTTGAACATGAAATGTCTTGTATTTGCATCTTGGATTTGCAGATCATTTCATTCTGTTTTTTATTAACATTTACACAACATCCTAACTTCATTGGGACTAAATATATTTATGATTATAATGTTTTCACAATTATTTAACTGACCAGAATTATGTTGTGTAAGTAGATGACGTAAACAATGCATTTGTAAAAAGAAATTTATTCATTGTATTACAGCACATGAGTACTTCAAATGATACTATTGATGAATTATTATAATCATAGATTGGGATTATATTAGCAAAAAAACTTGCATGTATTAATAACATCTGCAGAAAGCATCACCCTGTGCAACGACCTAAATGGCCAAAATTAGTATTATAAACATTTGACTTGTTTGTCTATTTTCAAGTCAAAATATCCAAACCACTTATTCCAATCCACATTTACTGAACCAGTTGAGATAATTATCTTGGTTTAAGGGATGAAAGGCAAAAGTAAGGCATTGAATTGCTTGTAATAAAGAGAAAATATCTGCCAATGAAACAAGGAAAGTTAGACTCAGTGAGGGTCTTAAATTATGGTTTGATATCTGCTCAAGCTAAATTTGTCTTGTCTTATTGGCAGATTATTTTACTTATTACAGGCAGCTCAGGCCTTATTTGTAGTTTTTAAATCTTCAAATAAGATCTTAATCCAGACATGTAAGGAAATTGTGGGTTGGAATAAGTCTAGTGAGAATTTTTTCTCTTGAAATTGGACAAATACTCTCACTCAGATCTGAGTTTTTTCAGTGTGATTTCTTCTTACCTGTCCGAACACTGAGCCGTGGAGGCACAGCAGGCCGAGCACACACAGCCCCAGTCGGCTCCTCATCTTCTGATCCTGATGGACGTCTGGCTTTGCTCTGCTGCAGGATGAAGAAAGAGTCGAAGATTACAACAGCACCCAAAACAACGCAATGGGAGTGCATTTGAGGTCAGGGGACCCTGATAACCCCGATGGTGACACCAGGATCAATCAAATCCTATTTCTATGGTGTTAAAATCACCAGTATGAGTGTTTTAATCCATCAGGACAGGTTTTAAATCACTTTACCTACTGTCACTGCAGGTGGAGAGGCCTGCGGATGATTCTGCCGAGCCTGAAGAGGAGAAACTGGACGTCCAAAGTTCTCCTGAAAGTGTAGGCTGAGAGTACAGATGACTCACAGATGGACGCACGGGGCAGGACGAGGGCAGAGGACGCTCAGAGAGCTCAGTCGGTAAAAGGAGAGTAAATGTTTGCTCTGCTGTTTGCCCTCCTACCTGCCAAGTCAATACAACAGTGAGCATCAGAGGGGGAGCATGTGAGGAGATGAACTCTTGTTTGTTTGTGACTCTGAGATGGTCAACAATCTTAGCGTGCACAGGGATAAATATGATAAATCTGTGGAGCTGATTATGATGCCTGTGAAAAGGGGCAACATCTCATAATTGTCCATGTTTGAGAATCAGTTTGAGAGTTTTGAGTGTGCTCTGTGTGTGTTTTAGGTGGTACTTTGTCCTGTCGACCTTTAGCCCAAACTCCTGATTTCCCCACAGCTGGACTCTAAAACAGGATCAAATATGTTCATCTGTAGACAGCAGTAAAAATACTTTATAACTTTTCTTATAATACTATATATAATACCATATTTTTAATTGTATTTATTTTATTTTAATTTATATTTTTGTTTATGTCTAACTTTTTTTAATCTACTTTTTGAAACTGCTATAGGAATCCTAATTTCCCTGAGGGAGTTTCCCAAAAGGATTAATACAGTTCAATCTAAGTAGTTAGAGATATATCCAATCACAGCTAATATGGTTGTGTGGAAAGGTTGGATGAGTTAAGAGGGACATCCAATCACAGCTGCCTTAGCTTGGTGGTGGTGGGATAAGTTGTGGAGCGATCCAATCAGAGCTCCTCTCTTTATGAATTGATATATTCATGTAGAGCAGGTTCACTGTTTGTTGTCAGTTTTGGTATTGTAACTGAGATGCTCTGCCAGGTAGCCTAAATAAAGGTGACTGCATTTCACACAAAAGTTCAATTTGTTTCTGTTCATTTATACATTCAGACTTTACTAGCATTCAGTAAAGGGTTATTAGATGATTGATTTTATCCAAGTGTAAAACAACACTTCAGAAATGCTAGGAAACATAAAAAATGCCTTACCCTTTACACTTCATATTTTAGTCGACTAAATTTACAGCAGATTTCATGTTGTTACTAAAATGTACACTAAAACGCTTAAGTGAACGATGAGAACTGATTCACAGTTGTGAGTGTGCCGTTTATTTGCGAGCCATTCTTACATGCAAATAAGCAGCATGATCTTGGTATATGGGTTTACTGGTGGGTTGCCAGACTTTGCTGAAATACAGCAAATCATCATTGTTCCTGGAAGCTTATCTTTTGTACTGAAACGCTGATAACTCGGATATGACGTCATTCCCACCTCCCTCTTCCGTTGTAAATGGGATACGGCATCTGTCATGAAATGGCATAAAGGAGGAGCCGGGGTGGAGGAGAGTTGCAAAGCGGGTTGCGGAGGGAGCAGTAAAGAGTAGGCAGGCTAGAGCAGCTAACTAAGTGCATTTAGCTAATGGCAGCTGAGAGGTATCAGCTGACTGTTAGCAGTTAGCTAAGGCCTGAGAATATCTGGTGGGGCATCAATTTCTTTTCTTTTTATTTAACTTCTCTTTAAAAAATAAAAATAAAAAAGAATCACGACATTTTCATCATGCTGTTCTCTAAATATACTTTTACTAGCTAACTAATGAGACGGTTTCTATAATAATCTAGTTCAGTAAAAATAACTTTTAAACTCATTTAACCCTTGCAACTCCAAGCCATTTTCTGTCATCTTTCAGTCCGCTTGGATTCTTTTTTTTGCAATTATTTATATAAAACCTCAACCCTATCAATAACAAACAAGTTACATGCATCCTTTTTTTCAGGAAAAACTGGGCTTTCAGAATATTTATGCAGTGGTTATGTCAGAGTGATGGGCGCCACTGTTCTTCATTAAATAAAAAAATGTGTTCCAGGTCTGATAAAACTGCAACTGAACCTGTTAGCATCTATGCTAATGTCTGTGTCAGCAGTCACTTCCTGTTTTTGTCTCGCTCCTAGCTCCACCTCTTCCTGCTTTAGAGGGTGCTGATTGGGCTGTCCCACTTTGGGCCGCTAACAGTCATTGTAGATTGGAGCTTGGAGAGATAGATCTGGTTATTGTTGAATCAGGCAGATCCAACTGCACTGCAAGGTTAGGAAACGATATTGAGGGGTTTTGGGGTTCAGTGCCTTGCCCAGGAAGTTAGCTTCTACTTAAGAGAAGATGCTCTGAAAATTAATCACTTTAAGTAGCTGCCCTGTTTTTTTTAAAGATCTGTACTTTATTGAGAAAAAAAAAGTATAATAAAACATACAGTGCTTAACAAATCCAGTAGAATAACGCCCAGTGTAAGGTTTATGCCACAGTTGCCCCAAATTATCATCATTGGTAATTATAAAAATCATTTTTATGTTTCTGTAATGGTTACTACACCAGTATGTAGAAGCTCTTTACCTGAAATAATATTTTTAATTCTAAAATATATTTATTATTGTTTTCCATGAATTTTTAAATTTACTGTTTCACAAAAAAAATAAAGCACATCATTATTTCTTGATTAAGATGTCAGATTATAGTTTTTAACTTTCATTCATTCCTGAAAGAAAAAAATAGATGTAGTGGTTGGATATTCTGCTTTATTAATTTCTGATGTCTCAATAAGCGGCTCAGTTTGGGTATAAAAAGGTGAATTCAGTTAAAAATTCCTCATTCCTGTTCAAAATAAATGTCCAATTACAAAACATTTTCAGATTTAAACAAGCTTTTGAAATATTTCTAAACAAATTTCAGTTTTCTCATTTTATGACCAGTGGTCTGATGAATTTGTATATCACTGTATATTTTTTTTAATATATTTTTTAATTATTATTATATATTATTATTTTCATGACTGATTAGATTAGCAACCTGTCAGTGTGGCGGCTATGTGCACATTGAGGCCCACCCACAGATCCGCCCCTGAATCAAACACAATATGTAGCAGCATCATACAAAAACAATGCAGTGATGAAAAAGAAAATTATGTTGTAAAAATAATTAGACGTGTGTGAAATTAAATTCAATAAAATAAGAATACGGCATCGACCGGCTCTTTTGTAATGCATCTTTAGATAACTCTGGTTATGATTTAAATCTGCACATATGGAGATTTTTAGATTAATTCTTTATTCTCATTTTTGTTGGATTTATTTTGTTTCTTTGTCTTTTGTCCACCTGGTTGATCACCTGGTGATAATAATATAAGAGAGTCACGCCAACAAGTGCATGAAACGTTGATGAAAGCCTGAGTTCAAAATGTCTTTATAATTTACTGGAGAAATTTCTTTGAGGCATCACGAAACCAAGTGAGTCATTTCTTAACCGCCTTTTACAGAAATGTTAAAAAGCCATTTTCAGTCAACGCTTGATGATGAGACCAAGACATGAGGAGTTTTTTAGAGAGTAAGTCTGCCCTCCTGTGGCTCAAACAAGAACACTCACAGAAATAACTAAAATACTGATTGATCATAATTTTTACACTGAAATATTAAGTTTAAGTAGAAACTATTTCTTTAACAAGTAAAATTCAATGTATATACATATTTTTTTCATGTTTTTAAAGCAACTGTATGCAAAGAGTATTTTTATTAAAGATTTTCTCACACCATTTAATTGTTTTTTCGTCACTGCATCAAACACTAAAATATTAAGTAAATTTTACGAACAGCAGTATTTGTGCTGTATGTCATTCAACAACATCTAAAGATATTGTTGAACTGAATAAAGCACAAATACTATTCAAAGAAAAAAACAATTTATTACCTGAAAATATTCAAATATTGTTCACTGAAAGGGAAGGGGGTTATAATGGTGAACATTTCAGTTCAAAATCCAGGCTATACGCGCAATAAGAAAAAGCTTTTGCATTCCTGTTTGTGGAGTGAAACTGTGAAGCAGTTTGAATGTGGAGTTGAAGGAATAGTTCAACATAAACCACTTTAATAAAGAAGAATAAGAGATGATTTTCAGTAGATTTAGGAATGAAGGTGTTGGACGATCACAGAGTGTTAACTGTTAATTTAATTATTTGTTTCTTTTTTAATTTGGATGAGTTACTTTTAGTTTATGTTTGAGTAGGGATATGTGTATGTCTGCATTTATGTATGTTAATTAATTATTGTATGGATTTATATTGATAAGAAAACAAAATAATATTTTATGGATAAGGGGTGGGATTAAATAAGTATTACTTCTTCCCTTGCCTTTTTGGGTATGTAAATCATAGTTTTCATTTTCATTTTTTGTCAGTTTTGTATTGTTTTGTTACGTTTGTTCACTATTGTATGATTATTTTCCCATTTACTGTTTTTTTCTTTTTTTTTTTTCATGTCTCAGAATAAGCTTATGTTACTAAAGCCTTTTAGAGCGTATGACGACCGTTGACAAAGATGCAGGTGAATTTCTGGAGTCACTTGGGTTTAAGGTGAGTTACTGCTTTATTGGTTGATAATATTATATTTCTATCGGTTCATAGGAGTTTGGTAATTTGCTTGAAGCCGTACACTAATTATAATGACTGTAATAGCAGTGTTAAAGGGATATGCCAACATATTTTTCTTTTCATGTCTGGTCTCACTCCTGAGTCCGTGACAAGCAGATAGACTCCATTCTTTAGTCTGTGTGTGCAGTATCAAGGAAGAGACGGGCAGAGCTCACACACCGATAATTTGCTTAGCATAAACACCAGAAGTCAATGGGTACTGTTAGCCTGCATCTGCCTACAGTCATCAGATAAACTCTTCACCAACTCTAAAGGGTCCTGTGTGCGTAATGTGACTTGTTTTTTTTTTATTGCATTATGTTGTGTTATCTTCTACTATCGTCATATCTTCTTCTACTCCTAAACAGAGGCTTTGTTTTGTTGAACTTTTGGACTGGTTTGCGTGAGAGATGTGACGTTCGCGAACGAGTCGAGTCTTTTGAACTGCTCTTTTAAGTGAACGATGAGAACTGATTCGCAGTTGTGAGTGTGCTGTTTATTTGTGAGCCATTCTTACATGCAAATAAGCAGCATGATCTTGGTATTTGGGTTTACTGGTGGGTTGCCAGACTTTGCTGAAATACTGCAAACCATCATTGTTCCTGGCAGCTTATCTTTTGTACTGAAGTTGCTGTGAGCTCTTCAGATGTTTCAAGCTGGAAACCTCGAGCATTGTTAAAGTAACAGAGCAGTCACAACTCACTGATAAATACCCTCTGGCCATCTATGCAATGGCATACAAACGAGTAATCTCTCTCAAACACCATCTGCATGTCAAACTAGGTGAAGTATAACCAGTTAGTCCAGCCTCATTTTGATTTGTGCAATGATATAGTATTTACGCTTTTATTTTTCAATTTATTGTAACATTTAGTGACCTGTCTGTGGGAAAATGTTATTTCCTCTTTTCTCATTGAAATGTATCCTCTGTTTTGTTTTTCTGTTTTATTTACAGCAGTTCTGCTTTTCCAAGGCTATGAAGAACTCTGCCCCTGTTCAACTATGTGTTATCATCGAAGAGACTAAAATTCCGAGGTCAACCTTCCCAGATGGGATTCCTTTCACTGTCGACGAGCTTTTGGGCACTGGTCTCCAAGGGAGCTTCACTGTTTTGCACAAGGACAAAGACTTTGGTAACAGTTCTTCACTCCAACATCAACGGATACGATCAAGAACAAAGACACAAACTGGTTCAGACAGCGCCCTCTATTATTCTCTCATTGACTCCCATTGGTGAGTGTAGTTGCCAGGTCTGCTTATTATAAGCGACTTTGGGCTTCTTCTTTTTTTCAAGTTGCTTGAAAATATTGGAAGTTGCAGGTTGCATTTTTTGGGGTTTTTGTTCCAAAAGTGCAGTTGCACATTTCCAAACCCAGAGGGGATCTGATGCTCACTCTACTACCAATATAAACTCAACTCAGAAGTTACACAAACTATTTTCTCCCACTCTAAACATGAATGTGAATTTCACTGTAGAAAGAGGCAAAAATGATGTTTCCACCAAAAAGAAATCCTTCTAGCCAGAATTAAATTTATTTCTAATGTAGCCGTTACTGTTTTCACCATAATAAATCTATAGATGGGCGGCACGGTGGCGCAGCAGGTAGTGCACTTGCCTCACAGCAAAAAGGTCCCCGGTTTGATTCCTGGGTCGGTCAGGGCCTTTCTGTGTGAAGTTTGCATGTTCTCCCCGTGCATGTGTGGGTTCTCTCCGGGCACTCCGGCTTCCTCCCACAGACCAAAAACATGCTCATTAGGTTAATTGGTCACTCTAAATTGCCCTTAGGTACGAGTGTGAGCGTGAATTGTTGTCTGTCTCTATATGTTGCCCTGCAATCGACTAGTGACCGGTTCAGGGTGTACCCCGCCTCTCGCCCAATGACAGCTGGGATAGGCTCCCCCCGCAACCCCGAAAGGGATAGTCGGTATAGAAAATGAATGAATGAAATCTGTAGACTGTGTCTGACTATGTCTGTTTGGTTACAAAAGTCAAGGTTAGACAGACTGTTTAGTGATGACAGAGTTATAAACAACAGTAGCCCCTCTCTTCACTTCTGTATAAAGAAGAGGATGATCCACCTCCAAACTAAAGGATGTTAAATAAGTAAATTAAGAGCCAAATAAGAAAAAAAATGTCGCTGTGATATTGAAATGTAATGTGGAAGAAAATTAAAACATACTTTATACAGATTTCTCTTTTCAAAAAATATCACATTAGACAATAAAAATAACTTGAGGTCGCTTGTTTTGGGCTTGTTTTATTGGCATGTTTGCTTATTTCAGTTGAAACATCTGGCAACACTGTACACTACACTGTAACTGATTTTTGTAAATGTAACAGTACTTTACCATAATATCTACAGCATCCTACTGTAAAAAATATATGCAGTAATTTACTGTAAATGGCAATGTGGGAAAACATACTGATTTCTTTAAAAACAACTGCATTTTACCATAAAATCTACAGTTACCTACTGTAAAATGTCCATACTGTAAATTACCGAAAAGGGCAATGGATCAAGAGAAATTTCCGTTTTGCTCAGGAAAACTGACCAATAGCAGGCAAGCTTTGTTTTAGTAAATATTGAACAGTTTTGGGTGAAACAAATGCTTGAGTAAATGTATTTTGTTGGATAAAAGTTGAGTTATGTGATTTTTTTTTAATTTACAAAATGATATCTTGCTTCTCAATGACCAGTAAAATACTTAGAGATATAGTAATATAAACTAAAATACAACTAGTTCCCTGTTATATAAAATACATTAAAAAGTTGTAGAAAAAAATACTGTAATGATACTGTGAGGATGCTGTTTAAGAAAATACAGTAATAATGCTTTGAATGGAAACACAGTAATGATGCCTTAAATAAAAATTAAGTAGTAAAGTAGTAACTTACTGGCATCAGTAAGTTACTGTAAAATGTATAACAACCTTTTTACAGTGTATACATATTTTGCACCTTTCATTAATAGCCATCATCATCATCTTGCTTAAACATTTTAATGTTCGGTGTCATAGTTTGAGTTTCTCTTTTCTTTCTTTTCTTTCAGATTTGCTGACAGACGAAGCAGCCCCTCAGAGCTGTGACTTCAGAGCCCTCCCGCCCTCCTTATTTCCTGTGTGGGTCATTTAGGTGTTAAACAGTCTCACATTTACTCGTTTGACTGGCTGCAGCCCTCAAACCGCTCCAGTCATCAGATTCTGTTGCTTCAGTAAACCTGCTCAGTCCTTCTCTTCACCGATGGCTCGAACAGGTGGATGGTCTCTGCTCTTCTTGGCTGCTGTTATTCCTGGTGAGTTTGATGACATTAAAATCTTGTTTCTCCTTCTGAAAGTGAGTTTTAATCCTGATTTTGTCTCCTTTTTCAATAATTCAAAAGACTGTTTATGTTTGAGACTTACAGTGATGAAGTTTGATATTAATTCTGTTGTAATGTCCCTTTAAAGAGAGTTTTCCTCTTGTACCTGTTGAGCTTAAGCCCTCTGCTCTGGCTTCCTCTCCACACTCGTGCTCGCTGGAGTGGTTTGTTGTGGTGCCCTTTTTTAATCTCTCACTCTGTGGTTCACCCTGAAGAGGATATGACAATACCTGAAACTATTTTTTAAGTTTCCAGAGTCATCCACTTATCTGTTCTCATGATCATAAAAGACAAAAGCATGTGTCATTGTCTCTGTTTTTGTTTGTATTGTATTATCCAAATCCGGCTTTACTAAAAGGTGGAGGTAGTTTTGTTGTGAAGTGGCCAAAAGTTTAAACAAAAATGCTTTTGTGATTTTTTTATTGGCTTAAACCTGCTGCATTATTTGTTTTTCCAAGAATCTGTTAAGACTTTGGCAGAGGTGCAAAAATGGGTACCTGGTGGGCCAAATCCAGCTGCACATTAGTTAGAAACATGAAGATTTATATTTCATTTCACACTGTAAAAAGGTTGTTTAAATTTTACAGTAATTTACTGACAACAAGATGCCAGGAAGTTAGTGAAAATGTAGCATTACTCTATTTTACACTGTAACTGATTTTTGTAAACTGAACAGTATTTACCATAATTTCTACAGTTACCTACTGTAAAAATCTTTAGTGTAAATTACTGTAAAAGGCCAAAAGATTGAGGGAAATAAACTGAATTCTGTAAAATAAACAGTATTTTACCATAACACAGACAGCTACCTGCTGTAAAAAACATTTATGCAGTAAATTACTGAAAGGGGTAATGGATCAAAAGAAAATGCCATTTTGACTTTAGGGAAACTGACCAACAGCAGATAATACTTAACCTCTGCCAAGGAGGTTATGTTTTTGGGAGGGTTTGTTTGTTAGTTAGTTAGTTAGTTAGTTAGTTAGTTTGTTAGTTAGTTAGCAAGCAACATTACTCAAAAAGTTATGGTCGGATATTGATGAAATTACCAGGGAATATCCAGATTAGGATAAGGAACAAATGATTAGATTTTGGAAGCAATCCGATCCAGAAGAAAACCGTCATTACAGAAAATGCGATTTTCGTGAATAACTGCTGAACTAATGTTGATATCATTATGAATTCAGTTGGCAATGGTATGTTTTCATGGTCAAAATGTAGTCAAAATAAATGTGGGACTAATATTTATGGTGCAAATGACAAATAGGGGGAACTGTGGCGCTCGGCAGAGATCTGCACTCTCTGAGTTCTTTCTAGTTCTTTTAGTAAGTGTTTGAAAGTTTTTGGTGAAACAAATGTTTGTGTAAATGTATTTTCTTTTTTGAATAAAAAATTATGTAAGTGATTTTTTTTAAACAAAATGACATCTTGTTAACAAATTATCTGTAAAATAGTTAGAGATATGATAATTTGAACTAAAATACAGCAGGTTCACTGTAATTCAAAATGCATTAAATTGTGTAGAATAAAATATGGTGATGATACTGTGAATTAAAAACCAGTGGGGATGCTGTTTTTGATAAGACAGTAATAATGCTGTCAATTGAAAGGCAGTGAGGACACCTTAAATAAAAATACAGTAGTCAAACTGTTATAGAAAATACATTACTAATGGGATAAATTACACTGTAACTGAGTTCTTTTGTCAACTTAACAGTATTTAAGTAATATCTACAGCTACCTACTGTAAAAATATCTATACAGTAAATTTCCGTAAATGGTAAAAGATTGTGGGAAAACATAATGATTTCTGTAAAATTAACAACATTCACCCATAAAATCAACAGTTTTCTACTGTAAAATGTCTATACAGTTAACTACTGAGATGTGAAATAGATCCAGGTTTGAGTTTAAGTAAATGTATTTTTTTTTGGATAAAAAAATATTTGTGTGTGATTTTTTTTCTTTCTTTCTTTCTTTTTTTTTTTTTTTTTTTTTACAAAATTATACATTTCTAATTAATGATCAGTAAAATAATTAATTATGTATAGGTAAAATATTAAGTTTGGGATTGTGTATAATATTATAAACATGTAATACGTAAATACATCACTGTAGGAAGTGGTAATAAAAAGGATAAGATTTAATAAGTTTAGACTTCTTTCTACTCCTTTTTGAGCAAATAGACCTGCTGCACATGCAGGATGTCATCAGCGGTCATTGTTTGCTCCTTTGGTTTTGGTGTATGCATGTTTTTTACAGTGACTACCTATTTTTGTTTTTTTGTATTTTGTTGTTTTTTCCCACATGTTCAAAATAAAAACATTCATTCATTCACAATTAAAGATATAGTGATATAAACTAAAAAACTGTAATTTAAAATGCATTAAAAAGTTAAAAAAGAAAATATGGCAATGACCATGTACATGAAAAACAGTAAGGATGCTGTTTTTGAAAATACAGTAATTTAGTGGTTAATTGAAAGACAGTAATGACACTTTAAATAAAAATACAGTAGTAAAACAATTACAGCAAATACATTAATGATATGGTAAATTAAAATAGAGTCATGCTACTGTAAAGACATTTACAGTAACTTAGCATCTTGTTGCCAGTAAGTTACTGTAAAATTTACAGCAACCTTTTTTTTTAAAGTGCATGCTTGATTTCTGAGTAAAATGCAAACACGGTAACTTTTTTAGTTATTAGAATTATCAGGCAGGAATAGAGATTGAAACAGACCCTGTTTGCATTTTCCAAACCGCAAAATCAATTTGAGCTTATCCATCCATCCATCCATCCATCCATCCATCCATCCATTAAGGCTGGAGCCTATCCAGCTGAAATTCTGTGAGTTGGTTCACCCTGAACCAGTTGCCAGCTGATCACAGGGCTACATAGAGAGACAAACAACCATTCACGCTCATACCTAAGGGCAATTATGAAGTCAGCAGTCAACCTAATGAGCGTGTTTTTGGTCTGTGGCAGGAAGCTGGATGCATGCACGGGGAAAGCACGAATGGGGGTTCGAACCCGTGCCGGCATGAGCTCATCCATTGTCAGTAATTATCCATGTCCAAGCACACCAGCATTGCGTATCCAGTTAAACCAAAATGCCACACCTTTAGAGTGTCAGGCTTACAAAAAAAAAAAAAGTAATAATAAAGAGTCCTGCGTGTGAAAAATTAATACAAAATCAAAAACTGTGCAGAAGTTGATAGTTAAAGTTCATTTTTTAAGCTTGACAAGCTGACTTATGGTTACAATATGATGTGTTCAAGGGCGGCTTAGACAAAACACTCTTATTAAGTTTAAATGGATTATACTTACGATGATGTGTTTAATGTATCGTAAAGAGAAGGAAAATTTATTTTGTTTTTTTTTTTTAGGTAAGAAACTTTAATAAATCCAATTTTAAGTGAGTTTAATAGTGTTTTTCTAGTTTTTGAAAGGTCTTGCAAGGGTTTGAGTTTGGTGTGTCTTGAGATTTTGGCTTGATCTTTGGTGTGCCCTGAGCAAAATAACTTTTAAACGCACTGCTTTAGACAGAGACTGGTGGTGTTAAAAGTGTGGTTGTGGAGCAACACCTACACTCGTGGTTGTCTGACTCTCAGGGCCTGATCTACTGAAGGTTTGCGTGTCTAAAAACACGTGCAAACTTGATAGCGCTTGCAAAGCTGATCTGCTAACAGGGTGCACCGAGGATTGCGTCTGTCAAATGAGCAAAATAGCACGCACAATCCATTTAGCGTGTTAGCCTTCATGAGAAAACATGCAGATGATCAGAACGTGCAAAATACTGGGAGGAGGAGATGCAAATGTGATCATTTAGCACCCGCAATGTGATTTATCAAACCCGCAACTGATTGCGAGCGGTGTTTTTCCATCTAAATTTAGTACATTTGAAAAGCAGGTGCAAAAAAGGCACAGCGTTACGCACAGAGGACTGCGGTCATTGTGGCGAGAAACAGGGGTCGCATTAACCGAATATTTTCCATTATTGACTGATTTTTTGGATGAAAAACATAAAGACTTGGAAGCTGTCTGTCATATGATGGACTGGAAAAAGAGGGATGATCCAGTGTGCCATCATATTCATGCAGACGCACGCGTAAAGTAAAGTAAACCCTCTCTGTTTTGCGCTCTTAATACATCGTGGAGGAGGTCAACTTCATAGCAAGCATCACTCTGTTTGTCACTCAGAGCTGACTGCATCACACTCTCCATGCACTGACAGCGAGTTTAGGAGCTGTCAGTGCGTGGAGAGCGTGGCGCTGTCAGTGCGTAAAAGGCAAGAGTAACCGCTCTGTCTGTGAGTGCGTAAATGTAAGACTGCTCTTCACATGAGAGGTTATTGGTGATAAAGCTGTGTAACTATGTGAATGCTGTCATTTAGATTATGTTTCATTGCAACCAGAAAAGGAAAATTAAAAATGACGGTCAGAAATAAGCCGTGAGGGAAAAGTGACGACCTTGTCCATCAAAATGACAGACAGCAAAAAAAAGGTTAACGCAAGAGTGTTGATCTGCCTCAAACTCCATGGCTTCAAACTTCATTTTTCATTTGCAGCCACTCTGCTCTCCCAAACTCTCCATGCTGACAGCCGGTAGCACACGCAAAATCCTCCTTTAAAGGGGGTGGTTCGCAGGCTTTTGCGCCTGTTATCAATTCCGCACGCAGTCATTGTAGATCACCTGCAACATGCCCACTAATAGCACGAGCAATTTTTTAGTTTGCACATGCAATTTAGCACCCGTTACTCTGGACCTTGGTAGATCAGGCCCTCAGTGTGTTAAATTGGTGTTTTAGTCGCATCAGTTAAGGGGCAGCAGCCGAGTTTTCTGATGAAGAAACATGTATAAAGGTGTGGTTCATACA
This sequence comes from Cetoscarus ocellatus, assembly GCA_037902135.1. Taxonomy (NCBI): domain Eukaryota; kingdom Metazoa; phylum Chordata; class Actinopteri; order Labriformes; family Labridae; genus Cetoscarus; species Cetoscarus ocellatus. Next base: position 684,335 of record JBAMNC010001034.1, read on the forward strand.
CAAGATTTCACAGCTATGGTTGGTGAGAAATGACTTTTCTCCTCCTCCAGGTTTTCACCTCCAGGGAAACAGCAGCTCCATCCAGCCAACCCCAGACTCCAAGCAGGACACTGACGGTAAATACTCTCAGTCTGTTGAGGAGATTCCCTCAAAAGGTAAAGAAATACACAGCACTTTACAAAAGTTCAGTTTGTTTAGATAGATTTTTAAGTTTTAATTAGACTGAACAATCAATATCATATAAGGCAAAGCAGGAAAGAATGACTCTACATACCTCTGCATAATTTTTTATTTGGTTCAAAAACAGGATCTGTATAATATGTAGACTTCCTAGGGTTGTGTTTTTGCTTTTTTTCTGTTTTTGTTTTGTGATTTATGTTTTGTGGTGTATGTCTGGCTTGAATGTTGTTGCTGGACTGCAGACTGCTTATATTTATATTTCATTTTCTTGTTTGTAAAGAAAAAAAAGACTGGACATACAATGAAAAAGGAGACAACGCATGTTACTCTTACTTGTGTCACTGTAATAATGTAAAAATGTGTTCTTTGTATTTGTCCATCCAAAAAAAAATCAATAAAAAAAATAAAGAGAAACTAGTAGAAAGTGAGGGATGATATGGACCCAAATGATGCTTAGTATACCAGAATATCTTTAATGTCATTGTAACAAGTCCAACGAAGTGCCGTTCAATCAGTATATAAGGTGCATGTAAAATTAAGCAGCTAAAATAAATTAATAAACAAGCAGGAACCAAGCCCACACACACAAGCACACATTCTGTCATTACTGTCACATTGATCCCTTTAAAGTGAGTGTATGAGTGTTGGGTGTTTTGAGACTGCTGTTGGGAAAAAATTGGAGTTGGATTAAGTCTGTTAGTCCTTGTTTTGATGGCCGCAGTTCAGAGTGTGTCTGAAGTGTGAAGTGACATGATGGAAAAACAAAAGTCAGATGTTCTGGCACAATTTAGTGAAAGCTTGAAGAAATCAGAGGAGCTCCAGCAACACTTGTAGGTCAGGAAACAACTTTTTTAGAGCGACGTGATTCGGCTTGTGGCCTTCTTCAGGGTCATCAGAAACACATTTCAAACATCACTTATGAACGATCAGTCTGTAGTTGAAAAAAAATCAGAAACAGGTTCAAGAATTAACCTGTCATGTGAAGCCACATTCAGTTCATCATCATGTTGTTTGGAACCAATCAGGTACTGACAGGGAGTGAGAGGGAGTGTCCAAAGAGACATGAGCGGCACAATTTTTGGTCCAAAGCCTGAGAAACAGCTTTAATTGGATGGTATTTGAATTAATGCAGCAGCCATTTTCAGGTGCTTGTTGACCAAAGGATCAGCAAAAAACTCATAAACAACAATAAGGCATAAGAAGGGGATATACAAAGGTTTGGATGTAAAAAAAACATAGAAATATGCATATAAACACTTGCAAAACTCCTTTACAATAGCGATGCATGATATTGGATTTTCGCCGACATCCAAAAACACGTTTAACCCTCCTGGAAGTCCCATTTTATCTTAACTCTTTTTTCCTTAATATTTTTTTGTCCTTTTTTTTCTTTAAATATGTCTGTGCTTTGATGACTGATCTGTAACACCATAATGATGTCCATCAAGTGATACCACTGTTTATAGCTACAAAAGGTAACTGTATACGATGGTCACGTGAGAGATACAAATGTTGTCAATTGGATCTAAGAATGGTTCCCTCTTTTTTTTTAATATTTTCTTATTTTTATTTTTAATATTTTATTGTTATTATTACTATTTTTTCTGTTTGTTTGTTTTCGTGTGTTTGTTTGTCTTCCTTCGCTTATGTTTTTTTTAATCTTGTAAATATTCAATAAAGTCTCTTTAAAAGGGAAAAAAATACGAAGACGTCAAGGTCCCAGCTCCTGAAACTCCTGCCATATTAGCTTTTCTGTGTGATTTAAAGTCTCGTTTCTTATTAAGTTTATGGTCATTAAATACTCCACAGAGCTTACGGTGATATTAGGGAGCTCCTCCCTCCATATGTATTAATTTCAGACCCTGTCACTTATGCAATTAAAGAGGTGAAACTATGTGATATATATGAGATTAAGATCCAGATGTCCTGCGTGTAAATGATAAAATACTCTTTAAGCCTGGCGAGGCCAACATTAGGACTATAAAATGCTCCCTGTTGAGTGTCTTACATGCCTTTTTAACCTGTCAGGGCCTGCACACAAGTCATTATTTATTTTCTAGATCAAAGTATCTCCAAACTGTGTTGCCCTCATATGATGCCTCCCATCCACTGCCCTGGTTTACATCCATGCAGTAAAGACTGGAAAGCAGGCCCGTCACCTGGACCTACAGCCCCCTCTAGTGGTGGGTTTCTACAGTTAATCAACTAGTCAAACTGAGTTGTGATTCTTTTTCACTAGCCCAGTTTCCTCCCCTGATATTTGTCCTCTTAGGCTTTGCTAATGTTTCCAAAGATGCTAGCATAGTAACACCTCACTCCTTTAACATGGATCAGTTTATTAAGTCTATTTCACTCAGAGCTAGCAAGAACTAACAATGAGTTTAGATCCAGTTTCTGACCCTCGTGATAAAGAATAACCCAGAAGCTTTGTTTGGATACAGTAACTTGACAAGACTTACTAACTTGCTAACTCATTTTGTCCCCCAGCAGCAGTCCATCACCATCATGGACACAACAGCTCTGTCCTGCCCTCCAACTCTGAGCCTCCCACCGAGCCTCAGATCTACAATTCCCCCGAGACGTTACCTTCAAAAGGTGCACACCTACACAACACCTATTTCTGTGCAAGAAACAGTCACAACAAATTGATTACCACACATGTCCAGTTATGATTCCCCATCAGAAATATAAATATAGTTACGGTCCAGCTGAGTTCCAGCTAAATACCAGCCAATAACAGCTTACTTCCAGACACTGAGAGTACCCTGCACCTATGGTAGCCTAATATCCACCATTAACATGCCTTTATAAGTTTAATTTTTCTTTTTTTTCCCCCAACTTGTCATTTTTTTAAAGGGATACAACAACTTTTTCTTTCTTTTCGTATCTTGCCTCTGTCCCAAATCTATGACAAGAAGATAGACACCATTATTTCGACTGTGCGTGCAGTAACAAGGAAGAGACGGACAAATTGTGCCCACCGCTAATTAGCTTAGCTCAAACACTGGGACTAAATGGGTAGTGTTAGCCTGCCTTTGCCTACAGTCATCAGATAAACTCTTCAACACCTCTAAATGGTCCTGTGTGCTTGTTGTGACTTGTTTTTTTTTACTGCATTATGCTCTACTCATAAACAGAGGCTTAGTTCTTTTTGACCTATTTCAGCGGTGGTTTGGCTAGACATGTGACATAAATTTGCAGGCAATTTGCATTTAATAATGGCTCGCAAACGAAAGGCTCACTCGGAACTGGTAATCCATTGTCATCGTTCACTTAAAAGAGCTGTTCAAAAGACTTGACTCGTTCATGAACGTCACATCTCTAGCTCAAACCACCGCGGAAGAAGGTCAACAAAACAAAGCCTCTGTTTAGGAGTAGAAGAAGACAATACGATGACAGCAGAAGATAAAGTAACATAACATGGTAAAAAAAACGAGTCACAACAAGCTTCTGAAGTTGCTGAAGAGTTTATCTGCTGATTTCAGGCAAAGACAGGCTAACACTTCCCACTGACTCCCAGTGTTTGAGCTAAGCTAAGTAGTCTTTCTTGTTACTGCACGCACAGTCGAAAAAATGGTGTCTGTCTGCTTGTCATGGACACGGGAGTGAAGCAAGACACGAAAACAACAAAAAGTTGACGTGTCCCTTTAAAAAGATTACTTTATATCGCCTATATGGCTGCCAGCCACATGGAGCAATAAAGATATTTGTCTTCTGCTCTCTGGGCTCTCATGTTTACCATCACTGGCTTTGACTCTTAATTTACTCGCTCCTCTGGATAAATACTGGCAACAAAGTCATTCATGGGAGGTTGGCTTTAAAGTTACATTGCTCACAGTAGTAAAGACTGATTTAATTGTAGGGATGTAACGACAAGTTGTGAAAAAATACCCTCAAAACCACAACATATTCCTCTACCTCACAGTTTCAGGATTTTATGAAATTCTGGGGGCCAAATGGGAAGTTGTCGGGACCTAAAGTGGCCCTCAGGCTGCCTGTTAATGATCACTGAAGTAGATGGACTGTTTTACATGCTCATGGGACAAATTTCACCAACGCTTTGGGGCAACATCCTGTAGACTAGTGGCTTTCTTACGGGGCCAGAGCTGAGGCCTGGCAAACATAGAGATATTAATGAATTAACCAATTTGACCTTGACCTTGTAGAGTGAGAGAGTCAACACATGAAGACCAATAATAATACAAATAATACATTTTATTTGTATTTAAGTTTACATTTTCACAATGTCAAAGTGCTACAGGGTAAGACGAAAACAATTAAAATTAATGCAATTAAAAAAAAAAAATAAAAAAGTATTAAAAAACGAGTCCTAATCCGAGACTATGTCCACATGTAGGCAGGATTATTTGTGTGTTTTGTCTCTCTGTCCACACATTGATGGCGTTTTAGATCACTGAAAACTTATATTTCGGAAAACTCCAGCTAAAGTGAAGATCTTTAAAGATATTGTTTTGTGTGTTTCTGTGATCCGGAAACATCACTCTCCTCGCCGGCCCCTCATCATTGCAACATTTTCACTGTTGTTTAATTTTTACGTTGTTAAACTGTTGTCGTTTTAAAGTGTTGATAACGAAACTGTTTACATGCCAACACAGACTTATTAGATTAAGACACTCGTATGATACAAACGCTGCCAACGTTTTGAACGACACCGGGTGTTGCAATTTCACAAGTGCATGTGTTGACTGGTGACCCATGACTGCTTGCTCTGTGGCTGCTCTGGTTTGAATAGCTGTTGAAACCAACAGGAGTACACACAAAGCTTTTTAAAAACAAGATTTTAGCAAAAACAAGAGCTAATAATGGCCTAATGTATGAAAATTATAATCACAGTAAAAATAGAACTTTAATTGTGCAGCACGTTTTAAAACAGAGGCTCACTTTTTTATTTAGATGGTAAAGTTTAATCTAGTTTATGTCACTTCTTGGTAATAAAGCATGTATATTCTGGGAAGAAACCTCAGATCTCAGCTGTTGAATACCTGATGATTTGTAGTTTCCATCTTATCTTCCTGTTTCAGGTGTTCACCAGAGACACAGCACCTCGATCCAGCCGGTCCTCATCTCTGAGCCTCCCACTGAGACACAGACCTTCCAGTCCTATGAGGACACGCCCTTCACTGGTACAGAACATCATTTATAAATTATGTATCAACTACACATGCCCGGATTGATGTCCTAGATATGTTCACTTAATCATGATATGATGAAAATTTTAGGTTTATGAAATAGATGAAGGTTTACTACGCACAGAACACACCATTTTATAGTGGTAATTATTTAAACCAAGCACATCGTGATGAGCTTTAAAGACATATCGTTCATCAGGACTAATATTTGAAGCTTTGAGTTCTTTCTCATTCTTGCTTGATGTACGACTTCAGCTGCTCAACAGTCTGGAATCACCTTTGTTGTATTTTGTGCTTCATAATAATCCACACATGTTCAGTGGAGGCAGGTGTGGACTGCAGTAGGTCAGTCTAGTCCCTGCTGTTGTAACTCGAGCAGAATGTGTCTTCATCATCTCTGAAATAAGCAGGGACGTCCCTGAAAAAGATGGATGGCAGCATGTTGCTCCTAAACCTGTATGTACCTTTCAGCATTAATGGAGCCTTCACAGATGTGCAGGTTACCCATGCCATGGGCACTAACACCCCCCCATACCATCACATATGCTGTCTTTTGACCTTTGCTCTGATAACAGTCTGGATGGTCCTTTTCCTCTTTAGCCCAGAGGACACCACGTCCATGATGTCCAAAAACAGTCTGAAATGTGGACTCAGACCACAGCAGACTTTTCCGCTTTGCCTCAGTCCATCTCAGATGAGCTCGGCCCAGAGAAGCCGGCGGTGTTTCTGGGTGTTGTTGATATTTGTCTTTGTCTTTGCATGGTAGAGTTTGACCTTGACCTTGTAGATGTAGAGATGAACTGTGTTAACTGACAATGGTTTTCTGAAGTGATCCTGAGCCCACGTGCTGATATCCTTTACAGGATGATGCTGCTTTATAATGCAGTGCTGCCTGAGGGATCAAAGGTCATGGGCATTCAATGTTGTTTTACAGCTTTGCTGCTTACTTGCAGAAATTTCTCTGAATCTCTTAATCTTTTGATGATGTTATGGACTGTAGATGAGGAAATCTCTTAATTCTTGCACTTGTATGTTGAGAAACATTGTTCTTGAACTGTTGGACTATTTTTTTTACAAACTTAGGATGCATGGGACTCACCTGTGGAAAGATCCAACAGGTGTTTTTTGAGCATCCTTCAACTTTTCCAGTCTTTTGTTGCTCCTGTCCCGGCTTTTTTGGGAAGCGTTGCAGGCATCAAATTCAAAAGGAATGAAAATTTATATCAGTTGAACAATAAATATCTCGTCTTTGCGGTGCATTCAGTTGACTACAGGTGGAAGAGGATTTTGCGAATCTTTAGGGCTTGTAGTTCTTGCCTTTTTCGTTGAATATATGTCGGTTTACATCCACGTTCTTTTCTCCACCAGTCGTTCAGGGTGACAGCAGCTCCATCCAGAACCTCTCGGACTCTGAGCAGCCCACCAGCGCTCAGATCTACCATCCCGTCCTCCAGCCCTCTGAGTCCATCCCTCCTATAGGTAAACAGCTCCACCATCACAGCACATTTTCATCATAACACCAACTGTTCTCTTCACACTGCTCCAGCCGTGTGTTTTTGTGCACATCTGTGTGTATTTTGTGCACAGGGAGCTACATACTGAGCACTCCGAAAGGGATCCCGTGCATTAAAGTGAGGATGGGCGTGGAGTTCATCATCACGGAGAAGAAGGTCAGAGGCTGTGGCTGGATCAGCACTCAGAGTGTGAATGTGTGTGCATGTATTTGTGAAGTGTTTGTTTGACTGTGAAATGATGATGCAGTTTGCAGGAAGGATCAACGTCTGTTTTAACCCTTCAAAGCCTTAAAATGCACATTGTAGCCAGAAAATTCAAATTTTTTGGAGCTGAAATGTTTATTTCACTTACGACTCAAATCCAAAAAAATCAAAATTTGAATAAAATTTAACAGATATATTTTTTGTATCTCATTTGATATATTACGTGTTTTTGGCAACTGATAATCCACATGGGAACATTTTTATCATTTATCTGATTGCATTCAGATACTTTTTTAGTAATTTGTTGATCATATTGATTAGATAGAGGCATCATAAAAGTATGTTTTAAATATGATACAACAAGCATAAAGGGGTTAACTCAGGAAACTCAGCCATTATTATGTTGATAAAACTTTATCATCAGTTTTATTGAATCTTTCTTGCCTTTTTCCCTTATATCGTGGTTTGGCCATCCATACTGAAAACACTGAATTGGATTGAACTGAATTCTTTATTTTGAACATTAAAAAAACAAACATGGGTACTCACCATAAACAAATACATGCATATACCAACAAACAAAACAAACAAAGAAGGTAAACTGTTGACAACATCTTGCATGTGCAGCAAGTTTACACGCTTGAAAAGGATAATAAAGATAAAAATAAAAGTGAACATGCTTGAACTGCACCGCAACCAATCAGATATTCATTCTGTTCAGCTGCAGCGCAAAGCAATCTCTATTTTCATGACTGCTCTCATCCTATAAATGCTGAGTTTCAGTTTGTTTCCCCTAAAAGGTAAAGACAAAATGTTATAGAAACTGTTTTGTGCCGGCGTCTAGGAATTTAAATAAAGTCTGAACAAGATGATGCACTTTAAAGAGATGCACCAACTTTTTTTTTGTTTTCATGTTTTGCCTCACTCCTGAGTCCATGACAAGCAGATAGACACCATTCTTTCAACTGTGCGTGCAGTAACAAGAAAGAGACAGGCAGAGCTCACCCACTGCTAATTAGCTTAGCTCAAACACTGGGAGTAAATGGGTAGTGTTAGCCTGCCTCTGCCCAGTCATAGGATCAACTCTTCAGCATCTCTTAACGGTCCTGTGTGCTTGTTGTGACTCATTTTTTACCACATTGTGTTACGTTATCTATTTTTAGACTGAGATTGGCACTTTATGTAATGTTAGAAAGAAATACAAACTAAGTATGGGAGAGTGTGAGTGGTTGTCCGTCTGTCTCGATGTCCAATGATATCCATGCATTATTTCATGTTAACTAAGTTTCCCTCTTGCTTCTCTGATGTTTGGTCCTGCGTTTTATATGCTATCTAACCACTCCTCCTCCTCCCGATGAACTGATAGGTCCCTCTGCCATACTAATCTGAGACTGTTACACCTTTTTGGAAAAGTTAAGAAAAAAACAATCAGTCCATAAAATGGGCCCTGACATGTGCAGCTGTCCTGTGACAGATATTCTGTAGATTGATTTTTTCCCCCTCGGGTGCTTTTCTGCAGACGTGGTACTTGAGCCTCGACCCGACCAGAGTGAGAGTTGCAGGTTACTGCGGCGACAAAACTGCTGTTCTCTGTCTCACTCTGCCAAACAACGCTGCCAGTCTGCAGTTCTTCTTCAAAAAGGTACAAAAATATCAACCAACAAACCCACACTTTCTGTTTGACAGGTTTGCATGTTTTCCCACAGTCCAAAACTTCTTTAAACTGTTTCCTCTTAAAGTATACGAGGTCCAGAATTTCCCTCTTTACTCTTTTCCTGGTTACATCATTAACACTTATAATTGAAGCTCTTCTCCAAATTTGCATACACTAAATGATTTTTGTAAAGTATTTTATCGTAATATCTACAGCTACCTACTGTAAAAAAACAAACAGTAAAAAGAAACTTATTTATATAAAGTTAACCGCCTTCTACCATAAAATCTACAGTTATCTACTGTAAAATGTCTAAATAGTAAATTACTGAAAAGAGCAGGATGAAACAAATGTTTAATTAAATGTATTTTATTGGACAAAATTTGATGAATGTGATTTTTTTTTACAAAATGATATCTTGCTAACAAATGACCAGTAAATAGTTGAAGATATAGTGATATAAACTAAAATAAAGCAAGTTCACTTTAATTTAACATGCAAAGGATAAAATACAGCACGATACTGTGAATGAAAATAGTAATTCTGATGTAAATTACAATACAGTAATGACACCTTGAATAGAAATAAAGGAGTTATCTTATTATTAAAAAAACACAGTCATTATGCTGCAAATTAAAATATATTATTGCCACTGCAAAGATATTTATAGTAACTTACTGGCATATGTTTTCAGTAAGTTACTGTAAAATTTACAGCAACCTTTTTACAGTAATAAACTGAAGAGAAATGCTTTTTGTGGTTATAAAGGAAAAAAATAACATTTGCTCCAGATCATAATAAGCTCTTCTGTATTTCTTAATTTTTTAAACATGAAGTTTTAAGAAATAACTTCAGTGTTTTCTTTTTTTACAAGATATTCTCATTCAAATGAAAACACGACGTCTTTAAATGAACAGGAACACGAGCAAAAACAGACAAACACAGACATTCATTTAGTTGTAATTCAACAGTTTTGTTGTTCAAGGAGACTTCAACATATCTTACATGAATTAAATCTTGAAACTCTAATTTTTTTTATGATTAGCACAATAATTCACATATCTCTTTGATACAAAAATAATCTGCAGTTTATGTTATCCCTAATGCTTACAACTATTTTTCACTTTGTCATGATCTACTCTGAGTTTAAGAGCACGAGCAAAAGAAACCGTGGCTGCAGAAATTTAATTGAGAAGGTTACACATATTTACAGTATCAACCGATTATCAAGGAGATTTAGGTGGAGCGTTCACGTGCAGTGTGGAAAAAACTCACATAGTTGAGAAATAATAGCCCGTGAATGTGCCAGGAGTTTGGATTTGCATGAATAGAAAAACAGGATTAACACAGGAGTCCAGCTCGATGCCCAAAAACAGTGCAGGACTGACCAGAATAAAGGAGGCTGTTCTTTAGAAAGAGTAAAACATGCACGCTCTGAGTTACATGGATTAACATGAAGAGGGTGAAGTTATATGAATGAAAGAGCACTGATGTTTTATTTGTGAGGTGAATGTTTTTATTTTATTATAAATGAAAAAAAAACCCATCAAGAACTTGTTTTTGTCTGTTAAACAGCGATGATCAGTTGGTTAGGGCAACAGCAAAATCAAAATAACATTATTTCTGCTCCACGGGAGATTTTTAAAGCAACTCACTTTGAAAGATTAAGAATTTTAATTTAAAAATCATGTTTACCTTATTAAGATTATGAAGGAACTTCTTTGAAATAATTTAGGCTTTCATTTTAAAATCCAATTTTCTGAGAGGAATTTGTAAGATAATATTTGTTTTTGTTCAAAATAAAAGATTTCAAAAAGGTAGTGACTTTAAAAGGGTGAAGGTTTTTATTTTGAAAATCAAGTCCAGACAGAAAATTTAACCAAACTCAATTTCAACAAATCAAGGCTTCTATCTCAATGCTGTGCAAGAGATTTGAAAAAATAAATTAAAACATATATTTTGATTTTAAGTCCAGTCAGCTTAAAGAAGAATTAAAGCAAATACTTTAAAAGCATTAAGGAAAGGGATGTAAGATATTTTCAGAACAATATAGGTATATACATCTATTATATGATATGTTATACTATTGACCTTTAATGCATGGTACTTTACCCTTGCACTTACCTCTGTACTGCTGTAACACCTGAATTTCCCCTCTGGAGATCAATAAAGGATTATCTTACCTTATCTTATATGCATACAATTACCTTAAAAGTTGATCATTGGTACCAGCAGATGTCAAAGTTTTTGCCTAAATTTAAGGCTGATATTTTAGCTGGACCAAATGGCCATGAATATACAATATATTGGCTGTGACATTGTCAGAATGCACAAATGTACCATATTTGTTTACCTCATTATCACTCAGTGTTCCACTTTGTAAATGAAAAGTGTTTAAATTAAAGAAGAAAATGTTTTTTTTTTTTTTTTGCTTCACAGCTGTTTCTAACACATACAGACAGTCACCATGAGAGGAACAGGTCAATTTTAGTAAAGTAGAGTCTTTGTGCTTCGGACAAAAAAATGTCACTATTGGCCATAATGAGTTTGGGCAGATCGGATATCAGAAAAAAATCCAGTATCATGCATCCATAATTAAGGCTTTTATTCTGAAGATCTAGTCAATTAAGAGAAGCAGGTTATTGCACTTTTACATTTTTTGTATCAACTTTTATTTTGAAAATACCATCACTTTAAAGATTCTTAGGACCTTATTTTCAAATGGTCTTAGTCTTTGTTTTAAAACTCTGTTGCACTCAGTGGGTTTAAAATATTAAGTAAATATTTTGTCTAATTATTTTAATTTTATATATTTTTTTAAAAATGATGTATTTGTTTTAATAATCTAATCGACTAAAGATTGGTTCTAAGAAAATCGATTTAAAATGAGTATGCCTTTATTTGCTTTGAGAGTCAGGTTAATTCTGGTGGTTGTTATTTCTGAATTTTATTAATCAGATTTTATTTTGAAGCCTGGTCTACTTAAGAGATTATATGAACTGACTTTCAAATAACTGAGACTTTTAGTTTGAAAGTCCAGTCCAGCTAAGAGATCTGAAATGGATTTACTTAATTTATAAAGTATGATGTGTAATTATTTTGAAAATCTCATCTACTTTTTGATAGGTTCTTGGAAAATTATTTTGAAAATATGAGAGCTTTTACTCTGAAAATCTTGTTAATTTTAGAGGTTGATGGGAGCTTAATTTTGCGTTCTATGAATTTGTTTTTATCTAGTTTCAGTACATTAAACAATTTTATGATATTACTTTGAAATGACTTTAAAAATCTAGTCTAGGTAAGAGGTTCAGAGCAACAAACGTTCAATTTATTGTGGCTTTTATTTTGAAAGTCCACTCTGATTTAAGGATTTTCATTTTAAAACTATGATAAATTTTTTGAAACCTCATCTACCAGGGATACTTTTTTGAAGAATTCACCTTGAGAGGCTTTTATTTTGAGAGTTTAGTCGACTTCAGAGCTAACAGGAAGCTCCTGTATTCTCTCTAAATCCTCTCAGTCTCATTTTTGTTTTTCAGCTTCAGCCCAAAGATTATTTCTGTGTCACCAAGCTCGACGCTCACCTGACTCCTCTGCCAGTCTGCCGTGGATGTGCCAGTAAGACCTCACAGAGACACAAACCAGAATCAGATCTTCATCGGCTGGTTGTCGTCACTGACTGACCTCCTCTTCCTCTCAGATAAGACGTACGCCGGCGTGGTGGCCAACGAGGAGCTGTTCACCACGGCGAAGGGACAGAGCTACAAGTGCCTGTCTGAGAGTCTGCTGAGGATGTCCTCAGAGCTGAAGGTCAAGCTGGTTCCTCTGCAGATGCAGGCCTTCACTCTGGACAAAGGACAGTTTGGAAAAGGTAACTAAACTGTTTGCATGAAAAGGCGGGAATGTCAGGCCTGTTATACAGAGGTCAAAGGGCATATTCAGGTTCCTTCCCACCTGACACAGCTGTAATCTTTATGCCAAACACCCATGTTGTTATGTGCTTAGATAATTGCTTCAGTACACCAGTAATTTCCTCAGAATAGACGCCATAAAGCACTTTATTAGGTTTTATTGTTGTTTCTTTTTATCGATATCTTAGCTAGAACAACCAAACTCATCCAAATAAATCAGTGTACCTGTAAGCCTGGCTGATTAAAACAAACAAACAAAGATTCAAACCCTGATCAGGGATCCTTTCATTTTGTCAGAATAATCAGTCAGTCAATCTTTATTTGTTTTGCTCCAGTTCATAACAAGTGTTATCTCAAGACACTTTACAACAGAGCAGGCTGAAGCCAAACTCTTCATTTGATAGATACACATAAATACATTTATACAAATAAATCTGAATATATATATTTGTATATACACATACATACATCTAGAGATGTATCCATACAGGCAGAGACAATGAGACTAAAAATAAGAATGGACACCCAGATCATAAATCTGTCCTCATCACATTTGTCTCTGCTGAACATAGATTCAATCAATCATTTTTGAACATCAAAAATCAGGAACTAGCCCCTTAAAAGATTTCATCTGAAAAGCAGATTTATGATAAATAATAATGTTGCACTAAGGAGAGACTGTAAGTAAAAAACACTCCAAACAGTAAAATGATTTCAAGTTTACTGAACAGAGTGATTCTGATCTCAAACAAAAACGTGAATTATGAAATATTCTTGTCAGAGGGTTTTATCAGGACATTTTCTTCTGTCTTTTACTAACCGATGTGTTGTGAGGCCTTTAAAACTAAAACTATCAAACCTGTTCATTTTGTAGATGTTTGATGATTTTTCAAAAAGGAATTAAATCAGGTCATCAGATACTGTAATAAAAATGTTCTCTTAAAGTTCTTTGTAATGTTTTATTTATTTCAATCTTTATTTGTATAGCACCATATTTATTGAATATAAATGTATTAAAGGTTAGCCCCTTGAGATCTGGCATCTCATTTTCAAGATGGTCCTCATGTCTATATGGTTGCAAAGATAGTTACTATGGATGTATGATCAATACAACCATGAATAGAGAGATCAGTTTAATGTTAACATTAATATCTATAATGAATATAATCTGGAGAGGAATGATGTTGATTAATATAGCAGCATCTATCTGAACTGCCATTAAAATGGGTTTATGGTCTAAAGTATGAGTTAATATTAAATGATGTTTCTGTTGATGGTTGATGCAGGATAGAGCACATGGAGTGGAGCAGGTCCACAGCAGCAGGTCATCCATGATTGTTTGTCAAGGTCACACTGATATATGTGTGCTGTTTGTAGGAGCGACCATGTGTTTAATTTTGTTGCTCACTCTAAAGTTAATATCAGGGACTGTAATGATGATGGAATGAGGCTATGTGAGAGGACTAATAGTTGTAATTGTAGTTACTGAAGCTTTGTGAGTCCACAGCAGCAGGAAGTCTACACCAAGGTTCCCAGGCGGCCTTTTGCTTTTCTTTTGGCCAATCATGGCACAGATTAAGACATAAAACGAGCCTGTTTATTTCTTATTTTTCCTTTAACTCGAGTCTCCTTTCACTTTTCTCCTCCATCTTCTCTCCCTCGGCTCATGTCAGAGGTGGAGTGTTGGGCCGACTACAGCCGGCGAGTCGTTCCCATCATCATCGGGGCCGTGGTGGTCTGTATCATCCTGATCGGCGTGATCACCTTCCTCTACATCAGAGACCGTCAGACAGAGGGCTACGAACGCCTGTGAGGTCCAGCTAAACGTTATGAAGATACAATCCAGATTAGAGAGTGTTGACACTCTCTGGCCACTTTATTAGGTACACCTTGCTATGACTGCATTTGATCCCTTTTGTCTTCAGAGCTAGATTTAACAAGGTGCTGGAAGATTTGGTCCATGTTTACATGACAGCATGACACAGTTGCTCTGTATTTGTCTGCTGCACATCCATGATGCCTGTTCCACCACATCCCAAAGGTGCTCTATTGGACTGAGATGTGGTGACTGAGGAGGCCACTGGCACAGTGAGCTCACTGCCAAGTTCAAGAAACCATTTGGAGCAAGAAGTGCTCCAAAGAAGCCAGGATAGATTCATGCTTTCATAATGTTTACACCAAAGTCTGACCCTACCATCTCAATGTCTTACCAGAAATATAGATTCATCAGACGAGACAACATTTCTGCAATCTTCTGTCCAATTTTGGCTCCAGGTGTGGGGGCTGCAACTGTAACCTATCTGCCTCAAGACATCAACATGGTATTTTCTCCAGACAGCTGCTGCAATATTTTCTCTCTTTCAGACCATTTTCTGTAAAACCTAGAAGTAGTTGTGTGTGAAAATCCCAGCAGATCAGCAGCTCCTGAAATACTCAGACCGGCCCGTATGGACCCAGATTACCTTTCCACTCCGTTCTGATGCTCTGTTTGAACTTCAGTAGGTCATCTTGACCATGTCTACATGCCCGAATGCATTGAGTTGCTGCCATGTGGTTGCCTGATTAGCTATTTATTTTGAACTGGTGTACCTAATAAAGTGGCCGGTGTGTGTCTTTGTTACTGTTCAGATACAACACAATGCCTTTACTAAACTTGAATATGACGGTTTGCTCTTGGGATCAATAAAAAAAAAAGAGTTTCAAGTGTTTTACAGGACTCAGAGTATAAATGTAAAGAGTTTGCTATTTTTTATTTCATTTCTGTCTCCCTCAATGTTTGTTATTTGTCTTGTTAATTCTGAATTATAGGCTTTTCAGTGTCACCATTACTTGAAAAAAGGGAATTAGGCTTGAAATTACTTGCAGAGCTCTTTATTAGTTATGTAAATAAATGAGCCAGGCTATAATGTGATTATTTTTACAATCATATAAATATGACCTTTCATCCTTAGAAAATATGGAGACTTTTGAAATAACTTCTGTTATGTCAGGTTTTTGTTGCAGCTTAACAACTAATTTGTTTTGCTTGTTCAGTCTTTGTGCCTTTGAGATGCATTTCTCTAAACAATCAAAATTTCTGCACTATAAACGCTGAATTGTCAAACCTTTGTTCTGTCTTAATGGCATATTGGTTACAAGTCCATTTTTGTTATTAAAATAAAACATGTTTTGTTAAATCTTTGTGAATGTTCTTTTTACTAGCTGAAGCTTACTTCTGCTCCGAGTTCTCCAAATGAAAATTATTGCAAAAAAGGAAGCACATTACAAAATCCCATTTCAGTGAAGTTGGGACTTGTGTAAAATGTAAATAAAAGCACAAATAAATGATTTGCAAATCATTTTTGACCTATATTCAATTAAATAAACTACAATGAAAAATTACTTTTCAATAGACAGTCATTTTGAATTTGATGCCTGCAACATGTCCCTGTTAATGCCCATGGCATGGGCAACCTGCACATCTGTGAAGGCACCATTAATGCTGAAATGTTCATACAGGTTTTGGAGCAACATGTACTGCCATCTATCTTTTTCAGGGACGTCCCTGCTTATTTCAGAGACAATGAAGACACATTCTGCTCGTGTTACAATGGCTTCAGAGTGAAAGAGTGCAGACCAGACTGACCTGCAGTCCAGACCTGTCTCACATTGAAAATGTGTGGCACAAAATACGACAATGGAGACCCCAGACTGTGAAGGAACTGAAGTCGTACACCAAGAAGAAATGTGAAAGAATTCAAAGCTTCAACAATTAATGTTTTCAGTTCCCAAACGTTTATTGAGTCCTTTAAAGGGGAAACAGTGGTGAACATGCCCCTGTCACAACTTTTTTTTGAACGTGCTGCAAGCATCAAATTCAAAATGAATGAATATTTGCAAAAGACCAATGAACATTAAATATCTTGTCTTCGTTGTGTATTCATTTGGATATCGGTTGAAAAGGATATTCTCACCATTGTATTCTGTTTTTTATTGACGTTTAACATCCCAACTTCAACTTTTTACTATAGTGTTACCAGGTCATACACAGGTACTCATTAACAGTGAAAATGGCGGCCTCTGCTGGTCGGCCATTTTAGATGCACCTTCCTCTCCGCCTCCATTTCCTTCTCTTCCATTGGCTGCCGACACTACGGATCCTTATTTAGACCAAAAATTACAATACAGACATTTACTGGCTTGTCTACAAACTTTTATCGCACTAACGTAATTGCAACACCTTAATAATTAATCTCTTATTTATACTGAGTATTTAAAGACGATAATTTTGACTTTAAATCGTATGTTAGCGTTTTAGTCATTTATCACTTCGCCTTTTTCTCCTCAGCTTGACAGACTATTAGCTACCTAGCGGCTAGCTCCAGCAGCTCGTAGCTATGGCTGCAGTCATCCTGAGTTTCCCCACTCTGCAGGGTCTGAGGATATTTACACAGTGAGTACATCACAGTTAACACACCAGGCTTTAATATGACTTAGAGTTGGACACCCTCTCTTTGTTTTACTTGCTTTTAAAGCTTCTTCTTTTAGCTTAATGCTATCTAGATTGATTCGTCCCATGTTGATGCTAGCCCAGGGTTGAGCTAACCTTTCACATACTTGTTTATCTCTCATTATTACACGTCATATTATTAGTTTTTATTGATGCTTTTGTTTATAGACACTTATTGAGGAACAGTATGTCTTCCTATGACATGACCATCATGTTAGGGCGAATTTTCTTCTAATGTTTGAGCTAATGAATCAGATAAAAGTTGAGCAAGGTTAAATAAAGGTAGCAGACTATCAGCAGGTATTTCTGATACAACACTGACTGTCATGGGTTTAAACACAAAAACAGCCTTTTTTTTAATAACTGTGTTTCAGCTTTGTGTCATTTAGACCTGTGTAGAAGATACATATGAAGATGATGTCCTCTTCTCTCTGCAGGAAAGTGTCATGGACCAGAAGAGGAGTGAGGCTTGTGTCAGGAGGTGAGTGAAGAGAAGGCTCCTCTTATCAGGACAGAAGACTGCAGACCAGCCTCTGAGCTGGGGGACATCTGTTTAACAATCTGTGTGCAAGAAGTTATATTCAGATATTTAAACAGTGGACAGTTTAATGACAATGTGGACACAATACCAAGACCCTCAGCTAACAAATAGTCCATCATTTCTATTAAAAAATTAAAATTTTTGATAAACAAGAGCCCTGATATGGCTGTTTAAAAATCTGAAAGTCATTAGTTTGACAAATTTTATCTTTAAAGTTCAAAACTAGGGATAGACTTGGACTTAGACTTAGAAAACCTTTAATGTCCCCGAGGGGCAGTAGCACCTACCCAAACGCATACATCTAGATACAGTGACACACAGTGATTGCACAGACCCATCAAACATAAAATTCCATAACATACAGAATTAAGTAAATAAGTAAATAAATAGTTGCACAATATTTTTGGTACAGTATCTGCAGATATTGCCCGTAAAAGTTTCCCTTTCTTCCTGTGTTTCTTTATCTAAAACTTAAAAAAACAAACAACCAAGTCAATGCAAAACAATACATATGTACACTAGACAACTGTACATGTCCGTCAAATAAATTTACACGTTAGAACAAAAATATGTATGTCAACCCAGCAACCAGTTTGAGAAGGGACAGAATGAAGGAAAGAGCTTATCTAGTCCTTCCCCTTCCTTACAAATCAGATCTAATACTGAAATAAAACCATAATTCAATACCAGCTGTCATTATTTATGGAAACAATATAAATACATGGGTAATAGCCTCATTTTACAAACTACAGTAAATCTTCATAGAAATTTACTTTTAAGAGAACAAGAAAAACACACTAATAATAAGTGAGCACTTCAGCAAATATAAATGTATATATTACATGTATCTGTATATATTTACATATTATTTAGACAGTATTTACATAAACATACTTATTTAAATGTACACTACTGTATTCATAATAATCAGTCTCATAACTACTATTGCATACAATAAGGTTCTCCGCAGTATATCTGTTCTAAACTACATTGTATGTTAACTGACTTAAATTTCTTAAAGGGTCAATATTGAATCTTTGCTGTTTTTTACAGACGATCTATTGGCCAAACTAATTGATTAGGAATGAACAATATTAGCAGTTTGACATTGCCATCTGCAGATGAAAATTTTGCCAATATTCACAGCCATCATATTGGCAAAATGAACAAATGTATCATGATGCTTCACCTCGTAATCACTGCATGGGTACTTTAGAAATTAAGGGCTTTATTATTATAAGGGTAAGATGCTGTTTTTCTTGTTTTGCATCTGCTCCTTACACAAATATACTGTCACTTTTGAAGCAACAAGTCAGTCTTCATAAAGTAAAGACTTTGTGCTCATGATGACAAATCGGTGTTGGTGATAACTGAGATCAGAAAATAAAATGAACTGTAAATTGTAATATTTAAATCTGTGCAAGTAGCTAAAGATTGAACTATACCCATTGTTCCAACATTACTGAAGTCCAGAGGATGTTCATGTTCCAGTTTGCATGCACTATGGATTTAAATTAATCACATGTACTGTCCTGTGAGTGCTTATGTCTGATCTTTGTTTTTGGAGAGTGATTGCTGTAAGGCTTGTAAAAATTTTTGTACATTTTATTTAATTACAAATAGCTGAGAGTGATAACTCTATATTGTGTTTTTAAAGTAATGTGTTGTTACCTTTTACAGAACAAACTAAAAATGTCTACCCTGTCACGCTTAGGTGTGGGGAGGATAGAAAAGGTCTTGATTGCCAATCGAGGAGAGATCGCATGTCGTGTAATGCGTACAGCAAAGAAGATGGGCGTCCGCTCTGTAGCTGTGTACAGCGATGCAGACAGACACTCCATGCATGTGGCCATGGTGAGACCTTGAATCACTTTTCCCTCCTTATGTACATAGTGGCTGTGTTGCTTCAGTGTTTTTTCTGTTTTGTTGTTTTTTAGGCAGATGAAGCGTACCATATCGGCCCTCCACCCTCCCAGCAGAGTTACCTCTCCATGGAGAAAGTTCTGGAAGTGGCAAAGAAGTCCGGTTCACACGTGAGACATACTTTATTAATTTTGAAAAACAAAACCCTAGGATCCCATTCAGCCTGTCAGTGGGTATAAATATCCGCGTTGTGTTTGATCACAAAATCAAGTGGGACGTATGGACTGAGAGATTGGTTACAAACTCCCAGCAGAGGCTGTTTTTCTTTTATTAAACTATGATCTTATAATATCAGCAGCAAAACGCTCCCGTGTTTTGATTGAGAGTGACCTTTTTTAGCATTATCTGCTGGGTTGACAATGCAACAGGAGAAAACTGTCAGGCATCTCGTTGGCAAACATGCAGTCCACACCTGTCTCCCATTGAAAATGTGTGGAATATTATGAAGCACAAAATATGAAAACAGGGACTGTTGAGCAACCACCTACAAAACTTCAACAATTAGTGTCCTCAGCTGTGTTTTTGAAAGGAAAGGTGACGTAACACAGTGTCAGCTTTTTTGGAACATGCTGCAGGCATCAAATTCAAGTTGAGTGAATATTTGATTAAAAAAGAAAAACAATGAAGTCCGTCAGTTTGAATATTAATTATCTTGTCTTGGTAGAGTATCGAAGTAAGAGTTAAAAAAGGATTTGTAAGTCATTGTATTCTGTTTTTATTTACATTTTGCACAATGTCTTAAGTTAATTGGAATTGAGTTTTGTAACACAGAACATCAAAAAAGCCAATCAGCATTGTGGGTGATCAGCAACACCTTCTTGTCCTTGTATTTGCACTGTTACCATGCTCCTCTGTTGACATGTTTTTGTTTTGTTAATTATTTTTAACACTGTGTCAGTGTTGATAGTCTACTGTATTTTGTTGCCAACTGTCACTGATTCCTGGCACACCCCAATTTCCCCACAGGGACAAATAAACAAACTAGCTCACTGTTTAGATGTAGAAGAGCAGTAATGGTTCAGTTTTTATGTAGCCATGCTGAAGGGAGCTTCTAAAAATGAGTGAAGACATCACAATGTTCATTTTTTTTTTAATGTCTGTAACCAACTTCGGCTTTGGAATTTCCCCTGTAGGACTAATAAAGGAAAATTTTATCTTATCTTATCTTGTCAAAATCCTAAACTTGTTCTTATGTAAAGCTGTATTTCTGTGTTTGTGTCTGCATAGGCTGTCCACCCTGGTTACGGCTTTCTGTCAGAAAACACCGAGTTCGCAGAGGCATGTAAACAAGAGGGCATCATCTTTATCGGGCCACCTTCCTCTGCCATCAGAGACATGGGCATCAAAAGGTAACACTAACAAGAATATCAGTATATTTCATATCCAGCTGCTGTCCATGTTTTAGTCTGTCTTATGTTTGTTTAGGCATTTGTGTCTCTGCAGGAGAATTTCATGACTTTGTCCTTGTTCCCAGCACATCCAAACACATCATGTCAGCTGCAGGGGTGCCAATCATTGGCGGTTACCATGGAGAGGACCAATCAAATGAGAGACTGCAGGCAGAAGCCGCACAGATAGGATATCCTGTGATGATTAAAGCAGTCCGAGGAGGAGGAGGCAAGGTGAGGACGAGGAAAAGCCCCAGAACGTTTCTAAAGTCACACAGTGAAATAACGTGACATGTTTGTGTTCAGGGTATGCGTATAGCACGGTCGGACTCGGACTTCCTGGAGCAGTTGGAGTCGGCGAGAAGAGAAGCCAGAAAGTCCTTCAATGACGACGTCATGCTGGTTGAGAAGTTTGTGGAGGACCCCAGGTAAAATGAATAACAGCAATAAATGACATAAAATGAACTTTGCCTTGTTTTGCTAATTTTTGGTGTTTCTCCTGCAGACATGTGGAGGTTCAGGTGTTCGGGGACATGCACGGTAACGCTGTTTATCTGTTTGAGAGGGACTGCAGCGTCCAGAGGAGACACCAGAAGATCATCGAGGAGGCACCTGGAGTGAGTAATGAGGGTCACATGGAGGGGGCAGGACCCAGATACTCAAACTTATATTTGCTTGTATTAACATTTATAATGGTGTACTTGATGGATAGTTTTTCTAATAGTCTGTAGGTAAATGTTGTAGAAACACATTTCTTCAGTTCAGTCAGACTATTTTTTGATTCAGGTTATTGTGAAGTGAGTTTAAATTTACATTTATTATTAAAGTAAAGTCTCACAGATTGTTTTTAGGGGTTCTGTGATATTTTATGTTATTTAAAAAAATAAATTTAGCAATTTCTCAGGGGCTCTTACGGGAAAAGAGTGGAAACCGAGGGTATTAAAACTAACTAACTGATGGACAGGATACCGTGAGATTTCCTTAAATTCTGATTTATTAATCAGTTTTCTCCAAAGGATATTATTTGGATATCATACCAACATATATCCTTGTGAGAAAACCTTATCTATAAAGGCAAACAGCCAGAAAAATAAAGTTAAATTAGAAGAACTGAGAGAGCTCAAACCACCAATGAGGCATTTCCATCGTTGTCTGGTAAGTTACCGTCACAAATGTGGAAAAATGCTCTATTTTTTACTGTTAACAAGTCATTGAAAAATTCCTGGATCCACATTTGGATTAAGATCGCCACCAAAATCATGTCACTTCTTTCTTGTACCATGACCAACATTCCCTGAAAGTTTTATCAAAGTTTATTGAGAACTTATTGAGTTATAAGAGAAAATGTTAGAAAACTGATAATCCTGTTGAAAGAAAACAGAGCACAGTTTTAACAGTTTTTCCTCAGTGCACATGTTTAATTTAATGAACTTTTTGTCATGGAGCAATGCTTAAAGTGTGGGTCCTGAATGAAACTAACAATGCCTTTATTTTTGGCTTAATATCTTAAATTGTGACTTTTTAAGTATTTTAATTGGAGCATATTGATCTGTAAATGTGCTTTTTTAGCTCAGCTTTAACTTAGACAAAAAGAAGTTAATCAAGTCTCAAAGCTCATTTTTGTAGATTTGCCCTTCAAGCTGACATTTAACATCATCAGGGCTTTGGCAAAACTATTTTTGCTCAATTTTATATCTTCTGCTCATACTTCATGATTTGCTTCTTTTTTGTTTATACATTTTATTTATGTCTTTATTTTTACTTGTAAATGTCCTTTTTTTGCTTCGCCTTGAAAAGTGCATAATAAATAAGGTATTGTAATTATTGTTTTATGTCAATCTTTCAGTATATTCTGATTATAATTTAAGTTTAATTGTAGTTGAATATTATGTAAAATAGAGTTGATAGAAAAAAAGAATAAAAAATACTTCAATCTTTTAAAAATGTGTTTGTTTACTGCTACTGTCTCTATCAATAACTAGGACTTACTTTTTGAAAATCTTTTTTTCACAAAAACCATGGAGTGAAATAAAAGAGGATAATTCATTATTAATTCATCAAAGAAGCAAACCTATAAGCTGCATGTTTAAGTTTTTTTAAATTATTGCTAGTGTTATGTCAAAGTTCTGCTTAAGAAGGTCCTTTTAGAGGATACTTAATTCTACGTGGTTGTCCTTGGTTTAGTAAATTAGAAGATTAACTTAGTCACTGGACTTGTTCTTCATCAGCTTGTAAATCTAAATTTGACCGTGTTTACATTTGTTTTTATTTTTCAGCCTGACATTAGCGCTGAGGTTAGGAGAAAACTCGGAGAGGCCGCAGTCAGAGCAGCAAAGGCTGTGAACTATGTGGGAGCAGGTGGGTCATGCTAACACTCAGTCTCACTAAAGCAGCACAGAAAACAACATTAGTGACGTCACAAAGGTAAATCTTCCTCTGCAGGTACGGTGGAGTTCATCATGGACGCCCAGCACAACTTCTACTTCATGGAGATGAACACGCGGCTCCAGGTGGAGCACCCGGTCTCTGAGATGATCACGGGGACGGACCTGGTGGAGTGGCAGCTCAGGGTGAGGGACGACGGCGTTGGTGATTAAACTCCTCCACCTCCTCCTCTTCTTCTCTTCTTTCTTCTTGATGTTTTCTCTTGGTGTGACTCTCCTCCAGGTGGCAGCAGGGGAGCGCCTGCCTCTCCTCCAGGATGACATCACACTGAGAGGACACTCTTTTGAGGCACGAATCTACGCCGAGGACCCAAACAATGACTTCCTGCCGGGGGCGGGGCCTCTGCTGCACCTGTCCACCCCGGCGGCAGACCAACACACACGGATAGAGACCGGAGTCAGAGAAGGTACGAGGGCGTGGGGTCTGTTGATTTTATCACGAGGAGATGATCTGAGATGCCTTTTGTTTTTGTCTTAAATCAAACTCTAGGTATTTTATTGACTCAAAACAATTTCTGCTTCTAAACCAGATACCTCATCTATTAAAGAGTGGTATGATATTTTATATGAAATCTATGTAATGGAAAGAATTTCTTTTTCTTTGAGGCTACAGGACAGTAAATTTTGAGAAAGTTTTGAAAAAGTGGAAAATGTATATTTCCCTGAAATACCTGACTTATGTTTAAAAGAACAAAAGTTTCCTCTCTGTATCTTTATATGACAATATTTGCACATTTAAAACCCTCACCAAAACCCATCTTTTTAGAATTGCTTTTAATGTATGACTGCTCTTACATGTACTTTATGTTCCTTTTCTTTTCTTTTTAATCATGTTTTTTATTTTTATGTTGTTTTCTATGATGTTCTTAACCTCTATACAGCATCTTTGAGTGCCTAGAAAAGCGCTTTATAAATAAAATTTATTATTATTATTATAATATGACAACACCCCTTGTTCTTTTCTAATTTATGTTGTAATAAGAAGTGTTTTGATATTTTATAAAAGAAGGGAAAAAACAGACTGTATGAATGAAAAAAGAAAGAATGTAACCCAGGAAGACCATATATATGTTATACAATGATCCTTAACAAAGAAAAAAAACATAGAACAATTGCTGCTTGTAACTATCTGGAAACTATCTATTCAAATCACTTCACTTGAGTTAAAAATATATTTACATGAGAAATGAATCAGTTTTTTTGTTTAAAAATCCACATCTACAACACCTTCCAGTAACGAATTGTTTGATTGATTAAGACGAAGTTTATTTCAAACATATAACAAAAGGCAAAATAAAAGTACAGACAGAAAAAGAAAATTAGCACCTGGTTAAATGTTACAGGTCTGAAAAGGAGTGAGAAGAAGTCAAACGTATTTATTGCCATCCCTCTCTATTAGGTTATGTTAATGTTGTAAATATTATCCTTATTTTTATATTGAGATTCTATTTTATGTTTGCGCTGTAAAGAATTATCTTTATTTTTATTTAGATTTCTTTAGTCTTAGATTATGAAAATGTTGTAAATATCCTAACTTTTGATTTGATTGGATTTTTGTTCTGTGCTGCTAACCACCTTGTTTATTGCTTTTATATTTCTGTTTGGCTGAAACCAGGACCTCAGTAACTAGTTTCGCTCTTTTCTCATATAAATGCAGACTGGAATGATAACTAAAACTCATTTGAATCTTTTAGTCATTAACCATTTATTTGGCTTCCCAATCTATATAGATATAAACATGCTTTTAACTTTTTATCTACTTTTATCTCTTTAAAAAAAAGAAATTAATGAAAAAAAGAAACAAATGCACTTGTTCAGAATACTTAAAATTTTGCTGCTTCACATTAAATAACACAGTTGACAGAAATAAAATAAAGAACATGTGTCCTACTTGGCATTTCCCAAATCAGAATATTTTGTTCAAGCTGATGATAATTTAAATGTTCAGTTATAATTTAATATTTTAAGTTTTAGATTATGTAACTTGCTTTTGTAAGTTTGGGTCCAGAGCCGAAAGTTTGAGAACGCCTGGTCTAATGAATTTTAAATTAAAAAGAAAATAAGACTAACGGTCAAAGGAGATTTCTGAGGAAATACAGTGCAGAGATAAAGAAAGGACTTCCTATATTACTGACTGTCTTGGAAATATGCATCAACCAATCTGTGAATTTAACATTAATATTCTATTCCCTGGTCAAGTTTTTATCAAGTTATTTAGACAATATCAAGGGGAAAAAGGGCATTAAGGAGTACAGGAATCCACCATGTGAGGAGGATGATGGGTTGAAAAAGAAAAAAATGAATACACAAATTAAGATTTAAACAACTTAACTGAGCAACTGAGGGTAAAGAAACACTATAATTACCAAAAAGAAAGGCCAAGGTTACTTAAAAAATA
The DNA here is from genome assembly GCA_037902135.1 of Cetoscarus ocellatus. Classification (NCBI taxonomy): domain Eukaryota; kingdom Metazoa; phylum Chordata; class Actinopteri; order Labriformes; family Labridae; genus Cetoscarus; species Cetoscarus ocellatus. Next base: position 710,131 of record JBAMNC010001034.1, read on the forward strand.
TAGTGGTATATACATATAAATACTGATGCAAAAATACTGCAACATATAAATCTATGATAACAAATGACCACACGAAAGAACAACAATAAACAACTGATGAATGACAGAGTTACATCAGTGATTTTTAAATGATAGCACCACTGAAATTATAAAATAATAATCCAATAAGTCAGTGTGTTTGGTTATGTAGAAGATCACCAAGAGGACAACTGGACTACCTAAATGTAAAAAGTACTTTCTGATTTTTGTTTTTATTTTGTGTGACTCTCCTTTAGGGGACGAGGTTTCAGCACATTATGATCCAATGATCGCCAAGCTTGTGGTTTGGGGAGAAGATCGATCTGCTGCTCTAAAGAAGCTTCGGTACTGCTTACGGCAGTACAATGTAAGTTCACTCTGCACTAAACCCAAACCAAAGCTGTGAAACTCAGCTCTTAAAACCATAAGCTGAAAACAGTCTGTCATGAAACATCTTAGTCTGATTAACCACTTTGACACAGGAAACACAGGCTAATGCATTACAACATGAAATATTAAAAGTATGTGTACAGTAGTCTGTATTAACTGGGCCTGAGGAGTGCTGGGAATTTTCAAAGTGTGAAGTTTTCCATGGAGGTAAACAGGAATGTAGGTTTTCCAGTAAAACCTCCCACTGGAGCTTATGGCTGATGCATGTTTGTCAGATTGATTGAACAAAAATACAAAAATAAATACAAAAAAAGAATCAACGTTTTTCTGCCCAACACGGCCTCTAATATGTACAAAGATACCTCCTCTGTCGGCTCCTCTCGGCTCTCATGCCGTCCTCGCACATCCAGGTTCATTGCTGAGCTGACTCTAATTTTTTCCTCAACACTTATCATTAACTTGAAATAAGCAAAATACTGTAAATCATAATGATGCAAATATTAATCAAATTATAATCATGTAAGACCTTTTTAAATGCAATGAAATCATAAAATTGTTAATCAATTAATAACTGAACTGAGATTACCTTCAATTACACAAACTAGGCATACAGCACCTTTGAGGAAGAAAACTGGAATTTACTAAAGTGAAAGTTTGCCCTTAACAGAGATTATAAATGAAGTTGGGGGAACTATATTTTATCATAATCTTACGAAAACAACCAGATATCATGTAAGTATATTTGAGAATATCTCTGCTGTCTCTCATTTCTTGTTATTTATGTCTGGATATGACAGTTTGTTTAAATTACCCACGATTTCCCGTTAAATCTTATAATTGACATGGAAGTTTCCAATTTGGAATATTTCAAAATTCTCAAGCTTAACTTGCTGTGAAAAGTTTCAGGAAATTTACCGGAAATGTTCCGCCCCTTTGCAGCAATAGTAAAAACTGGTTTAATTTTATTCTTAAGTAGAAATAAGTTGATTTAATTTACTTTTCAGACAAAATGATTAGAGCATTTGGGACAAAGGCAGGCCAAATGATTTTTAATAATCAATAACAAAGATTTGTATGACTACTACCTTGACCAGGTTACTCTCCTAAAATATTTTTTGTTATCAGTTGGACTTAAGAGGAATATTTTGATTGATTTTGATTTTGATGTATTTATTTTAAACATATAACAAGAGACAAAAAAAACTGCAGACAGAAAAGAAGAAAATTAGAGCTTGGATAAATGTTACATGTCTGAAAAAGAGTGAGAAGAAGTTAACACTTATCTAATCCCACCCCGTCTCCATCATTAAATAAGTAATTATATAGCTTCCCAACCTATATACATATAAACATGTGATTTTTTTTTTAATCTAATTTTATCTATGTCTGAAAACGGTTAGGGTTAGGGTTAAATAAACTAAATACACCTAAATACCAAAACATGTTTTTATCAGTTTGTTGCAGGTAGAAAGTACCTATAATGGGCTTTGAATTGAATTTTAACTGAACTGTTTGGTTTTGAGCTTGAAAATATCAGGATAAATTTGATAAAAGATGTTTATTGTTTTGTGAAATTGTAGTTATTTTGACGTCCTGTTGGAACCATTGATTTCTAACAGTATAACATTAATGTGACCCTTCTGACAGCCAAAGTTGCCCCTCCCTAATTTAAACAACCGAACAACTACACAAAATATCTTGGATTTTGCTTTACATCTTTACATTTGTCTTTCAGATCGTAGGTCTGAACACTAACATCGACTTTCTGCTGAGTCTGTCGGGTCACCCAGAGTTCGAGGCGGGAAACGTGAGCACCAGCTTCATCCCTCAGCACTACGCCGACCTCTTCCCCACACCGAGGGCCCCCTCTGGGGCCACGATCTGCCAGGCCGCCCTGGGCCTGATGCTGCAGGAGAGGAGACACACACGGGAGTTCACTCAGACGTCCACTGGTGAGAGGACGGGGTCATCTCGAGGACATTTTCTTAAATTAATGTGTTAAGTTAAGTGTTTTAATGTGGTGGGTCTCATTTTTAGACCCTTTCTCCCCGTTTGGCTCCAGCAGCGGTTGGAGGAGCAACATCGAGTTTCACAGAAACATGACGCTGCAGGTGGGAGAGAAAAGTAAGTGAGTGGTGAAGGAGGCTGTAGTCCTCGCACCTGGGGACGAGGGTTAAATCAGGCCTGTGGCCTCTTTCCTGCATGTTATTCCCCACTCTCACCCTAGTGTCCAGCTCTCTCTCTTTCAAATAATGACGTAAAAGCCCTTCGAGGAGAAGAATCACAGTTAAATAAATGTCAGTATCAAACAAAAGAATGAAGACAGATTTGGTTACTTACAGGTTTTACCAAATTTATTGAAATTAGGGCCGGACAATACGGCCTAAAAAGAAAATCCCCGATTTTTTTTTTTTTCACAAAATTCAATTTAATTGATTTTTTCACCTCTGAAGGAAAAAGCTCAAAGTGACACAAAAATATGAGAATCAAGTTTTGCTTTTATGTTATAAAAATATATTCTGAAACTAAACAGAATCTCCCTCTAATAGTTAAGTTGCATGCTGGTATTTTTTCATAAAATGTTGACAATGTAGTTTCAGCGTAGGCATTTTTGTCTACATGAACACTGAATTCTGAGCTGTTTTCACAGTTTATGAACATGGAACTCTCTGATCAGAATTTAATGTCATTTATAAAACAAATACAAGCCTAAACGTGTGCTTGTGGCAAAACTGACGAGGCCTACCATGATGAAAACTGTACATTTGCAGTGTTTTTATTTTCAAACATACACTAAAAATTCACCTCTATGCAGCTGCCTGTTTGAATATACTGATGTTAAACCCAAGTCCTTGCATGAAGTTACAATACTGCCTCCTCTTGGTTTATCTATTTATTAAATGTTTGTTTGTACAGGGACAGTATGAAGCAAGAGATTGTTGCCACACACGACAGCATTTATAGCCTGAGCTAATTTGCAATGCCCATCCCTAGTCGGGCATTTAAAAAAAAAAAAACAGCAATAAATTCTGTTAAAAGGGGAAAATTTTTTTTTTTTTAATAATAACAGACAGAACATTACCAAAAATACATAAAACAACACAATTGCTTCTTTTCTTCTCTTCAAACTGTTTGGATGTTGAAAATTGTAAAATAAATCTGTTTTTATGTTTGTGTCTTCAGAAGTGGACGTGCTCATCATTTACTGCAAAGATGGCAGCTACACAATGAAGGTGAGCTGATGGAGAGCCTCTGTCCTTCTTGACCTCTTTCTCTGAAGATTAAGTCATGAAAAGTGTCATAAATTATACTTTTCACCAAACTCCATCTTCTCATACAGGCCACTCATGGTGCCCTCACACAACATCAGCCCCACAGTTCACAAAGTTTTATTTAATCAATAAAGTTTAACAGTCATGTTTTATACCTGCATCACTGCAGGTGTTCTTAGCCGGCCTGAAAACCTTATCCATGCCCTCACTTGGATTTGAATTGTTGGTCTGTGTTTTTTCCTCCTTCCTAAATAAATTTCCTCTTTCAGATCGGAGAGGAGGTGTACACTGTGACAGGAGAGGTGGAGGTTGAAGGTGGAGCTTCATTTCTGCACTGCTCAGTCAATGGAGTGAAGTCTCGACCCAAACTGGTGATCCTGGACAACACCGTGCACCTCTTCTCCATGGTGTGTTCCTACAGAGAGTTATCTGTTGATAGTAAAATACAATTGCACAGAAATGTAAAAAATAGCATGAGAATGAGGTTGAGGATGGGTTAAAATTTGCCTCCTAATTGAAATCATAACTAGAAAGCACTCGGAGAGTGCAGACCTCCGCCAAGCGCCACAGTTCCCCCTATTTGTCATTTGCACCATAAATATTAGTCCCACATTTATTTTGACTACATTTTTAGATTCCTTGACCATGAAAACATACTATTGGCAACTGGATTCATAATGATATCAACATTAGTTCAGCAGTTATTCACGAAAATCGAATTTTCCTTAATGGCGGTTTTCTTCTGGATCTAGCTCCCTAGCTTTTGAAGATACAGCAAATCCGTTGGCACCTTCCAGATTCCACAGTGCCTTGGCTATTTAATGGTGTTTGTTGCGTGTTTATAGCTTCATTTGTTCTCTTCCTATGATGAAAATTCCAAAGGTCCCCTATTATTTCATATTCTGGATCATAGTAACAGGAATTATTCCTTTATCCAGATCAGTCTTTGATATACTGTAGAGCATGTTAGAAACTTGTCCTGTATTGTTTTCCCAAGTGCCCTGACCATTATTTGTGGAGTTATATGCACAAATGTGGAAAATGGCCCTATCTCCCAATGCTAAAGAATCCTTTAAAAAATTCCTGGATCCAGACGGAGATCCGGATCGCTTCCAAAATCTAATCATTTGTTCCTTATCCTAATCTGGACATTCCCTGAAAATTTCATCAATATCCGTCCATAAGTTTTTGAGTAATGTTGCTAACTAACTAACAGACAGACAGACAGGCAAACCCTCCCAAAAACATAACCTCCTTGGCAGAGGTAATCATCTGAAACATGATGCATTGATTAAAGGATTATTTTTAACAACTCTATAAATGCACATAGTTGAAGAAAAGCTTGATACAGAGAATATTTGTCACTTTTTAATAACTACTCACACTTCTCAGTCGATGCCACGCCCCCCACGCCAGAACACGGCCAAAAGTTTGAAACTGGAAAATCAGATCTGAAAGTGAAAAAAAGAAATCTGAGACTAAAAAGATAAGCTTTAAATCTGAAAATATTAATCTTGCAACTGAAAAATATGACACATCACATGTTAAAATAGATTAGAGATTAGATTAGATTACTTTATTAATCCCTTTGGAGAACTCTCTCGGGGAACATAAGGATTCCAATAGCACTTTCAAAAAGTAGATAAAAAGATATATAAAAGAAGATAGATATAGATAAATATCAAACAGATTTTAATAAATAGAAATAAAAAATTAACATGGCTACTGGCTGGCTACTGCTTCTTCACATCTTCAATATATTTCAGAATAAAAAAAAAAAAAAAAAAAGTCATTAAAATAATTACAGAGGTGAATCAAAAGTATATTTAACTGAAAAAAATCTCTTACACTTATTTTTAATTCAATTTAGTGTTTTTATTTTTTAAATCAAGAACAAACATTGAAATTTCAGTTACAAATGTAATTTTTTCTCTTTTTTTTTCACATTCAGCACTTTTGGTCTGGATTTATCTCCATGCCTAAGCGTCATTAATTTGTTCATAAATGGGGAATTAAAGCACTCCAGTTTGATCCAGGTTTCTTCATCTTTGTAAAACAGAAACTCCGTTAAAAAATCTCATCAACAGACTTTTATAAACATTACATTTTCTCTATTTTGTGTCGTAATATAAACATGCGTTTCTTCATTTCTGTCCTGTTTCAGTCCTCGTACAGAAATCTCCTCGTGTTGCTGCAGAAACTGTTTTAACGTCTTTCATCTTCCCGCTCGCTGGTCAGAGACAAACTCTCCGTCTCTGAAATTAAAGGCAGCTCAGATCCTCTTACCTCGGCCGCCAGGTAACTGTCTCTTCAGTTTCTGACGTCCTCACATCTCCTCTCTTCTGCAGGAGGGGAGCGCTGAAGTGTCCGTCCCTGTCCCAAAGTATCTGGCTGGTGTGAGCGGCTCCGGGGCCCAGGGGGGGGCAGTGGCCCCCATGACGGGGACGATAGAGAAGGTGAGCGGGTGAGGGCTTTGTTTAACGGGGAGATTATTTAGTTTTTTCTTTAATTTATGGGATTTTCATGCTTTTATTGAGTAAGAGAGAGATCAATCGAGTCAGAAACAGGGGTGAGAGTTTGGGGGAAGACGTGCAGAAAAGGGCAAAGGTCAGATTTGAACCCATATGACCTTGTCAAAGGTGATTACCAAGCAGGAATGTCCACGTCCCATGTATGAAGAGAGGCAGTCAGTATCCTACACTATATCGCCAGAAGTCTTCACTCACCATCCAAATCATTGAACCAGTGTTAATTTTGTTAACTAATTATTTTCGTCATAGTTTTTATCTACAACCTTTTTTCCCTGATGAAAACTAGACAGTGACTAATAAAAACAAGTGCACATGGACAAAAACTAAAACTAAATTCACTGGAATTTACATCAACAAATAAAATCTATACGAAAATGTTTGACAGAGACTTAATCCAATCAGATCTAATTTGGTCATGTAGAAAGTAGAGACAAGTTAGGAATATATCCAATCACAGCTACTTTGGTTGTGTGGAAAGGTTGGATGAGTTAATAGGGTCATCCAATCACAGCTGCCTTAGCTTGGTGGTGGTGTGATAAGTTGTGGAGCGATCCAATCAGAGCTCCTCTCTTTATGAATTGATATATTCATGTAGAGCAGGTTCACTGTTTGTTGTCAGTTCTGGTATTGTAACTGAGATGCTCTGCCAGGTAGCCTAAATAAAGGTGACTGCATTTCACACTAAAGTTCAATTTGTTTCTGTTCATTTATACATTCAGACTTTACTAGCATTCAATAAAGGGTTATTAGATGTTTGATTTTATCCAAGTGTAAAACATGACTTCAGAAGTTCAAGGAAACATAAAAAGTGCCTTACCCTTTACACTTTATATTTTAGTCAACTAAATTTACGGTAGATTTCATCGACTAAAATGTGAAATTTCATCAACTAAAACCAGACTAAGATTACAGCAATTTAGATGACTAAATTATGACTGAAACTACTTTCCACACAACCAAAGTAGCTGTGATTGGATATATTCCTAACTTGTCCCTACTTTCTACATGACCAAATTAGGTCTGATTGGATTAAGTCTCTGTCAAACATTTTAATCTAGTTTTTATTTGTTGATGAAAATGTCAGTTAGTTTAGTTTTAGTCTTTGTCCATGTGCACTTGTTTTTTATTAGTTAGTTGTTTTTGTCAGGGGATAAAAAGGTTGTTGATGAAAACGATGACGGAAATAATTAGTCAACAAAATTAACACTGCATCTCACCAAGATATTTTGGACAATTTCATGCTCCAACTTTGTGGGGATGGTTTGGGGACGGCCCCCTCCTGTTCCAAAATGACTGAGCACCAGTGCACAAAGCAGGTCCATAAAGACCTGGATGAGGGAGTTTGTACAGCCACAACGTGACTGGCCTGCACAGAGTCCTGACCTCAACCCCATAGATCACCTTTGGCATGAATTTGAGCAGAGACTGTGAGCTAGGTCTTCCAACATCAGTGTCTGACCTCACAAATGCTCTTCTGGAAGAATGGTCAAAAATTCCCATAAACACTCCTGAACCTGAGGAGCGGCAAAGGGGCCAAAATCATATCTCAACTCAAGGTCATATGTGTGTGAAGGCAGACGAGAGAATACTTTAGGCAGTATAGTGTATGTTGTAGGACATTTCTAATTATTTTAAACAGAGGAAGGTGATTTTTTTCAGCTCTTGGACACAGGACAACGTTTTGATCTACAAGATCTAGACAGACAAGCACATGATTAGTTTGTCAATTTCTTTTTCAAGAGGAAAAATCATTTTTTCCCTTTGTTTATCATCTTCAGAGTTTTCCTTGTGGTTGATAAGTGCCTACTTGTTGTTTGTGTTGAGATCTCATAATTATGCACTTTATTCACCAAGAACAGATCAATCATTGCAAAATTAAAGGAGATAATTCAGAGATGGACACACAAAATCATCAGTCCAGACTGATTCTAATGAGTGCCTTCTTCATTCCTGTGCACTGTAGAGGGTTTTTTATTATTAAAATGGCTGAATCTTTTCTTCGTGTTGCGTTCAGGTGCTGGTGAAGGCTGGAGACAAAGTTTCTGTTGGAGATCCTCTGATGGTGATGATCGCCATGAAGATGGAGGTGAGAGGCTTCTGCTGGATCACACACTCTTCATTCTCAGCTGAGAACCTACGCTGCTGCTTTATTTTCAAGATGTCCAAATATAAATATTATTTTGGACATTCATGTAGGAATAGAGCCCAAAAATGACCAGATAGATATACTGTGAAATACCCAAATCTTTATTTATACATCCAAGAAAGAAGAGATAATTATAAATGTATCTATATCTGGCCTTTTTTCCTTTGACCTTCATATACTGTAATTCATATTAGCTTCATTATAGGTTTTTTTTTATTTATTGGGCTGTCTGAAATCCAAAATTAATTCAGTACCAACTGTGTTGGCCTACTAAAAAGTATGTGACTTTAATCATATTGACGGTATGTTTCTATGTAGGAGTAACGGATAACTGTACAACTTTAAAGGGCTTTGACATGCATTTAGTTCAGGTTTTTTGCATTGGGGTTGCTCGAGGCCCACGGGACTAATAAATATAACTGACAATATAGCAATTGACCAGCTCTCCCCCTGACAGTGTTAGTTTTGACAGCACTTTTTAATTTAGTTTTAGTTATAGTCTTTTGCCTACAACATCCTTTAGTTTTAGTCATAATTTAGTCATCTAAATTGTTTTAATTGAAGTCTAGTTTTAGTTGATGTAATTTCACAACGTCCTTATGGACCTGCTTTGTGCACTGGTGCTCAGCCATGTTGGAACAGGAAGGGGCCTTCCCCAAACTGTTTCTACAAAGTTGGAGCATGAAATTGTCAAAAATCTTTTTTCCCCTGACGAAAGCTTGACAGTAACTAATAAAAACAAGTGCACATGGACAAAAACTCAAACTAAATTAACTGACATTTTCATCAACAAATAAAATCTAGACTAAAATGTTTGACAGAGACTTAATCCAATCAGACCTAATTTGGTCATGTAGAAAGTAGGAACAAGTTAGGAATATATCCAATCACAGCTACTTTGGTTGTGTGGAAAGGTTAGTTTTATAGTCATTACCTAAAATATCTTTAAGTTTTATTCATAATTTAGTCATCTAAATTGTTTTAATTGTAGTTTAGTTTTAGTTGATGAAATTTCACAACATTTTAGTCGATGAAATCTGCTGTAAATTTAGTCGACTAAAATATGAAGTGTAAAGGGTAAGGCATTTTTTATGTTTCCTTGAATTTCTGAAGTCATGTTTTACACTTGGATAAAATCAAACATCTAATAACCCTTTATTGAATGCTAGTAAAGTCTGAATGTATAAATGAACAGAAACAAATTGAACTTTTGTGTGAAATGCAGTCACCTTTATTTAGGCTACCTGGCAGAGCATCTCAGTTACAATACCAGAACTGACAACAAACAGTGAACCTGCTCTACATGAATATATCAATTCATAAAGAGAGGAGCTCTGATTGGATCGCTCCACAACTTATCCCACCACCACCAAGCTAAGGCAGCTGTGATTGGATGTCCCTCTTAACTCATCCAACCTTTCCACACAACCAAAGCAGCTGTGATTGGATATATTCCTAACTTGTCCCTACTTTCTACATGACCAAATTAGGTCTGATTGGATTAAGTCTCTGTCAAACATTTTAGTCTAGTTTTTATTTGTTGATGAAAATGTCAGTTAGTTTAGTTTTTGTTTTTGTTCATGTGCACTTGTTTTTATTAGTTACTGTCTAATTTTTATCAGGGGAATAAGGTTGTTGACAAAAATTATGACAAAATAATTAGTCAACAAAATTAACACTTACAGAGATATAGTTGAGTATGGATGCCAGCCAAGTCTACGGTGCCACTGAATGTCTCGTAATTCCTCCACTTTTAGGGTGAAACTACACAAAAAACTACACTGGCTTAGCTAGACGCTACAGTTCGATTCTTTTCAGCGTTTTGAGGGATTGTAAAATGCAGACGTGGTCTGAGAGCTGTTTTTCTTTTTCCTGCAGCACACGATCAGGGCGCCGAAGTCCGGCGTGATCAAGAAGGTCTTCTTCAGCGAGGGCTCTCAGGCCAACAGGCACGCTGCTCTGGTGGAGCTGGAGGAGGAGGTGGAGGAGGCGGAGGCCAGCGGGCAGTAAATGGACTCACAAGCACACTAAAACATCCACCTTCACAGATCCAGAGCTGCGACCTCCAGGTATGAGTGAGACGGTCTCAGCACTTCGATCCTCCCACAGCCGTCAGCCTGGTTATTAGTCCGGTTCAGATCAGGATGGAAACAACTCTCTGTCTCCTCGAGGACCTCAAATTCATTCACAAAGGTCAAACAGTTTCAGTGACCTGTTTTTCTGGGTTGTGGCCGTGAAAAGGCTAAACTAAGGAGAATCTCTGTACAGATGCCTTCTGCTGATCAGATCATTGCCTTTATGTTGATTGTAAAACTCGTTTGTTTCTGCTTTTCTTTCTCTCTCCTGTTTGTTTGTTTCTTTAGTGTTTCCCCCTCGCTGTGTCCTTTATCTTCATATGGGTGCTAGAAATGTTTGAGCTCACTGGGGTGAAGTTTTATTAAATAGATGGTTTATTACACTAAAGATCAGAAGAGAAACTGCTGAAAAAAAGCTTCTGTGGGATAAAACAAGTGTAAAAGTTACTGACGATGAAGAAGAAAGATTAACAGATGAATGAAATCAGCAAAACCATGAACCTGAAATCACTGTCCAGAAAAACCATGGAGCTCAAGACGACATTTTCTGATTCATTTTTAGGTTTCCATGTTCTCTGTGTCACATGTAAATACAATAAAACCTGACAGTATTTAAAAATACATTTTCACTTAAGTTCACACGACTGATAATGACGTTTTGAAGCTACACGGCTTTTCTTTGATGGTGGTTTGAAGGTAAAAAAAGAGACTGGATGTACAGTTTTTGTTGTTGTGATAAAATAATTAATATTTGAGGGTTTGTTAACGTCCTGTTTTTCCAAATTTCTAAGTTCTGTCTACTGTTCGGACTTAAAGGGATAGTTCAGCAGGTTTTGAACGTCAAAAATCACAAATTATCCCTTTAAAACATTTCATCTGAAAAGCAGATTTATGATAAATGATAATGTTGCACTAAGGAGAGACTGTTGGTAAGAAAAACACTCCAAACAGTGAAATGATTCCAAGTTTATTGAACAGAGTGATTCTGATCTGAAACAAAAACATGAATTATGACATATTCTTGTCAGAGAGTTTTATCAGGACGTTTTCTTCTGTCTTTTACTAACCGGTGTGTTATGAGGCCTTTAAAACTAAAACTATCAAACCTGTTCATTTTGTAGATGCTTGATGATTTTTTAAAAAGGAATTAAATCAGGTCGTCAGATACTGTAATAAAAATGTTAAAGAATGCAGAGGCTCATGTCATATTTAATGTTCTTCAGGTTGAAGTTTATTGTATGAAGCTCTTTTGTAATGTTTCATTTATTTTAATCTTTATTTATTAGCTCTAGTTCATAGAAAATGTTATCTCAAGGCACTAAACAACAGAGCAGGCTGAAGACAAACTCTTCATTTATAGATACACATAAATGCATGCATACAAATACTTATAATAAATGTATTTTTATATACACATATATCCATCCAGGCAGAGACTAAGGGACTAAAATAAGAATTTATGATAGAGAAAACCCATGGACGCCCAGATCATAAATCTGTCTTCACGCTCTAACAGATTAGAAATTTATCCACTGACTTAAATGTGGGTGAATTAAACCCGTTTAACAGAAGCTACCTGGTCAAATTCTCTCACTGAATCTGGGCGAGTAGATCTAGATGTTTTTTTTGCCACATAAAGGGATCTTCACTTGAAGAAGGTTTGTGACTACAGTACAAGGCTAACTAGGGATAAACTTAACCTTGCGCAGCAGCTGGATCTTCCTGATTCAGGGTCTGTAATCCTAAAGTGGGACAGCCCAATCAGAGTCCTTTAGAGGAGGAAGTGGTGGGAGTTCACAGAAAAAAACATGCTATTTTTGTTTTCCGTTGCAAAAAAATTGAATTAAGGAATCGTTGTGTCCTTAATTTCATAAAATAACTAATAAAAAGTGGTCTTTTAGAGCATTCATTCTTCGCCAAGGTTATGTTTTTACCGGTGTTGTTAAAATGAAAGTATAAGTATATTATCTACGGAGACATAATGAATTTTCTCGGACTACTACGTTAAAAATGATTAGATTTTGTTGGTGATCCATAGATTTTTCTGGATGCAAAAAAAAATCACAAAATTTCAAAAATCCCATGAGTTGACATTGGGCAGAATTTTAAAAATCATATCTGCCAATTTTCAACAGATTCGCTTCCAATTTCACAGGATAATATGAGGTCCATGTCTCTATCATCAAGGTAAATTTCATCTGGATCCGATCCGGATTGATGTCACAAAAAAACATTGAACTTTATAATGGGACATCCCATTGAAGACATTCAGTAATTCATATAAAATCAAAATATTAAGTGATGTTCCCAAAACTTGTTGTGTTCATACAGGATAACAAACTCCATGTATGTGCTGAGTTTGGTCTGGATCCTGGCTGTGGTCTGGATCTGGATCTGGATCTGTGCTCTCTGAATGCTTTTCTAGTTGTTTCCTGAGTTCGGCCTTTGTTTTCTCTGTTAAGCCCTTTGTAAACATCTGTCTTTTGAAGCTGTCATATCAGTAAAGATATTAATTAGGGAGATCATGAGATCCTTTTTGCAGTATTGACTTGATAAATAATCAGTTTTAAAAAAACTTGTTTGCTTTGTAAGGGAATAAGTTAACTTTACTTAGAGTGCACTTAAAGAGATTTAGTCAAATAAAAACAAACTAATCAGTGTGTGAATTAAATCCCCTTACTTGTGCTGAACCAGAACTTTAAAAGTTCAGACTTACTTGTTTGGGAGACTTTAAAAGTTTTCAGGCTTATCAAGTTTCTCTTATTATCCATACAAATTTGGAAATATAGCAACACAAGGTCACTGATCCAAAACCCCCAACATACACATCCCTGCCATGCCCTCACGTGCTGATTTATCCCATCCAGCTGTGGGGTGAGGTTTCCCAGATGTTTCTGCCGCTGCGGCGTTATGTAAGTGAGTGTAACAGAGAGATTACCCTTACAGTCACATGGGCAGGACCGCTGGGCTCGGGCCTCGTACACAAATACAGACAGATAGCGGATTACCCCAAGGATTTGCAGGGTAAAGCTGTCTTTTTAAGATGAGCTTGTGACATTTCTGCTTTTGCTGGACACACGGTGGAAAAAAAAATCCAGAGAAAAGGCACGTGACACGGGTCATTGTGTGTGAGGGATGTGTGGGACCTGAGCCGAGAGGTCCTGTGCTGACTGCTGTGGTAAAGCTGCTTTAATCCTGAGATATAATGTGAGTTTGAGGCCTGAGGCTGAGCTTCGCTGGTTTTATTGGATTGTAAAAAGGGTATCGTGATAAAGAGGGAGGGAGTGAATGCATGGAGCTGTGGGGCTCGGAGGTATTGACCAAAAAACTGATATCTTCATATTTTAGCTGAATGCTAATGCAAAATGTATGAGATATGCCTATTAAAGGGACTGATGCTTTAATGCAATCTACTGAACATTTTTCATCGTCCTCCTCCTTCTGCATCAACACTCTGCTGCATTCAGGTCTTCACTGGTCAGAGCGGTGCAGCAGGTCTTCTTCAGACAGTTGTCCCAGAGCATCTGTGGCTCTTCTCTTCACCTCAGACTCCAAACGTCTTAAGAGCTCAGATCTGATCTTAGGAAAAAGGAGAAAGTCACACGGTGTTCAGGTGAACACGGAGGGGGATCAGCTCTGTGATTTGTTTTAGGACAGAAACTGTATGGAAGTATATCTGGGCCATCTGAGTTAGAATTAGAATGCCTTTTCCCTTTTTTTTAAAAGATCAGTCATTCAATTAAACCTTATTATGTTTTTTCAAGATTATTTTGGGGCATTTTTGTGCCTTTATTGATGGGAGAGAGAGACAGTGGATAGGCTTGTGAAAGGGGGCGAGAGAGTAGGGGAGGACACTCTGCAAACTGGCCGCAGGCTGGATTTGAACCCGGGCCGGCAGAAGCATGTGTATGGGTCAAGTCTGGTTACTTACCACACTGCCAAACCCCTGAATTTGGATTTCTAAAGCTGAATTTTTTTAAGCATCAAAATCAGACTTTGAATTTCAAAACCATCAAATTTCTAGCACACATTTTTATTTCTGTCACTTTTTTTTCCTCAGTGATAAAATAAATTCAGTGTAAAAAAAGTTTGATGTCTCAAAATACTCCGTTTTTTAAAAATTTAACTTAAAAAATTCAACATCAAGAAATTCAGTGTAAAAAATAATTTTACAGCAACAGACGGGGATTGATTGCTTCTCCCTGGATACCCGGATGTTGTCGCTCTCATTTTACACTGAATTTTTTTAAGCTGTTCTTTTGGTTTTGAATTTTTTTTTAAGAGGAATTTTTTTGATATTGAATTAAAAAATTGAATATTTTGAGACATCATTTTTTTTTAACACTGAATTTATTATATCACAGAGAAAAAAAGGGGCAGAAATAAAAGTGCGTACTAGAAATTTGATGGTTATGAAATTAAACGTCTGATTTTGATGCTAAAAAAATTCAGCTTTAGAAATTCAAACTCAGATGGCATAGATATACGTCCAGAGACATGCAGTGTTCGGAAACACCTAAGTGCAAGTACCAGAGGATTCAGCTGCTGTTTTGTTCAATTTCAACAAAAATTCAAGTTAATGCAACTTTGAAGCGAATTGTTTTCCATTGTCAAAAACACATCAGTCAGTAGCTGCAGTGAACTGAAGACGTCAGCAGTAGCATGTGAATACTCAACCTTTAGTAGTAACCAATTTCAGTTGGCAGATGCTTTTTGTCCAGGTACGAGGACCTTGTCTAGGGATCCACCTGTGACTGCAGACCCTGACAGAGACCCAAACCCCTGACCTACTCTCTAGTGAATAAGAGGTTTAACCCGCTTAGCTGTCCAGTCGCCAATTTTTGATTATCAAAAAGCAAAAATATCCTACATTTTCAGGATTTCTATTAAAAAACAAACACATACCAATATCATTGCTTCTTAAATTAGGAAGAATAACTGAAATTATAATTCCTCATAGACCATAATCATTTCATGTGGATTGTCTTGTGGCTAACTGTCTGATTAATATCAATGTTTGAGCTGAGCTTAAGCCTGACATCTCTTTAAAATCAATTTACTCAACTTAGCTCTCACTCAAAGGTTCAAAGATATGTTTTTTATTATTTAAACATATTTTCAATATCCATCCATTCAACCTTTATTTATACTCTTATCCCTTTCGGGAACGCGGGAGGCTGGAGAATATCGCAGCTGACGTAGTGCAGGGGGCGAGATAACCCTGAACCAGTCACCAGCCAATCGCAGGGCCACGTAAAGAGACAGACGACCAGTCACACTCGCATTCATACGTAAGTGCAATTTGGAGTCATCAATCAACCTAATGGGCTTGTTTTTGGTCTGTGGGAGGAAGCTGGAGTGGCCGGAGAGAACTCATGCATGCACGGAGAGAACATGCAAACTCCACACAGACCGACACGGGGTTCAAACCAGCAACCTACTTGCTCTAAGGCACATTCACTAGCCTACCTGCTGTGCCACTGTGCCACCCTTCATCTTACATATAGTTTATTTACCTAACCAAGGTGGTAATGTTTTTGCCAGCGTACGTTTGTTTGTTTGTTTTTTTGTTTGTTAGCAAGATTATGCAAGAACTAGTGGAGATGTTGGTAATTACCCAACTTAAAAATGATTCGATTTTGGTGGTGATGCAGATAATCGTCATTAGTGAACAATTATTTTTGCTCAATAACTGGCTATCTAATAATGATTTCAGCATGATTCTGAGTGCTAGGTGTGGGTTTTCAGGGTCATGAATCATATTATGATGGTAACTTTATCATAAAACTGTTGCTTATAGATGTAACAGACATATGTGAACTACCTTGGTGGAGGTTTGCACTCTCCGTGTGCTTTCTAGTTAAATTACTGTTATAATACACCGTCTCTGTAATGGTCCATCTCTGCTGTGTGATGAGTGACCTCCAACAGGCTCCTTGAGGAGTGATGCAAAAACATGCAAATCCATTTGTATGTTTCCAGCTTCAGTCAGAAAGCCTCTGAGAGGGAGAGGAGAGCCACTCCACTGCCGGGCAGCTGCAGCTCTTTGGCTCCATAAATAACTGTTGGAGCACATTGATTTCACAGGATCATTATCGTTTGCCATTTGCTTCTTCCATCAATGCAGAGGGACGGTCACATCAGTGTCTTCATTCATACGCAGCACACTGGATCAATTTTAGAGAAGCACAGAGCGAAACTAAGCTATCAAGATACTTAGATTTCAGAGCTTTGAGCATTCCTCATCCTTCCTGCCTGACGTCATGAGTTGTCTATATTCCATCGACTGATTGAGATGTACTGCGGCGGAGACTCGCAGGAGGGGATGAATGGATTCATAGCAGGGAGGGGGTCACTTATACAAGGATGACCTCACTTTATGTGAGATGCTTTACAAGAGAGGAGCTGGGACAACAAAGGACTGAGGAGCATCGATGAGGTTTAGAGGAGAAGGAGGGCTGGGAAGACATTTACTCATCTTATTATAATACAGTCTCTTTAATGAAGATATATTAATTATATTTTAAGGTATAAGTTCCACAAAGACTCAGAGTTCCAACATTTTGTAAGCTATTTGATCTTCATGGTTTCCGAACCTCTTTCTGCTCTTTCTAAACTAATACTTCTTTTTTTTTGATCCACATAAAATTGACAAATACATCAAATATTATCATTGTTGTTGGTCTGAGACACTGATGCTGTGAATCTGCAGAGCTCACTCTGCAAGTGCTTGTCTGCTGTTAAACAAAGTGTTGTTGCAGCCTGGGCTCTGAGTCATACTGGAAAGCTTACCAGGCACTTTTCAAACTGGGAACACTCTTTGCCAACAGGGTGGAGACTCCAGCGGGACTCGCTCGCTCTAAATGTAGTTTTAGATATCTTAAGCCAGGAGGACTTTGTCTCTCATCTCCTGAGGAAGTCCTGGCTGAGAATGGGCTCAGTTTCTGTTCTTTTAGTATTCAGTCATTGTCTCAGTGATTCAAGCTTTTTCTGTCTGCTTTTGAGAAATAACATTAGACACAAGTATTTAAAATCAGGGATAGAAAAGGATCAGATATCATACAATTCTAAGAACAAGTTCTCCGATAAAATCTCAAGCACAGGAAGAAGTACTCAATCAATCTACCCAAGTAAAAGTAAAAAGTACTCAATGAGTATTTTGTTTTCCCGTGCCTTGCAGAGAAGATGGTGGAAATCTGACAAGTCAACCAGTTATTTGTTTCTCTATATGACAGTGTGGTTGGAAGAAAGTAAGAACATGCAAACTCTGCACAACATGGGAATCAAACCAGCAACATTCTTGCTGTGAGGCACGTGCACTACCTGCTGCAACACCATGCACCCTGTCTAATACATGAATGTAAGTATTTGAGCAGGTCTTTTTTATTATTTTATTTCTACATCTATTTTAAAGCATTTTTATTTCTATTTGCATTTTATTTATAAGTTCATGCTCTACTGATCTGTTTCCTGTAATGACAGGAAACATTACAATTGTTTTGGAATTTCCCCTTGTGGGACTAATAAAGGAATATCTTATCTTATCTTATGAACTTTACATTATTTGATATATTTATATTTCTTTATGCCTGGATACCCTGATTGTTACCATGTGACCCACTTATCGTCCTGACTTGATGTTCAATAAAAAAACCCAGAAAAGCACTCAGAGAGCGAAGACCTGCACCAAGCAGCTCAGTTCCTGCAGTGGCTTTTTCACATCCCTTGTAAAAGATACAATACTGGATCACCAGATCCAGAATAATGCCAGGATCCAGACCAAACTCAACACATATATAGAGGCTGTTATCCTGTATGAACACAACAAGTTTTGGGAACATCACTTAATATTTTGATTTTATATGAATTATTGAATGTCAATGGGATTTCCCATTATAAAGTTCAATGTTTTTTGTGACGTCAGTCTGGATCAGATCCAGATGAAAATTACCTTGATGATAGAGACATGGTCCCTATATTACCCTGTAAACTCGGTAGCAATCTGTTGAGAAGTGACAGAGATATGATTTTTAAAAATTCTTCCCAATGTCAACTCATGGGATTTTTGAAATTGGGGGAATTTTTTGCATCCAGATCAATATATGTTTCACCACCAAAATTTAGTCAATTGCAAGCTAGGCCATTGTCAACATCTCCTGAAAATTTCAGCAAAATCTGTCCTGTAGTTTTTATGTAATTTTGCTAACAAACAAACATATGCCGTTAAAACATAACCTCCTTGGCGAAGGTAGAAATATATATCTAATGTATGTAAAGCCTTGTCAGTGTTGTTAAATTATACAAGAACAACAACACCACATCCACATTTAAATGCTTTAACTGTTCTTGGTCTTAAAGAGGTGAGAGGCAGAGTGACTGGCACGAAGTTATTGTTATTAATTACATAAATGGCTTCTTATTGTTTACATATCCTGGTGAGTCATGGTGTACTGAAACTGACTCAGCATGCTCAAATAAAGCAGATGTTAATCTCTGTCATGAGGACCTGAGGATCCTCTGGCTCTGTGCCTTCTTGTCGTCCACCATGTTTGCTCCTGTACACATATACCTCTCATACACACTGACCTGGACACACACACTGAATTATGAATTATGTATGAGCCTAACAGCTTGCAGGGTCAGATATAGAACTATCTTTATCGCTTTGGACATATTAGATGTTTCTCTTAGTATTCCCTGCACATCGGTAGAATTCAGAACAGAGAGGCGCTGCATTAATGCAGTGTGTATAGAGCCCGGGACAGGTATTGATTTAATAAATGAATACATACCTTCAGATCAGTATTTCACATCTATTTTACATTTTTATGGTCTTTTTTAGATACAACTCTGAAATGAAAGCATAGTTGCCAGGTCAGCTTATTATAAGCAACTTTGGGCTTCTTTTTCTGAAATGTTGCTTGTAAATATTGGCAGTTGCAGGTTGCATGTTTTTTGGCTTGTTCCAAAAGTGCAGTTGCTTTTTTGGACAAAAAATGATGTTTTCACCAAAAAGAAATCCTTATAGCCAGAGTTAAATTTATTTCCAATGCAGCTTTTACTGTTCTCATCGTAATAAAGCTGTAGAGGATCAGCATAGAACTTAGATAAAACCCTGACTGTGTCTTTGTGGTTACAAAAATCAAGGTTAGACGGACTGATTAGTGATAACAGAGTTATACATAACAGTAGCCCCTCCCTTCCCTTCTGAAACAAAAGGATGTTGAGTAAGTAAAGTAAAAGTAGGGCTGGCCAATATGGCCTAAAAATAAAATCCCTGATTTTTTCCGCAGCACTTGATTTATGATTTTAATTGATTTTTTTCCCTCTCCAAAAAAAAAAAAGAAAAAAGAAAAATACTGAGCGACACGAAAACACATGGATCAAGTTTTACCTTTGTGTTGTCTAAAAATATTCCCAAACCAAACAGAAGGTAGGCAGGTTTGTCTACCTTAACACTGAAAGCTGAGCTATTTTCCCAGTATATTAAGATGAAATTCTCTGATCAATATTTAATCTAATTTAAAATACAAATACAAGCCTAAACATGTGCTTGTGCAAAACCTGACAGGGCCAACCATCACGAAAACTGTAATTTTTCAGTATTTATATTTATCTTCTAGCAACTTACAATTGCAGTGAGTCAAGAAAAAAATCTTGATTTATAATATTTAAATCTTCTGCAGAAAATAATTCTAATTAATCGATTTCAAAGTCAAAGAATCTTTACTGTCCCCCTTGGGAGAAATTTGTCTTGAATAGAGGGGTCTGCTGCACAGACATCACATTCAACACATCATGCATCCAGAATAAGTAAAAGACCACACAATTACAATAAATAAATTAAGCAATTTAAAAAGCATCAGGTGAAAAGTGCAAGCCAACATCTCTGTGCAAACTCAGGATAACTTGACCTCAGACTCTCTTCTGTCCATCCTGGGCGATCTGCTCATCAATGGGCTTCACTGACAGAGGGATAAATGAGTGTTTATATCCAGAGGTGGATCAAGGACTTTTCTAAGTAAGGGGCCATCAAGGGGGCCACATTTCTCACAGAGGGGCCAAGTATTTGTCCAACATGCATGCAGTCACACCTTTTTCAAACACTAACTAAAAAAGTGCAGACAGTAAGTGTCATTTTCACACATTTGAGGATGTGAGCAACTTCAAAGGAACTGAAATAGTATTTAGAACCTTGTTTCACAACTTCATAACCAAAAACAGGCACTTTTTTATCTTACATTTTGTGTCCATTGAAATTACAGTCTTCTGCTGTCAGCTTTATTGATGGTGGACCTGCCTATTTGGCGCACTATTGCCACCAATAGTTGGTTAGACAATCTGGTTCTCATTCTCGAGGAAATAACAGAGCAGTGTTAATTATGTTGACTAATTATTTTCATCATAATTTTTTGTCAACAACCTTTTTTCCCCTGATGAAAACTAGACAGTAACTAATAAAAACAAGTGCACATGGACAAAAACTAAAACTAAATTAACTGACATTTTCATCAACAAATAAAAACTAGACTAAAATGTTTGACAGAGGCTTAATCCAATCAGACCTAATTTGGTCATGTAGAAAGTAGGGACAAGTTAGGAATATATCCAATCACAGCTACTTTGGTTGTGTGGAAAGGTTGGATGAGTTAAGAGGGACATCCATTCACAGCTGCCTTAGCTTGGTGGTGGTGGGATAAGTTGTGGAGCGATCCAATCAGAGCTCCTCTCTTTATGAATTGATATATTCATGTAGAGCAGGTTCACTGTTTGTTGTCAGTTCTGGTATTGTAACTGAGATGCTCTGCCAGGTAGCCTAAATAAAGGTGACTGCATTTCACACAAAAGTTCAATTTGTTTCCGTTCATTTATACAGTCAGACTTTACTAACATCCAATAAAGGGTTATTAGATGTTTGATTTTATCCAAGTGTAAAACATGACTTCAGAAATTCAAGGAAATGTAAAAATGCCTTACCCTTTACACTTCATATTTTAGTTGACTAAATTTACAGTAGATTTTGTCAAGTAAAATGTTTTAGTGTTTTATTTTAGACAAAAGACTATAATTAAAACTAAATTTAAACGCACTGTCAAAATGAACACTGATATATCGCATTAGAAAATAAAATAGTTGGGGGTTGCCTGCTTTGGGCTTGTTTTTGTCGCCCTGGTTACTTATTTGAATCTGGCAGAATCTGGCAACCCTGAGCCCTGCTGGTGTGTGCAGACAGGCAGGGGGCGTGCGTAGGCCGCTGTAGACCCGCTGTAGCCCAGCTGTAGCCCTCTCGGAGCTCTCTCTCTCCGCGCTGGGCTGATCTGGAGTCAGGCAGGGGGCGTTTGGAGCTGTGGTCCTCCTCTCGGAGCTCTTGAGCTGGTCTGAAGCAGCAGAGATGTAGCGTATCTCTCCGGGACTCCGCGGCCAGCCGTCTATCACTTTCACCGGGGATTACATGCCTGACAGCACCGCGAGATGGGAGACACCGGACCGGTCTCTGTGCTCGGTTACTCTGCGTGAATGTGTCGCGTAATGCGGCCGAAGAGGACTGCCTTTCGGGGGGAGTATTTATGTTCCGGGACGGTTTTGTTGGAGTAGCTAGCTGCTAGCGCGGGGCTAGCGGCTGAGCTGCTTCAGACGTTTGTGACAGGATGCTCCGGTGGATCCGACAACAGCTGGTAAAACTGCTCTGCTGCCTTTATTTTAGCACTCTCAGCCCTCTTTACGCCCGTACAGGGATCATTAAAACAAAGCTGTGCTCCTGTGCGGCTGCAGGAACTTTATTTAGCCCGCTAACCTCGTCCGTAGCTGTTGTGTACAAACATTGTCTGAATTGATGTCAGCCAGGTGAAGCTACCTGAGCTAGCCTCCGTTAATTAGCTCACAAGAGTAACTCCTAAAAATCAGACATGAGCAGGTGATGTGGGCTTTACTGGTGTTTAGAGTTGTTCTGAAGTTTACAGTCATTCAATCAAAGTTTAATCATTCAATGAAATAAAACTTAAATTAAGAGTTAACAAAGTTAATGTATGCTAGCAGGCTAACGAGGTAAAACTTGAACAGCAGCGTTAGCTTCGCTTTAGCCAGATTTACTGACACGTTTGCAGCTTAATGTGACTTTATTTCACTTAACGAACATTTCAGCATCACTTTAGGATTAAAACAAGGGCATCTATACCTTAGAAGTTTAAAAACTTGACAGAAACTCTTTAAGTGCCTGTGTTTTATTTTTATTTAAATTAGATTAGATAGAACTTTATCAGGAATGCACGATATTATCGGTTTTGATAACGGTATCGGTCGATATCAGCCTAAAAAGTCAAGTATCTGTATTGGCTGATATTGAAATGTTGATATTTACAGCCGGTATATTGGCCACACATATCGGGCATATATCGGCTGGAATATCGGCAAATTATACAAATGTACAATATTGATGCACCTTCTCATCACTGCATGGGTGTGAAAAGCTGTTTTTCTTGTTTAACATCTGTTCATGTGATAATGTACTGTAACACTGAAAGAAACAAGTCCATTTTTGTTAAGTACATAGCTTGTGCTCTTGACCAGAAATATCGGTATCGCCGATAATGAATTAAAAAAAAATCAGATATCAGCAAAAAATTCAATATCGTGCATCCCTAAACATTATTAATCCCTTGGGAAGGCTCCCTCGTGGAAATTAAGATTCCAGCATCAGCATTACATAGCAGATAAAAAGATATATATATATATATATATATATATATATATATATATATATACATATATATATATATATGAGATAGATATAAATTAAAATATGTCTACAGGCTGGCTACTGCTCCTTCCTGTCCTCAGTCTTCCTGTTTCTCCTCTTCCCCCCTAATGAGGAGCTGTACAACACATTGTTATCACGTTGAACCAGTAATAAAACAATTAAAGTAATATACCTCACTGTAAATGGAAGGATTTCTTCTAGTGTTAAATTACAGTAAAAGCAGTGTAAATGCAGGGGTAAAATCTGTAAGCATTTAGTAATGGTTCAATGTAATTGACTTTATTCAACATAATTAACTTTTCAGCATCATTTTAGCAGTAAAAACAAGAGCATATATATCACTTAGAAGTTTTAAAACTTGTCAGAAACTCTTTAAACACCTCTATATTATTTTTATTTGTCACATTGAACCAGTAACAACACAATTAAAGTAATATAATTTGTTGTAAATAGAACAAATGGTAAATTAAAATATATTAACAAACAATCTCAATTGCCTTACTTCATTTTTCTATCCATATTTTAATATTTGTTTGAAAATAAATTACATTTAATGACTTCAAAATAAGTATTTCCTTTGTATTTTAACTGAAATTGACTTTTTTGTCAGGCATCCCTTCATCTCAATTATATTGTTTAATTAATTGTGGGGAGCTGTAATTGTAATTAAAATCAAAACTCAAGTAATTGCCTAGCCATGCTATGTGGTGTTAAACTCAAGATTGTTCATGTTATTGTTATATTTGTGAATTTAAAGAAATCTAGCTCGATAAAATGACATATTAAGAGGTCTACATGCTGATCACCCCTACTCTTCTGATCCTAAAAGCCCCTGGATTTTTTTTTTTACTTTTTATTGAGTCAAACAAGCAAAATATTTCCAGAGTTAGTGAGACATTAACCTCATCTCTTGAACATCACCTCTTCAGTCTGTCCTGCTTTAACTGTCAAAGACTGTTGGCTCTGTTAAGTGTTTTATTTCCTATTTATCTTCACACATGAGGTAAAAGTTTCATCCAAATGTCTGGGCATATTGCTGTGGAGTGTCCTGTATTTGCAGTCCTCACCTGTTGTTTGCCTGCAAACATGGCTGTGTTGATGCATTATCAAGCAAAGGTGTGAAAGTAGCAAGACTGGACGGTAAATGACAGACATCCAGATCAGTGGGGCTGTTTTTCTGTTGGTCTGATTTTTTAAATAGTAGATATTCCTGAAGATGGTGTTTGTGTATGTGTGTTTCTGGCGTTGAATTGATTTAACCTTGTTTGTAATGAATATATTCAAAAGATAGATAGAAACAGAAATAGAAGAAAGAATATCGTGCAATCTTTACATACAATATATTTGAAAAGGAGTGAGAGAAAGTAAAACTTATCTGGTCCCACCGGTTCTCATCGGTTATTTAAGCATGAATGCTTCCATATTTTACAAAACAAAGACAGTTTCTATGCAAAAATGTAGTAATCTAACAGTACAAAAAAAAAAAAAAAACAAAGGCAAAACTATATAAAACAACTAACAAAACAAAGTAGTCATCCTTCTGTTTAGTTTGATACTTCCTGTTTTATCCATATATCTACTGATATTTATATTTTTATACATTATTTAAATTTCATCAGGTCTGAGCATCCTGTGGTAACCCATTCCACAATTGAACGAAGTGCAAAAGTTGAAATTTCTTCTTAAATGATAACCCCCATCTCGATCCCTTAAAAGTTTTTGGATATGTAGGTGGTAATAACATTATTTGTGGTGTTTGCAGTACAACAACATCCATGAATTTGACCAGTTTTGATCTTTAAAAATAGTGAATTGGTGTTCTAGATATCCAACCTTATGGATGATTCTTGTTGCTTTTTTTTTAGAATGATAAGTAGGTGCAGTGAATTTTTATAGTTGTTTCCCCATATTTCCACACAGTAGCTTATATATGGTAGAACACGTGCACAGTAAAGAATATGTAGTGATTTATCATCATCAGTTTTCCGTTGTAGAGAAGTCCCTTAATAAGAGCTGTGTGACTGTCAGAGGGGGAACATGCCCCTGTGAATGAATGAATGAATAAGAGAGAGCATATCACTCATTAGGGCCGTCTTCAGACTGACTGTGTCACTGAGTTTAATCAATGATAACCTCTTTCTGAGCTCCCATGTCTTTATTACTGACTTCTACCTGCACAGACTTGAAAAGCTGCTGTGAAATAGTTCAAGATATTAAGAAATGAGAACAAAGTGAGGACTAACTGACAGGGAACAGGACTTTATCAGCTCCAGCCCTGGATTTAAGCTTGCATCACTAATTATGTATTGTTTGCCTGTATTATCATTATTATTTATTTTATTAGGGTTTGGCAATGTGTTGTTTTGTAAGATTTAGTGATACATTTGCCAGCAAATTATTGGGTGAGGGGATCATAATATCAGTACTAGAAAATCTCTCAGAGAGTGCAGACCTCTGCCAAGCAGCTCAGTTATTATTATTGCAGTGGCTTTTCCACAACTCCTGTAAAAGATACAATTCTGGATCACCAGATCCAGACCAAACTCAGCACATACATGGAAGTTGTTATCCTGTATGAACACAACAAGTTTTGGGATTATCACTTAATATTTTGATTTTATATGAATTTTTGAATGTCTTCAATTGGATTTCCCATTATAAAGTTCAATGTTTTTTTGTGACATCAGTCTGAATCGGAGCCAGATGAAATTTACCTTGATGATAGAGACATGGACCTGATATCATCCTTTAAAATTGGAAGGAAATTTGCGAAAAAATGACAGAGATATAATTTTTTTTTTTATCAGGGTTTCCTCAGGGCATTAAAAAGCATTAATAGTCATTCAATTGAATTTGCGAAAATTAAGGCCTTAAATGGCATTAAAAATAGTTAAATTTGATTCTCAGTGGCATTAAAAATTATTTCTGTAGTTTTCAAGAAGAACATTTAATAATATATGATGATGATAGTTATATAATATTGAATAATTATGAACTGTTATTCGCCAGATATGTGCATCTGTGTAAACATGCAGAACGACTGCGATAATCGTTTCTGGCCGGTTGGGTACAATTGCCATAAGACTGGATGTTTGGAAAATGGCCTGTGGGCTGGACCAGGTGGAGGATGAAAAGGGAAATGGGGAAATGCAAATTCCAGCAAAAATGTCTAGAAAACGTGGGATTCAGAGAATGACTACAGCCGTTGGTGGTCAAGATGGAGAGGGATTTTGCACTGCTTATAAAAAAAAAAAAAAGTAAGCTTGGTACAATGCCATGAAATCTCACATGCAGTACGACGTTCTTGAGTTCACGTTCATGGCATTCAGAATTTTACAGCATAACATTAAAATGGCATTAAAAAGCATTAAAACCTGCAGAAACCCTGTTAAAATTCCCAATGTTAACTTATGGGATTTTTTGAAATTTGGGGAATTTTTGGCATCCAGACAAATATTCGTATCGCCACCAAAATCTAATAATTTCTAAGCTGGGTCATTACCAACATTTCCTGAAAATTCCAGCAAAACCTGTCCAGTAGTTTTTGTGTAATCTTGCTAACAAACACACAAACTAACACATACGCTGGCAAAAATATAACCTCCTTGGTGGAGGTAAAAAGCAGTTTGAATGCAGGTTTAAAATCTGTAAGTATTTAATAATCACGATCTTTATACCGGTCAAAATAATCACATCTCTAATTTTTGTCACATTCAAGCAGCTCTACAGAAGTGCTCCCTGTTTTTAAAGGTCCGGCCTTCATTTTGCAGAGTGCCACAGAGAGCTGGACTCCATTAAGAAGGGCGGCCTGCTTTACCTAATTCGAGATAGCTCAGGCCATTTGCCCCGTCCCATCTAATTGACCTGTCTAGTTAATTAAAAGCGTAATTAAAATGCATCTTGGTTCAACTGGCTTAATGAAAAAGTTTGTGTGGAGGCATTCGTCTGACCCCGTTGTCAGCTTGGAGGCAACACGGTGATTGTTCTTCTCTTACAAATCACTTATCTGTTCTTTCGAGGGAGGAGGTGAGAAGTTAGTCAGACTTCACTGTCAGACTTCCTCCATCATGAAAAGCCGACTGTATGATCACAGCTCGAGTAGGTTAACACTCACTGACATTCAGCTCTGCAGGTACAACACTGAACATTCTAGGCACTGCTGTATTTCCCCTGGGTTATTAACACTTCAGAGCTTTAATGTTATTGCAAAGTGCAACAAGTTTTCATATTGATTTGTTAGCTCAGCTGCAGCAGGTCATTGCACTCACAGTAAGTCATTCTGGACATTTGGTAAAGTTTAGACATGTGACTGTAACTCCAAAGAAGTCAAACTTTCAACAAAACCTGCAGGAAAAACAGACCTCCTCCAGCATTTAAGGTTTGACAACATAATACATCTTTTTATTTATTCATTTATTTTTTAATACTGTTTTTTTATTTTATTTGAAATCTCACACAGACAATGGTACAAGGACTGGCAAACAAACTTCCAGCATGATCCTGCTTTAAAATATTTTTTAATAAATTAAATTTTTATACATTTTTTATAAATATCTATACATATCTACATATTACAAATACAGTATATACATAGTCATACTATTCAAATGTCCACAGTATTCATAATCATCCATCTCTTAAATATACAATAAGCCTCCCCGTAGTATATCTGTTCTAAACTACATTTTATGTTATTTACTTTTATTACTTGCATATGTTAATAATTATCAGTGTTAATATCCCTAAAATTACTTGTATGCTAACACATTGTTTTGGTTTAAGGCCATGTTATCGTTAAATTACTTGTATGAATCTAATAATACTTGTCTATCGTGTACTTTAAATATTTGTATGTCACTGCACATTTTTAAAGTGACATCCAGTCTGTTCCAGAGTTTGACACCACAAACAGAAATACACATACTTTTAAGAGTTGTATGGATCATTGGACAATCATATCTTAATGATATGAGGCACATAAAACCAAAGCAATGAAAAAATGGTATGAAGGTATTTTGGACCATTCCTCATTACAAAACATCTCCACTTTAGTTAGTTTTGATGGTTGCCGCTAAGGCTGAAAGATTTATTGTTTTCTTTCTTTTTTCTTTTTTCTTTATTTTTATTCATCTCAAACTTAAAAATAAAAATAAAAAAAACAATCAACAATTAGTCAAGGCAACATAATACATATGTACATCGGACATCTGTGTATGCCCAACACCTAAACTTATACATGTGAATACATACACATATACGTCGCACAACACCCTGTTTGAGAAGGGACAGAATGAAGCTAAAAGCTTTCAGAGTGAAATCGCAATTTCAGACGATGCAATCATGTGATTGCCAAAGCTGTAACTTTTTGACTGACCCAGGATCTGTTGTGTCAACTATTTTACTAATTTGCATTTATGGAAGTGCTGGTAAGCAGGTCAACAACACAAGTCCTCTGTTTAGGAGTAGAAGTTGGAGTATCCCTTAAATAATGAAAACAGATTATTTATCATCAATATTAGATGATGGATAATGCATCATGTGCTTTTGATCATTGATTTCCTTACTGTTGTCTATACTGTAAACATAGTGAATATTGCACTGAAGCTTGATTTGAAGAAAATCGTGAATCGAATTGAAATCGCAATATCTGCCAGAAAAATTGCAATTAGATCTTTTCCTAAAAATTTTCGGCCCTAGTTCTCACCATCCTTTGCCTCGTCGATATCTTTCTTGGCGTGCCTCT
This sequence comes from Cetoscarus ocellatus, assembly GCA_037902135.1. Lineage (NCBI taxonomy): Eukaryota > Metazoa > Chordata > Actinopteri > Labriformes > Labridae > Cetoscarus > Cetoscarus ocellatus. The sequence continues at coordinate 739,063 of JBAMNC010001034.1, forward strand.
TCTGGCCTTAACAAGAACTGTGCCTGCGGTCTTCATTTCCTCACTTTGTTCCTCACAGTGGAAACTGGTAGCTAAGATCTCTGAGATAGCTTTTTGTAGTCCTCCCCTAAACCATGATGTTGATCAGTCTTTGTTTTCTGGTCATTTGAGAGTTGTTTTGAGGCCACTCTTCAGAGGAGAGTCAAAGAGAGCCCCCTAAAATACCCTTTCTCATGACTGGATGCACCTGTCTATGAAGTTCAAGACTTAATGAGCTCACCAAACCAATTCTGTATGCAAATTAATCAGTGCTGTGCCTTTACAGGTATTCAAAGGATTCAGAGGAGTTTTATTTGTCATTCTAGTCTGCACTTACATGAGAAAAGAATGAAACTAGTTACTGAGGTCCCAGTATTGGCCATAAAGAAATAAAAGAGAAATAAATAGGCAGTAAAAGTAAAGAATAAGGATATGTACAACACTACCATAATCTAAGGCTGGTAAAATCCAAATCAAATCTAACAAAAATAATAAGAATAATATTAACATCATCAACCTGAAATAGAATCTCAATAAAAATAACAATAATATTTACAACACTAACATCATCTAAGACTAGAATAATCTAAGTAAAAATATAACGATAATATTTACAGCATGAACCTAAAATAAGACCTAAATAAAAATAATGATGCTATTTACAACACTAACCTAATCTAAACACAGTGCACACCGAGCAGAACAGAGCAGTAGAGTAATTGAAGTGCAAAGAGGCTTTGGCTCCGAATGACAGTGACCATTCCGAATTAAACTTAATTCCGTAATAGATGGCTGGTTTATTCTGATTATAAATCCGAATTAAATAATTCCTCGATCATGTATGCGCTCATTCCGCTTTAAATTAATTCCGGTCGTTCTGCACATGCTCGTTCCCTTGTCCTGCCGCCGGAAGCAAGCGTTTGACTCGAGCCGAGACGATTTATTTAATTGGAGCCTTAGAAGATTTGGAAATAATGAAAAGAATGTATGGATGTAAACATAAAAATGTGGACCTTTTTAAAGTTGTACCGTCCAAGTTGGACGAGTTTCCCAGAGACGCTGGAGACACTGGACTGGAGTTCATTTTCTTCCTGTAAACGTAAATATGTCACATTTGCTCCCTGTCCAATCAGAACCATTCCCAACCCCCAGACCTTAAGCAGAATTGAATAAAGGTGAATTAACGCGTTTTCCATGTAAACCTCAATTCGGAATTACTATTTCCATGTAAACACAAAGGAGAATACTTTAATTCTGAATTATTTAATTCTGGATACATAATTCCGAATTAAGAAAACATCATATAACCGTGGCCTTTGTTGTGCAAGAAAGATCAACACACCTTACTCAACAGATCAGTACAGTAAGGTGCATTGAGGTAGTAGTATCCATTTCATGATTGTACATTCAAATCAACAAAATGAAAAGGGTGCCCAAATTTTTGCACAGCCTATTTTTCATGTCTGATTCAATTTTATACGACTAAATATTGCCATTAGGAGATGAATGACGTGCCACTGTAATCATTTTCACACAGAGTGAATTATTATGCAGCCTCAGAGGGGTGCCCAAACTTTTTCTTACCACTGTATCTAAACTCAAGTCCAGTTGCCGTTGCAAATCCATCTTAATCAGATTGGTGTTTTTTCAGTGTAGTTAAGGTGGAGGGTGTGTGCTGTGTAGGCGGCCTCCTTAACTACATACCACATCTGGAGCACTGTTTATTCAAACCTATGACTCAGTCAGGCCTTCATCTCTGCTGGAGCAAAACCAAGATGAATATGTGCTAACAGTTTATCCCTTATTTAATACATGACACATTTTTTATCCTCGCCTGTTCAGTTAAGAGATCATCCATCCAACACTTTTATATTTCTCTTGAAGAATCCACACTGCTGCAGCAGATCGTACAGTAAAACAGAAACATGTGATAATTAATCCTGCGTGGCCTGTGCCAGCCGGGATGATGTTTAGCTCCACCTCAGGTCACTCATTTCATGCCACATGTTGTTAGATGTCCTCCTGGCATGCCTGCAGTCTGGTTGGTATCGCTGTTGTCATCAGTAATACCATCAGAAGCAGCACCTACAGCCCACGACCACGGTCTGCAGCTCTCCCTGTCTCTGCTGCAGTCTTTCCGAGGCTGTGACTCTTTCTCTGATTACCTCATCCCATTTGATTAAATGCCTCTTAGTCTACATTAGGACTCGTCTCCGTGGTGATGCATCAGTCTGTCCCCTCCAGCCACTGTTCAGGGCAATGATTCCCCCAAGGCATTGTGGGACTTGTAGGCTTTCTGGGGGAAGTAATTACCTGTCTGACTAAAAATAGATGGGAGCAGAGTCTGGGGACGAAAAGAGTCTGAATTTAGCTTCATGCAGAGGTAGGTAGTCACATGGAAACTTTAACTGTATGAAGGAATTTAGCTTCTGTTTGTCCTGCGAGAAAACAAGATTTCTCTTCTTAGTTCAAAATTAAGACTCTAGCTTGAAAATTGTCCACCAAATCTCTGATGTATCTTACTCTGAAGCAGAACTGGCAGCCCGGGGGCCCCACGAGGCCCTACTTCTCACTCAGTGTGGCATGCAAGTCATTTCTAAATGAAAGCCAAATGCTGATTTTGCTGAAATTTTCAGGAGATGTTGGTCTGGATGCAAGAAGAAATCCCAACATTTCAGAAAAATCCCAGGAGTTAACATTGGGCGGAATTTAGAAAAAAAATCTTGTCTTTATAATGGGACATCCCATTGACAACATTCAATAATTCATATAAAATCAAAATGTTAAGTGATGTTCCCAAAACTTGTTGTGTTCATTCAGGATAACAACCTCCATGTATGTGTTGAGTTTGGTCTGGATCCTGGCTCTATTCTGGATCTGGTGATCCAGAATTGTATTTTTTTCAGGGGTTGTGGAAAAGCCACTGCTGGAACTGAGCTGCTTGGTGGAGGTCTGAGTGCTTTTCTGGTTCATTAATGTGTTAGTCTTGATGTATCTATCATGTGTAAAATCAATGGAGGAATCAATAACGATTTAAAAATGACTTCTACTTGGATTCATCCCATTGGTTTACTCAGTGTTAGATTAGCAGCTCTTAATGTGTTCATATCTGTCAGACAGGTTTGACATTAAATCTCTAATATCCATTTTGCAGCAAGTGAAACCAATTAAATCTCTGGATATTAATTCAGACCTTTGGCTCAGTTTGTTATTAATGAACAGTCGTCTCTCCAAAACAAAAGGATGACCCGTACCTCTATTATCTCCACAAATGGAGGGGAAGCCTAAAGTGGTGTTAAGCTCTGGTTGCTGTCGTGATCTTGATTTTGTAAGTTAGGGAAGAAGGAGCAATCAAAATGGCTCAGAGAGAGTTGCCATAAGCAACAGGTAGCACCTCAGCACTGATCTGACGTCTGCCTCTGCTCCTGTGCCTTCTCCACATTCACGAGCGTCACAGCACAACTGGAATTAAATTGTTCCACCATTGAAGCTCAAATACCCTCCAGATTACACACTAATACATATATTTATTAAGCTGTCATGGCTGTTTCTCTGGCATGCGCATGTGGTCCTACTTCTCACTCAGCGTGGCATGCGAATCACTTTCAAATATCAGAAAAGTGCAAATATAAAGACAAAAATGTGGATTTTGCCATTTGAAAGCCAAATGCAACACTTTGCATCACTTATAATGTGAAACATAATATATCTGTTAAAGCTATTCTTGCTCGTAAATAACCAAAAAACAAACTACAGGAAGTCTAGATCGGGGACGGGCATCTTCTGTTGAATCCGAATGACTTTGTTAATCCCCAAAGAGAAATGTTCTTCATTTAATAAAGAAATGTGGTCGATATCCTGCTCCAACGGACTCTGACTGGGCCATCCTAATTTGGCTGCACACAGTCGTTGTAGATTTGAGCTTTGCAAGATAGATCTGCCTGATTACAGACATTGTATCTGGAGGATCCAGCTGCACCGCAATGTTATGGTTTTTAGGATGCCCCAAAGAAATACCATGAAAAAAATAAGGTTTATTTTTAGGATGGATGCCAAACACTGATCTGTCAATCTTCAGAACAGTGTTATTAACTTCATAAACATATGTTAGCAGGGACAGCCTCAGGAATGTGAGAAAATATTATATTTTTAGACATTCAGCCCTGTGACCCGCTGTCTCTCTGTTACATTTATTACTCTGCCTTGTAGGTTCGTTTTTGCCTGCATTTGTCAGTTTTTGTGTGAACAGGTTAACTCGCAAAGTTCTGAATGGATTTAGATGAAGTTTTCAGGTAATGTCAGTCATGGTTGAAAGAAGAAATGATTCTGAATGAATTTCTGATTTTTTAAAGGATTTCTTAACAACGCAGATTCAGGAAATAGTGTCAGAAATGCCTTGGCAGAAGTTTGAGCTCTCTGAGCACTTCTACCTGTTCTTATATCTGTCACTGGGACAGACAGTAAAGTTTATTAATGTTGCAGGGACCATGCTTTTTATGATTAACACCAATTAGAAACTGGAAGGAGCAGCATGTTGGTGCAGCAGGTAGTGAGAAGGATGCTGGTTTGATCCCTGTGTCAGTCAGGGCCTTTCTGTGTGGAGTTGTTCTCCCTGTGCATGTGTGGGTTTTCTCCAGCCACTCCGGCTTCTCACAGATCAAAATCATACTCAGTTGGTTAATCTGTGACTTCAAACTGACCTTAGGTATGTGTCTTACTGTGAATTTTTGTCTCTCTACTTGATTTACAATTGTAATTTATTTTTTCCCTCTTAAAAAAACTCCAAGTGACACAAAAACTCATAAATCAAGTTTTGCCTTTATGTAATCAAAATATGTTCCAAAACTAAACAGACTTTCCCTCTAATAGATAAAATGCACGCTGTAATTTTGTCATAAAATGTTGATTATGTAGTTTGAACGTAGGGAGGCCTGTATATGTAAACAACTAGATGAGCTATTGTCACAGAATATTAACATGAAACTCTCTGATGAGTAATTAATCTCACAAATAAAAGCCTCAACATGTGCTTGTGCAAAACCTTACAAGGTCTATCCTCATGGAAACTGTTCATTTTCAATAATTATATTTTCAAACATTCCAACAACTTATGATTGGAGTAAGTTGAGTGAAAAAATCTAGATTTTTCGTTTTTGAATCCTTTGCAAAAAATATTTTGAGTTAATCAATTAAACCGATGTATAGCCCAGCCCTCAGCGGTATAGATAATGGATGGATGGACAGTTGTCTTGTCTGTCTTTCAACTGTGGCAGCTTCTTAAAAATGTAAAATCTTTCATAGAAACTTGACTTTCTAGTTAAACACCATGAAACAGAGACACAGAAGGCAGAGGCATTTTCTCAGTGTAATGTTCATCTCTGACAACTTAAAACTACATTTACAGATCTTTTAAAAATCACTGCGTAATCCGAATCCCTTCATTTCACAAGAGCAAAGTCACACTTAATCTGAGCGGTTTTGTGAACCATCAGCCAGCAGTTAAGACTCCAGCTACTGTGTACAAAGACATTAATGATTAAGTAACTTCGCTGACGATGTGGGTTTGAGTTTAAACCTCGTCATTCCTTCAGGAACTGGGTGGAGGAAAGTTTTGAGAAATGTTCTTATCCAAAAGCTGTGTTTTTACATTAATCATGGAAGGTGTAGTTAGTAAGAAGTTTGTGCCCTTGAACACAAACATGCTGCAGTCTGTCTTCAGGGATGGATCAGCTTGTTGTTCAATGTCAGTGACTCAACATTTACTCTCTTAGGCGTGAGGGTTTCTTGCTTTCAAAACTTAAAGTCCTGTCCTGCTGGTGTGTGCTGTGGATGTTTCTTACAGAGTGTAAAACCTGTTACTGTATGCTTCTTTAAATCGAAGCCATGTAGCGGCCATTGTGAACCAACATTAGAAGCTTTGCTGGTTTCCCCCTAAAGGAGCCCATGAATTAAGGAGACTGTGCAGTTAAAGCAACTAAGAAATTTTAGTTACTCATGGTTTACCTTCAGAGATTGACTTTACCATTAAGGGGTTCACACTCTTCCTGGAAAACCTGGAAAATGATTGACCAATTTTCCAGTTATGGGAAATATATGGAAAATGAGGAAAAAAGTAAAATGTCCTGGAAAAGCTTGACTTGTCCTGGAATTTTAATAACCTTCCTTCTACTTTGTTCATGAACAAAAATCAAACATAAGAAATTAAAAGAAAATGTACTTGCTAACTAATGCACACTTAGCCATAAAATATAAGTAGATAAAATAATGCAAGTTAAGGAATAAAACATAAAAACTCAAAACAATGGTGACAAAAAAGTGATGAAATAAAATTTTGGCTACTTCAACAGTAAATCAACAATATCTATATATAAAAAAGCACTTGGAAAAGTCCTGGAAATTTTTTTCTAATAATTACAGACTTAATCCCTCAGCACTCATGATGCATGATATTGGATTTTTGCCAATATCCGATATGTGGATATTTTTTAATTCATTATCACAGATACTGATATTTCTGGTCAAGAGCTCAAGCTCTGTACTTAACAGAAATGGACTTGTTTCTTTCAGTGTTACAATATAATTTTGCGAGGAACAGATTTAAAACAAGAAAAACAGCATTTAACTCTTGCAAAACTGAAACCCTTGATTTTTAAATGTCCCCATGTAGTGATGAGAAGGTGCATCAATATTGTACATTTGTGTAATTTGCTGAAATTCCAGCTGATATATGGTGATATGTGTGCCCAATATATCGGCTGTAATACTGACATTTAACTTTTTAGACTGATGTCAGCCGAAACCGATATCAAACCGATAATGTCATGCATCCCTACTCAGCAAAGTTTGTCACTTCCTGCTGTTGACTTGCTTGCAGCTCCCACCTCTTAAAGGACTCTGATTGGGCCGTGCCACTTTGGGCCGCTCACAGTCGTCTCTGATTCAAGATGCAAGATGGATCAGCCTGATTAGACACTGAATCACTGCACTACAAGGGTAAATGTTATGTGTGTAAACACTTTGACGAGCACCATTAGTAGGGCTGGGCAATATATATTGTTTAAATCAATTAATTCAAATTATTTTCTGCAGAAGATTTAAAAATAAAAAATCTAATTTTTTGTCTTGACCTACTTCAATTGTAAGTTGTTGCAGTGTTTGAAAATATAAATATTGAGAATTAACAGTTTTTATGATGGTCAGCCATATCAGGTTTTGTACAAACACTCATAAGCTTGTATTCGTATTTTAAATGAGATTAAACAATGATCAGAGAATTTCATATTAACATACAGTGGAAATAACTCAGCTTTCACTGTTAATGGAGACAAATCTGCCTACATTTGAACTACACAATCAACATTTTATGACATGCACTTTTACTTTAAGAGGGAATTCTGTTTGGTTTGGAAATATATTTTGATAACGTAAAGGCAAAATCTGATTCATGATTTTTTTGTCTTGCAGTTTGTTTTTTTGAGAGAGAGCAAGAAAAAATGGATTAAAATCATAAAGTGTGTTGTGGTAAAAAGTTATTTTTAGGCCATATCGCCCAGCCCTAACCATTAGGATTGTCACACTTGTTCAACTTAAGAAGAACTACTCTCTTCCTTTAGACTGTTCTCTTAAAAAACAAATGATCCTGTTCAACACTAAATAATTTAAAATAAAAGATTAAGTGTTAATCCACACAATTTAAGTGGAAGGGGAAGCTGTATAATTTAATTAGGTCTTGAGGGGTTCATGAGGGCCAAATGCTTCATTAACTCATTTATTTTTAAACAGTCCCTTACATGAACACATTATTCCCTCTTACGTGAATTTTGTTTTTCACCGATTGATCAAAAGTATGGGCTGTTGATGCCTGTTTTGAAACAAAAATGTTTTCATGCTTGGCTCCGAAAAAGCTGAAATTTGTTGGTGTTTGTCTTCTCACTATTTAGAATAATTGAAAATGTCTGTTTACTCTTAGTGCAGTGACCTCTTCGTATTTCTGTTTCTTCGAAAATGATGAAAACCGAAAGTCCCTCGGTGGCTTCATCTTCCTGTTCAGGGTTTAAGTGAGGTGATGAAAGCCTCTGCCGTGACTGCAGAGGTCGTAACACTCGTCAGCTGATGTGCTCTCAGCTGGGATTTGAATACAACTCACCTGTTTAGTCTGCATGCACATCTGAGGGAGATCTGCATATCATGAAAAGGTCATTCAGCAGTTATTGTTCTCATGCCAAATGAAAGGTAATGCCTTTTGTAGCAGTGACAATTTGGCCAGTGGCACAGAGCAGATCTTGGGATGCAGCCACTTTCTTCAGTGATGGATTTATGAGCTTAAGCTCCAGACGATGTGGTCAGCAGCTGAGTGCCAAAGTGAGTAATGCAGGAACCATGACTTTACAAGAAAGGATACATTTACTCTGATTTTTAATCATTTTTTTAATCATCCAAGTAAATCAGACTGCATAATAGGCACTGATGAATAACTTGATAATGGCCTTTTAATTACTGTAACTCCCTGCTCTAATTATAACAGCATGTAGGCTATAAATGCTGTAGTGTGTGGCAACATTCCCTTGCTTCATACTGTCCCTGTACAAATAAACATAAAATAAAATATATTCTTATTGTTTACCTGAAGAGAGAGGGTTTCCCTCATTTCAGCTTCACCATCATATTGCCCAGTATTTGGTGTTAAGAGCTTCTGTTTTTTCTTGTGGTGGCATTAATATCATATGATTTTTACTAATAAAAAAATGGTCCTTTGATTGAAAATGTTTTTTCTCCTTTGGAAAATGAATCTCCAAAATCATTCAATATGTTCTTGACTCAAATATCCCAGTTACTTCCTTTAGAAAAAATAACACTTGAGAGGCATATCCGAGGTCACTTATTCTATGACCTTTGTGATCCTTTATATGCTCAACTGGAAAAACAAGACTCATAAATACATTTAACTCGTCACTGTTCATGCACGGTGTTTATATATCCGGGTTTGTTTGTTTATGTTTGTTTTGATTTGTTTTGTTTTTTTGTTTTTGTTCATATCTGTATAGTTTCTCTTTGTCTTTGCCTGTTTTTTGTCTGTTTTTATTTAGTTTAATTCTTTTTGTATATGTTTTAGAAAGGATTGAGGTAGCTGTGGAGTATCACTGAACACTTGTCAATGAAAACAGCTGGACACATTAGTGAATCTGAAACAAAATAAAAAGAAATTGAACAAGATTTGTCGTGGATGAGGAGTGGGCCAGCTGCTTTGCACATAGTCAACACACAGCCTGGCCTTTGTTTTTAATTTGCCAAGGGTGGTGTGGAGCCCAGAGTGCTTCCACGCCACGCTTCTTTGTTGTTTTTGTCATTTGCTTTACTTGTCCTCCGTTTCCTCCAGGTGTTCTTCGTCAAGTGAGCGTTTGAGTGATGAAATATGAATCTTTGTTTTCTTGGGTTAATTTTCTTGGCAATATGGAATAATTATATCAGCTAGATTATGTTACTAAATTAAGTAGTATGGCCACATTAAGTTCCTTGTTCCAGTTTATGGGACAGTTTTGATTGTTGACATCACAGTATGAGTCACTGCAGTGTGCTATCATAATTTGGTTTAGTACTGAGGCTAGCAAATGTTTACTCTCATTAGCTAACACACTTATAAAGCTCTGGTGTTGATTTAACTGATGTTGGTATCAGTAAAAGTTCTTGGGCTGCAGCTTGTGAAGACGTTTGTTAATTTCCAATTAGAAGTGAAGTTGCATATTAGTGGTTACGGTTCCCAAGTCCCTTAGTTAATTGGATTTAAGTTTTTTTTTTTTTCATAAATACCTGAAATAAAGTCAGTCATGAACACATGCATACAAGATTTCAAGATTTAATTTTGCATCTGAAAATGAATCTGTTATTAGCCATTTTTGAGTTTTTAAGTTTTTTAAAGTGTTATTAAAAAAGGGCTGCCAACAAACTGCTGATAAGAGCACAAAAATGACCAGGGACCCTAATGCAGGCATTTCTCACTGTTTTTTGAATGAACAATATGACTTAATTGATTTACAAATAGTGTTTTTAGTAGTCTATTTTGCCTGTTAGATAAAATTAGTAGTTTTTTTTCAGTCTGTTAATATTTTCGTTAATTACATAAATAAAAAAATAAACAATACACAAGTCATAACACAGTGTAATTTGGATGTCCTTACTAAAGGATACTTCATTAAACTGCTTCAGGTTTCCTTTTATTCTGCTATATTGAGCGAACCTTCAGCCAGTTTTTATAACAAACACAATCTGATGAACTCACGAATTGTTGGGTTGTGTTTTTGTATATTTTTTAAAATTTTTTGTATTATATTCCCAATATGCCAAGTGCAAATGTACTTGGCACTAAATACAGAATCTGATTCTGAAGAGGTTAAAGGTGCAGTGTGTAGAATTTGGCAGCATTTCGCCGAACAGAAACGGTGAATATAGGATATAATGTTTCTATTTGTATGTAAAGTCCGTCAAAATAGGAGTACAATCATCCCCATAAAACGTTTGTTTTATTTTTATTTAGTTAGAAAAAACTTCAAAAAATTTACATTAGCACGGGCTGCGTTCATGTAGGCCGACATAACGATCCGCCATGTTGTCTACGGGTGGATTTTAGGGACAAAAAGAACGAAACGTGAATCTGTCTGCCTGTTCTGAAATCTACCTGGAATGCAGGTAAAGAAGAGGAGAGAGGACGGCAGCTAACAACTGACCTATAATCTATAAATATAATGGTTGCAAACCTTGTCACTTTAGTAAATGATGCCGTTTTCACGATCCCTTTTGGTCTTCACAGGCTTCCGTTGCTCAGCGATGAGACGTTTTGGTTACGGTTGGGCTCATTCTAGAATCTGAACGATAGATGTCGCCAAATGCCAAATTCTACACACTGCACCTTTAAAAGCCTGACTGGGGCATCCTTATTAAGAAGTCTTAAAGCCTTCCAATATTTCCCAGCCCTCATCCGAAAGTAGGGCTTGGAGATATGACCTGAAAATAAACTCCCTGATTTATTTACGATTTTAACTGATTTTTTTTCCTCTCCAAAAACAAACCCCTTCAAGTGACACAAAAATTACATCAATCAAATTTTGCCTTTATGTTGTCAAAATATGTCCAAAAACTAAACAGACTTTCCGTCTTTTGGATAAAATGCATGCTGTAATTTTGTATAAAATGTTGGTTATGTAGTTCAAACATAGGGAGGCCTGTCTACATAAACACAGGAGGATGAGCTATTGTCACAAAACATTAATGGAACCTTCTGATCAGTATTTAATCTCATTTAAAAAACAAAAGCTTTAACATTTGCTTGTGCAAAACCTGACAAGGTCTGTCATCGTGAAAACTTTACATTTTTAGTAATTATATTTTCAAACATTGCAACAACTTGTGATTGGAGTAAGCTGAGTGTGGCTCCTTGGATATAATTATAGTCTCACTTCTACTTAATTTACTTTGTTTTCTTTCATAAGGAAGTTGATATTGCTTCAAGATTCTGCATGTTGCAGTCTGCCCACTTATTTTTTCATTTTATTTAAATTTTATGTCTTTATTTGATCATTTTCTACTGCTATACTGTGTATAAGAGCAACTGAAACAACCAAATTTCCCCTCAGAGATTAATAAAGTATTTCTGATTCTGAGTCTGATTCTAATCGATTTAATCAAGATATTTCCCAGCCATATCTGAAAGTATAAACTGAAACAAAAGAGGGAAACTAAACTTCAGCCCTGTGGACTTTAAGGCCCCCCTGCTGTGAGGCTGTAGTGGAAACACATGTCATCATGCTTTGGCTTTTTATGTAATGGCTAAACCAGCCTGACCTGAGCCCGTGGAAAAACCCTACTAGATCCTATTTTTAAGACTAGAGACATTTCATCGGGACTATCTTTTGAAAGCTGAGAGCAAAGTGGACAAGGATGGATCAGGAGGAGGAGGAAAAGATTTCTGAACGCATTGATTTCCTTTCCTCAACGTGGATCATTGATTTCATGTTAGGGAATGACGGATTGGACATTATTTATGCAAAGGGACCCTAGAAAGTCGATCAGTGACTTGAATTTAGCAAAAAAAGGCTCTCAAAATCAGCAGGAAGAAATGGCAGTGCTGATACTGGAGTGCTCCAGGTATAACTATTAGATTAAAATATCGATTTGTAAGAATTTCGGTAGGAAAGCAGACGTGCAGTTGCCTTAAGTCTCAGCGTTAGAAAACAGTCTGCAGTGGATGGAAAGCTAAAGAGAGTGAAACAGAAAGGCGGTAATGGTTAACATGTGTCCCAGAACAGAGGTGAATGTGTGTGAGCGAGTGACGTGGCCCGGATACATTCCCCTGTGTGTGCTTGTGTGTGTGAGGGTGTGTGTTGGACCAGCGTCATTTGCAAGAGGCTGTAAGCTCTTGCTCTTTCCCTCTCGCTGTAGCAGTTGTGAAGGGTGTATCACACGAGCGAGTACAGGGATATTATGTAAGGAATGAAGAGGATGTCGAGAGATTGTGATGCAAAGTCATCTGAGTGTTGAAATATTCCCGCCTTCAGTCTGAACTAAAGATGACTGGAAAATGATACAGCTGCTGATCATTTAAGTAATCTTACTCTTGTCAACCTTTTTTTGCATTTTTTACTTAGAGAGTTGTCTTTAAAAACTCACATTAAACCACATTTGAATTGCATTATTGTTGAGAAAACAGGTTCCTCTTAAAGGTGCCTTGTTCTGGTGAGTTTGATTGTATCCATCATGTCTTGGGTGTCTGTAAAGCAAGGACTTTTTTTTTAATTAAATTAAATTAAAGAGTGAACTACAAAATCACTCAGAGAGCGCAAAACCTCCGCCAAGGTAGCTTACATATTGATGTTACATTTATAGGCACTAGTTCATGATAAAGTTACCATCACAATATGATTCTTGACCCTGAAAACCCACACCTAGCACTCTGAATCATGTTGATATCATTATTAATTAGACAATTATTGAGTAAAATTGATCATTCGCTTATGGCGATTATCTGGATCACCACCAAAGTCTAATCTTTCCCTTGATGATAGAAACATGGATCCCATAATATCCTGTAAAATTGGAAGTGAATCTGTTAAAAATTGGCAGAGATATGATTTTTTTAAAATTGGGAAAAATTAAGTTTTGATTTCCGATGTCTCCTACACAATAAATTGGGTATTTTCTACAGAAGAAACTGTTATGACATTTTTTGGTCTTGAATTATATTTGTTGAGGTCTTAAATAGGTCTATGCTCAAAATATCGATACGGCAAACTATTGTCACGCACACCTTAGGGATACATGTGTGGATACAGATTCTACAGAATCATTACAGCCTCAGTGTTTTGACAGTAGTTGTCAGTTCACTTTGGGTAATGTTAACAATGGCACAGTTCAAAGAAGAAGCCAAACTACATGATGAAGCACATGCTCCAAATTTAAGCTTAGGTCTACCATCCTTGAGGACCTGAAGTTAAGTTTCTTAAGTTGTAGAGTCATTTAAAACTCATCCTTGTTCTTGTTCTTCTTGTAATAAAAGTCAAAACTTGTGGGAAATTCTGTTTAAAGTGTTGTCAGTGTTCACAATGTACGTGTATCAGGATACATACCGTATCGTGGCCTCAGTGTCAGGATATGTATCATATTGTGAGGTTGCTGGAAATACCCAGCCCTAGTCCTTAAATAGGTCTTAAAAGTATTAAATTTGTCTTTTGAAATGGTGCAAGAACCTTGAAGGTTGATTGACTCTTAATTGGCCTTAGGTGTGAGTGTGAGCACGTATGGTTGTCCTTATCTTTATGTGGCCCTGTGATTGATTGGTCACTGGTTCAGGGTCCGCCTCTTGCCCAATGTCAGCTGGGATAGGCTTCAGCCCCTGTGACCCTGAAAGGGACAAGCAATGGATGGATGTACAAACAAGCCAATTTATAATGCTGCGTCGGGTGGATTTCAGTGCAGGTTAGACTTCATTGAAATGTATTTAAGGGTAGCCTGTAAGGATGTTCTAACGTGTTTATGTGAGGGTTCAAGGTAGGGCTGAATAATTTTAGGAAAAGATCTAATGGCGATTTTTCTGGCAGATATTGCGATTTCAATTCGATTCATGATTTTCTTCAAATCAAGGCTCAGTGCAATATTCACACAAAGCACATAACACATTATTCATCATCTAATATTGATGATAAATAATTATTGAGGGATACTCCAACTTCTACTCCTAAACAGAGGCTTTGTGTTGTTGACCTACTTATCAGCACTCCTGTAAATGCAAATTGCCTGTAAATGTGTAAAATAGTTTGTGTAAAATAGTTGACACAACAGATCCTGGGTCAGTCAGGAGCACTGCAAAAAATTGCAGCTTTGGTGATCATGATTGTCTAAAAGTGCGATTTCGATCTGAAAACAATTAATCTGGAATTTTGTGTAAACCAATATTTTGTTTTCCAAATTCAAGCTGCTCTTCCCTCCAGTTTTAATGATGCAGTTATACAACAAAGGAAAAAGCACCAAATAATTAAATAAAATGCATTAATACTAGTTTTTTAATCCAAATTTTCAAGACCTTTTCAGATAATCCAAAGAATAATTAGCGCTGCTTCATCTAAGTGTAAACTAGAACTAATGTCTGTGTTACCATGTTAGAAGTAGATCTAAACAGACTTTGAGTGTCACTAACCTGCTGTTTTCATTTTCCCTATCGCCCCTCTCCTCTACCCCGTCCTTCTCCACCTCTCGTCCCATTCCTCGTCTCCTTCAGGGCTTTGACCCCCCTCATCAGAGCGACACCAGGACGGTTTATGTAGCAAATCGTTTTCCACAGCATGGCCACTACATACCGCAGCGCTTTGCTGACAACAGAATCATCTCCTCCAAGGTAAGAAAGATTAGTTTTTCATTTATGATGTTTGTTTGATCAGGACAATAGAGGTTACACAGTGTTGGTGGCACTGTGGTGCAGCAGGTAGTGCACGTGCCTCACAGCAAGAAGGTTGCTGGTTCGATCCTCGTGTCAGTTGGGAGTTTGCATGTTCATGTGCATGCATGGGTTCTCTCTGGGCACTTTGTCATCTTCCTGCAGACAAAAACATACTCATTTGGTTTATTGTCTCCACAATTGGCCTTAGGTATGGGAGTGAGAGTGAACGATTGTCTGGCTCTCTATGAGGTCCTGTAATTGGCTGGTGACTGATTCAGAATGTATGAATGAAAAAAACTTTTGTACACAGTCTGGAAATAACTTTGATTTTAATTTGCATTGTTTTAAAATATATCAAGTCCTCAGATTTCATAGCATGGTGTGTCTTAAAGGAATAGTATGTGCACGATAATCAGCCTTAATGATGATAAATATGGCTCGTTTTCGTAGGAGGACCATGGAATTGGCTATTGTTTTATTGGAAATCTTTCCCTATGATATATGTAACATGTTGTTTCCAAGTTATTTTATGATCAGTAAAAACCCTGAGGAATTTTATTTCTGACACTCTTTCAATTTCAGTATCACATATTTTTTATTTAATATCCTGACAATTTTTTTTTTTCATTTTCCAAATACCATACATTTTTAGTTTTCTTTACATTAACTGTCAGTCTATTAATATCAAACCAGGTTTTCTCCTTGGTATTTGTTTACTGTTGTCTTTAAAATCAAATTATTATAGACTGATATGATTGTGGGGCAACACAGGCATCATGTCATGTTGAGAGGAGCTTTTCTTTTGCAGCTCTAAGAAAACATCCTGTTTGTCAGAATGAGGCAACATCCTTTTCCCCATACTCATGATTTATGCCTGATATCTTACAGTATTAGAGGAGTTTAACTAACTGCTGTATTCACGATCTTAAATTCTGCGAGCTGTTGAAAACCACGCTGGAACTCCAAGCCAGACGTTCAAACAGTTTTAGGGAAGCATTAATGTGCAGTTTGACATTAAGCATGTGCTTGTGCGGCGACAGGCAGAAGAGAGAAAGTGTCATCCTGGGAAACTGCTTTTTGGCACCAGCTCGGCTGGCGTTAAAATATTCATTATGAGCTGTGATTTGCCGAGAGACTGATGAGTGTGATTTGTTGAAAACAGGATCAACTCAGACAACGTCTTCTGTGTTACTCAGAGGATTAATGTGTGACTAGTAAGATTAAACATACAAAGGAACAATAATCCGAAAAGACTGCTGCCTGCCTGAAGTAGTGATGCCTGTCATTGATTGGCAAAGTGATAACATGATTGACGGGGGGAGAAGCCACCCGGAGCGTCCGAATTACATTGATTTTTAGTCATGCTCTTTAGAAAACACCAGCAGCTCTGATAAAACGTCAAGATGAAAAGAAGTTGCCAGAAAATGGCTGTAAGAGCTCTTTAAAAAGAGTTTTTAATGTAAAATGAAGGACAGTGAAGGCCCTGTCTCCCTCCAGCTGCTGTTCTTCTCAAGTCAGCAAGATTGAAATGAAGGAAGGATTAAACATGGTGCTTTAATTAGGGATGTCTTAATTTTCAAATCTAGTTAACAGCAAATTTAACCTGCACTCAGTCCACAAGACTGAAGTCCGGAGGAAATAACACTAAAAACAATGTGGACAAACAGGAGAAATTGAACGCACGTTATTTAAACATCTGCAGGTGAACTATTTGAAGTTGGTCTATAAAGTGTGGTTAGCTATAGCTACGCACACTGCAAAAACTCAGATCTAGGTGAGAGTATTTGTCCATTTTCAAGTCAAAAATACCTCACTAGACTTATTCTAAACCGCAATTTCCTGATATGTCTGGATTAAGATCTTATTCAAAAATATCAAAACTAAAAAAAAAGCTTCAGTTGCTTATGATAAGTAAAATAATCTGCCAATCTGAATTTTAGAGCCTCACTGAGTCAAACTTGCTTGTTTCATTGGCAAATTTTTTCTTATCATTACAAGCCATTCAATGCCTAATTTTTGCCTTTTATTCCTTGAAGTAAATATTATCTGGACTTTTTAAGTGTATGTGGATTAGAATAAGTGTTCTAGATATTTTGACTTGAAAATAGACAAGTGCACTTGCTGAGATCTGAGTTTTGCAGTGTACTCTTTAGCTCTTCTTGCACATTTTCATTTCCACATTTATCCAGTAGGTGTTCACTTATCGCTTTGGCCAAGTGGTTAGACACAAGTTTCAATCAATCAATCAAAATGTATTTATATAGCACAGTTCATACAAACTAAATTGCAGCTCAGAGTGCTTTACATCAAGACCAAAAATGATTGACAAAAGATATTTATGTATATGTGTCTATATGTTTTTATATGTATGTATGTATGTATATATATATACATGTCACTTTTTTTTTTTTAAGGGGGAAAAATCCATTAAAATAGTAAATCGAGTGTTGTGGAAAAAAATCATGGAATTTATTTTTAGGCCATATCAAAACATTCCTCAATCTTTATCCTAAATGTTGTTTTTCTCTCTTTCAGTATACAATCTGGAATTTTGTCCCAAAGAATCTGTTCGAGCAGTTCAGAAGGATAGCCAACTTCTATTTTCTCATCATCTTCCTCGTTCAGGTAAAAACACCACACACACACACACACACACACACACACACATCTTTCTTATTTTTTCAGGTATATCTTGTCCTCACTTGGATGGTGACAAGTCTAATGTGACCTCAGTTTTCCTCCCCTAAAACAAAAGCATGTGTCCTGCCTGTGCTTATAAGCGTGAGTCATCGGCTCCTGCAGAGACGGCTCTGCCTGTGTCTTCAAACGTTACACCCACACACAGAGTAATATGTGTCTTTACAGCCAGCCTGAGGTGTGAGGCCCTCACTGTGCATCAGTCAGCCTGTGCTCTCAGATTTTCAGCCTTATCCTGATTTATTTGGGCCTGTGTAGTGAAGCCAAAGCAATTGACTTGACTCGGTCTAAAAAGGCTCTATTTTCACCCACTCAACTTGTCAGTGCTGCTGAAGTCAGCTCCGTCTCAAATCACAGAGAGGAAGCCTCTTTCTGTCCTGACACTGCAGGCATGACGTTTTCCTGGATGACCAATTTGACCATTTTTAGGTGGCCTGAGAGGATTCTTAGATAACTGTTAAGAAATGTAATTTCTGTTCTTACAGGGATATGCCAACTATTTTTGTGTTTTCGTGTCTTGTCTCACTCCTGAGTCCATGACAGGCAGATAGATACCGTTCTTTGGACTGTGCGTGCAGTAACAAGGAAGAGACAGGAAGAGCTCACCCACCGCTAGATAGCTTAGCTCAAACAGTGGGAGTCAATGGGTAGTGTTAGCCTACCTCTGCCTACAGTCATCAGATAAACTCTTCAGCAACTCTTAACTTTCCTGTGTGCTTGTTGTGACTCATTTTTTTTTACCATGCAATGTTACGTTATCTTCTTCTATCATCATATTGGGATGATAATCCCATAATCTGAATCAGATCCAGATGAAATTTACCTCGATGATAGAGACATGGACCCCTTATTATCCTGTTAAATTGGAAGTGAATTTGTTAAAAAAATGGCAGAGGTATGATTTTTTGAATTCTGCCTAATGTAAGCCTGTGGGATTTTTTGAAATGTTGGGATTTTTTTTTTACCCAGACAAATATCTGTTCCACCACCAAAATCTAATAATTTCTAAGCTGGACCATGACCAACATCCCCTGAAAATTTCAACAAAATCCGCCCAGTAGTTTTTGTGTAATCTTGCTAACAAACAAGCATACGCCGGCAACAACATAACCTCCTTGGCGGAGGTAATGAAAACACCGATCAGCATCATGTTTAAACCATCAGTGAATATGAATGAGCAACTTTTCTACTACTTTTGCTGTGGAGGTAGCTGAGAGTAAAGCTGGCAGTGGAAATACAAGCAAGATTAGGGCTCACTGCTCCAAGTTGTCCCGAACTGTACTGAACCAAACCAGACCACTTGAAGGGAACACAGCTAAAGATAAAAGACGATCCTTTCTAGAGGAAATCCTGCACCAGATGTCTTCCTCTGCAGTGACAGTAAACACAGCACATATGCCTGTTAGCATCTGTGCTACATCCAGGCCTGAACAAGATACTTCAAGCTGACTTACTGTGATATTTACCACCAGAAACAGCAAGGCTAGAAAAATATCCTGACACTCTCTCTCAAACACACAGACTGAGGAATCTCTGGAGTCTTAACGTCGAACAGCTTCCTCAGCGTTAACACCCTCACAGTGACGTCCCAAAAGAGCCATAAATGTGCTAAAAGTGGCTGCCAAAGCTCTGCCGCTCTCCCTGACTCCTTTGTTAGATAACTGAGGAGCCTGACAGCGTCTCTCATGGCTGATCAGCTCCGACGACCAGCAGAACGCTGGATGGGGGGCTTGAATTTAATTGGAATGAACTGCATGTTGCTTCAGATCCATTCGCAGTTGACAGTCCTGAACCACGAGGTCAAGCCTCTTCTGGCCTTTACTTGCTCAGACCTCTGTTACAATATTTACCTCCACCAATGAGGTTATGTTTGTCTGTTTGTTTGTTTGTTAGCAAGATTACACAAAAACTACTGGGGGGATTTTGATGACATTTTCAGGAGATGTTGGTAATGGCCGCACTTAGAAATGATTAGATTTTGGTGGTGATACGTTTATTTGTCTGGATGCAAAAAAATCCCAAAATTAAAAAAAAACCACCCATTGGGTGGAATTTTAAAATATCATATGTCTTGCTATTTCTCAATGGAATCACTTCCAGATTTTACAGGATAATATGGGGTCCTTGTCTCTATCATCACAGTCAATTTCATCTGAATCTGATCCAGATTAACATCACAAAAAGAACATTGAACTTTATAATGGGAAATCCCATTGCTGATATTCAATAATTCATCTAAAATCAAAATATTAAGTCATGTTCCCAAAACTTGTTGTGTTCATACAGGATAACAACCTCCATGTGTGTGCTGAGTTTGGTCCAGATCCTGTATCTTTTACAGGAGTTTTGGAAAAGCCACTGCTGGAGCTGAGCTGCTTGGGGGACGTCTGCGCTCTCTGAGTGTTTTCCTTTTATATCTCCCTTGGACAGTGACAGTGCATTTAACTTCATTTCTAAAAACATGCACTTGGCTAGCAGGACTTTAAACCACAAATTCTACAAATAATTAAAATGATGAATATAGTTAATAATAAAAACTAAATAGTTGAACTTGCGGCACACAAGATCTACAGAACTTGTTTGTCACTGAACAACATGGTAAACTGTTTCTTAGGAAGTATGACAAAAACAATTAGAGGACGTATTACTGCACTTCCTTTTGCTTTGCTTCTCTAAAGTACGATAAACAAGTCTGCAGTTTGTTTTTGTCAGGCATCTTCATGACAAACACCACAAGGCCCCTTTTATGAAATCTCTGTCTCTCTCTGAATTTCTGTGTCACTCCGATTAAGATGAGTATTTGTTTTAATTTTTATAAATTCTCCTCAGAAAATAAGCCTTTACACTTGATTTTTCTCATCACTGAAGTTCAGGGAGTATCGACATTAAATCCTGCTTTTTGATTTTCATTCCCTAGTCCTTCACTGATTCGAGAACAATGCGGGTGCTGCAGTAAATGTTGCTTTTGAAACATCCTTTTCAGAGTGTGTGTGGTCATGAATTGACAGTTAACCTTAAAGCACATTTCCTGTTTGACACATCATCCTCCGCCTCCCGCTCTTGTCTTTCTGGTCTGCTAGATTTAGTTTCTTCTTACAGGACACACCCATCATCACTGCCTCTGGAGCTTCTCTGTGTATCTCACTCCATATGCAGTTACGTTTCACTGACTCTGCCTCTATGTTTGTCTTTCCAGTTAATGATAGACACCCCGACCTCCCCCGTCACCAGCGGACTGCCTCTCTTCTTTGTGATTACAGTAACTGCCATAAAACAGGTGAGAGCACAATCACATGAGAGCTTCCTCAGGAACTGAAATTGAGAACTAATACGCATGCACTGAAATAAAGGCTTGATTATTAGGAGACCAAGATCTGAAACCTATCAGACTTGGTTCAAGTAACTTTAACAGTAGTTAATATCAATAAAAACTCAAACTAATCTTGTATACACTGAAAACCCTCTTTTTTAGAGGCTGAAATTATTTAAGTCTATGAACAAAAAGACATTAAAGTCATATTTCTGACTTCTTTCTCAGAATTGTGACTTTTTGATTAAAATGTTTTTTCAGTGACTAGTTTTCTTGTTCACAGGCCTAGTACTCTAAGCTTGCAGTGCAGAAAGATACGCCTGATTTAACCCTATAACGCCTGTTGTGTCATATTTGATACCTACTTTTATGATTCCTCTATCCAATCAGTATGATCAACAAATTACTAAAAAAAAACATCTGAATAAAATCAGGTAAATGATAAAAATGTCATCAAGCGGATTATCAGTTGCCAAGAACACCTAATGTATCAAATGAGATACCAAAAATATTTGTGTTAAATTTTTTTGAAAATTTAGGTCTTTAAGGATTTCAGTAGAAAGTGAAATAAATATTTCAGGTCCAAAAATATTGGAATTTTCTGGCTATAATTTGTGTTTCAGGCATTAAAGGGTAAATTTTTTTGTGATCAGATTTTTTTTTGTTTTCTTTGAACAAGTCTAACAGATTCACAGAACATAAACATGACAACATATAAATATATATATATGTATAAATATATATAGAGAGATAGATAGATAGATAGATAGATAGATAGATTTTATTTTTAGGTCATATTGGCCAGCCCTAGTTTGTACTATTAAAATGATAAATTCAGACTTTTGTGGTGTGTTTACTTTATATTTTGATAACACGATAACAGCGAGGTCCCAAGCTTTTATTCTCTTTTATATATATAAGATGATATATTCAGTGTTAAACTAAATATTTCTGATTTTCGTATATTTTCTAATGTGTGAATTCCTTCACAGGGCTATGAGGATTGGCTACGACACAAGGCAGACAACGAGGTGAACGGGGCTCCAGTGTTCGTGGTCCGCAGTGGGAGTCTGGTCCAGACAAGATCCAAGAATATCAGGGTAACACTTCTGAAACTACGTCCCAAAAAGACACTTTATCGTCCTCCTCACTCTCTGCGGCTGAACACAGGCTCATTACTTCCACCAAACCGCCACTTAAAACAACCTCAGAAACTCTTCACACCTCAGAGCTGGCCGCCAGGACCAACTTAAGCTTGGATGTTAAATTCCTGGTGCTTCTGTGGCTTCACTGTACAGAAAGTCCATAAAAGAAAGAGTTTGCTGCTGTAAAGAAAATGTTTCACGAGTTAAGACTGCAGGAAACTAGGGCATCCGTGATGTTGAGCACAAATAGGACTGGAATGCTCCATGGAAGATGCATTCGCTGCAGTTTCACAGGCTCAACAAATCCACTGTTTGTTATATATCCGTGTAATTGGACCACATTAAGTTGGTTTTGCTGTTTGCCTTTGAGAGCCGTCGTCATCCCGAAGGTCAATGATGTGCAAGAGTGACAAATTAGAAGAAATCTGAAGCCAGTCCAAAGCATGAACGAGTCTTCTTGTTGTCTTTCTTGTCTCTTTCAATCTCAGACATCGCTCTTACTCGCGTGTTGTAGTGCAGTGATTCTCAACTGGTGGGTCATGACCCAAAATTGGGTCGCGGATCCTTTTTCAATGGGTCCTAATCCTTTGTCTGGGAAAAAAATGTTGGGAAAAAAGTCCTGTGCTTTTATTTTGAAGGGGATTTTTTATGCAGCGGAGTGCCCCATATTTACGCTCCTTAACAACAAGTGGTGATAGTACCCTGTAATGCTATTGACACACATTTCAATCAAAGGGTGTTTGTTATATGTATTTAATACTTAGGTACTCATCTTAAGCTACATATTTTAAATATTTTTTGAAATTGCCTCTAAGTAGTTGGACTTTTTCATTTCATGTTTGTCCATGAAAGCTCTGTGGAGCCTGTTAAAAAGGCTAAAGTATTTTGTGTGACAGCCTCATAATCAACAGCTTATTTAGTGCTACTGATTATTGTTATTACTTAAAACCTTGTGTACCTAATATGCGCTTTTTTGTTTCAATTAAAATGCAGTTAATTGAGAATAAAAGGGAATATTCCCCTCTCTAACATCGCCACATGCAGGTCATTTTGGTTCCTCATTAAACTTGTTTTTTTGTGTTGGCATACTGTGATATTCTGGACTCTCTCTGGTTCAAAGTGCAGCATATTTTTACTAAATAAATTTGGGATGTTGAAAATTTCCCTTGATTTGGGTCTCAGCTTGAAATTAAGGAGTGATGGTGGGTCCCATGGCCAGAAATTAAATCCCCGATTTTTTTCACAACACTTGATTTACGACTTTAATTGATATTTTCCCTCTCAAATCAAAAAAAAAAAAAATCCCAAGTGACACAAAAATGACAAGTCAGGTTTTGCCTTTATGTTATCAAAATATACTCCCAAACCAAACAGAATTTCCTTCTTCAAGTTAAGTGTGTCATAAGATGCTGATTATATAGTTCAAACGTAGGCAGGTTTGTCTACATAAACACTGAAGGCTGAGGTATTTTCACGGCATATTAACATTAAACTCTCTGATCAATATTTAATCTCATTTAAAAAAAAACAAATACAAACCTAGAAAAGCTCTTGTGCAAAACCTGACAGAGCCTACCACCATGAAAACTGTAAATTTTCAGTATTTATATTTTCAAACATTGCAACAACTTACAATTGGAGTGAGTCAAGAAAAAAATTTTTGATTTTTAATTTTGAAATCTTCGGCAGAAAATAATTCAAATTAATTGCAATATTTCCTATATTTCCTATAATATTTTCCTTCTAAGTGGATTTTTTACAAATCTTCCAATGTTGGACCTTTTACCTCAATTACATGTGTCCTTGTGTCGTGAACTGCAGTTATTGTGTTCAGAAAAAATATAAAGGTCCAGCATGTATTAAACATCACAGCAGCCGAGGAGGAATGAATGGGATTTGTCATTATAAACCTCAATGTTTTGTTGTGACAGCAATCTGGATTGGATCCACATGAAATTTACCTTGATGATAGAGATATATTATAAATATTATCCTGTCAGTTTTGAAGCAAATCCATTTAGTGATGTCCGAGATATGATTTTTAAAAATTCGGCCCAATGTTAACTGATGGGATTTTTCAAAATTTTGGGAATTATTTGCATCCAGACAAATATGTTTTGGTTTCTTCCTTCGACCAAACCACAGCTGTGGTAAAATCTTCATTTTAATCCATCCAGTAGTTTTTGAGTAATCTTGCTAACAAACAGACAAACAAACAAACATACAAGGCCAAAAACATACCAGAGCTTTGACACAAACTGTTTGGACAAGCCTCTTAAACATTTGTGTCTGTTTTTCCCCCGTCTGTCGGTCCAGGTTGGAGACATTGTCCGTGTGGCTAAAGACGAGACCTTCCCTGCTGACCTGGTGTTACTGTCGTCTGACCGGGCAGAAGGCACCTGTCACATCACCACAGCCAGCCTTGATGGAGAAACCAACCTGAAGGTCTGTTTCTCTGTTTGTGCTTCAGGAGTCTGTGTGGGAGGCAGTGTTAATGTTGCTGACTAATTATTTTAGTCATAGTTTTCGTCAACACCCTTTTTTTCCATGACAAAAACTAGACAGTAGCTAATAAAAACAAGTTGACATGGACAAAAACTCAAACTAAATTAACTGACATTTTCATCAACAAATAAACTAGACTAAAATGTTTGACAGAGACTTAATCCAATCAGACCTAATTTGGTCATGTAGAAAGTAGGGACAAGTTAGGAATATATCCAATCACAGCTACTTTGGTTGTGTGGAAAGGTTGGATGAGTTCAGAGGGACATCCAATCACAGCTGCCTTAGTTTGGTGGTGGTGGGATAAGTTGTGGAGCGATCCAATCAGAGCTCCTCTCTTTATGAATTGATATATTCATGTAGAGCAGGTTCACTGTTTGTTGTCAGTTCTGGTATTGTAACTGAGATGCTCTGCCAGGTAGCCTAAATAAAGGTGACTGCATTTCACACAAAAGTTCAATTTGTTTCTGTTCATTTATACATTCAGACTTTACTAGCATTCAGTAAAGGGTTATTAGATGTTTGATTTTATCCAAGAGTAAAACATGACTTCAGAAGTTCAAGGAAACATAAAAAATGCCTTACCCTTTACACTTCATATTTTAGTCGACTAAATTTACAGTAGATTTCATCGACTAAAATGTTGTGAAATTCCATCAACTAAAACTAGACTAAATTTAAAAGAGTTTAGATGACTAAATTATGACTAAAACTAGAAGATATTTTAGACAAAAGACTAAAGCTAAATTAAAAAGTGCTGTCAAAATTAACACTGGTGGGGGAAACCGTGAAGTTCAGGACTACAGTTTCAGTGCAAACAGACGTTTGAATTAAGTAAACAGCTCCCTGTTTAAGCCAGTGGCTCCGTCTTAGGACGCCCCGTGTGCTCAAACAAACAGGAACAAGCTGAAACATTTGGGAGGAAGTTTACTCTCAGGTTCGTCTTCAAACACGTCAGTTTGTCTTCGGAGCCTGACTGACATGTTGATTACATTTGCTTACACAAACCCATGTTTGCTTGCTTGAAGCTCTTTCCTAACTGCCTTTTGTGGCGTTTCATCTTGTTTCCTCTCTTCCATCAGCAGTTTATCTGATGTGAAATTAAGTGTAAGCACAGACGGGAGATAAATCATATTACTGAGGTGGTTTTATACTCATGCAGGCTTCACTGTGAGTGAAGCACAATCAAACAAAACAGGAACAGGAACCTGCTTGCAAAACAATTTATAGACAGTGTTTAATTTTAATTCTAGTTTTAAAATCTGTATCTGAATATCTTATTTTGACAGGCGTGGTTTTATAAACAAGGTCAATGGCAGAGTTAGCAGTGAAGCACAGATAAATGATCATGAACTTCTATTATAAAGGTGCTTTGTTTGTGTAATTTATTATTTTAATCATTTTAATTTCTAATGAGTTGTTCATTCAACCCACTTTTTTGTCTATAAATTCAATCAATCAATCAGTCTTTACTTGTATAGCTCCAGTTCATCACAAGTGTTATCTCACAAACTTTACAGTAGAGCAGGCTGAAGACAATTTTTTAATGAAACAAAAAATAAAATCATAATTTCTTACTTGTAAATAAGCATTTTAAACTGATAGTCTTGTGGACACTGAGTGTTTTACAATCAGCCGTTCTTACTGTAAACTTTCTTTTCAGTTATTAATTAATGTACCTCCCCTGTACGCTCACTGGTACATTAGTAAATCATTTTTTATATCCCGTGTCTTGACAACACAGTTTATCTCATAAACTCATTTATTTCCCAGTCCTGTCTCAGGTGTGCTCAGTAATACAGATAAATCAACAGGTGCTGTAGAAAGTTGCTACTCCGTGGACCAGGTAGCGCTTGTTTATTTAACTTAATGCTCTGTATATAGAGATTTATGGATGAAGTTAGAAGGCCTTCCAGTCTATGAGTCTTCTCTAATTCTCCATCAGCGCCCCTACCCCCACAGTCTCCCTCCTTCAGCCTGTCAGGTCGTCCGTGGAGGTGCGGCCTCCTCCTCTCATACAGAGCAAAGACTCACCAAACCAGTTGTTTTAACAATAGACAGTTCTGCGGGGGGATTTGTGAAAATTTTTTTACTGCTGTCTCCCTCATAAATGGAAAAATAAAAGAAATATCCAGTCTGTGTACCTCTCTTTATTACCATTTAACATCATTCCTCTGTTGTCCCCGTGCTTAGACTCATTTCTCTGTGGCGGAGACGTCAGTGTGTCAGTCGGTGTCCCAGCTGGAGGCTCTGCTGGCGGTGGTGGAGTGTCAACAACCTGAGGCTGACCTGTACAGGTAATCCACCCCGTTTGGCTCCACGCTCCTAAGACAGGGGCTTCAAAAGGCCAATGAACAAACATGTTGATCACAAGCTAACCGTATATTCTTTATTGTTAAGATTAAAACTTGAAGTCTTCACCTGGTTAAAGAGAAATATTCAAATTAAAGGGTAAAGATGCTGATATTGATGATGTTTATTTTATGTTTTTGTGGGTGTATGTTTGTTTGTTAGCAAACATACGCCAAATTTTGCTGAAATTTTCAGGAGATGTTGGTAATGACCCAACTTAGAAATGATTAGATTTTGGTGGTGATACGTATGTTTGTCTGGATACAAAAAAAAAATCCTAAAATTTAAAAAAATCCCACACGTTAACATTGGGCGAAATTTTAAAAAATCATTTCTCTGCTATTTATTAATGGATTCACTTCCAGTTTTACAGGATAGTATTTGTAAAATATCTCTTTTATCAAGGTAGATTTCATGTGGATCGGATCCAGCTTGACATCACAAAAAACATTGAACTTTATAATGGGAATTCCCATTGACGACATTCAATAATTCAGATAAAATCAAAATATTAAGTGATGTTCCCAAAACCTGTTGTGTTCATACAGGATAACAACCTGTATGAACACAGTGCTTCAGTGCTTTTGTAGTTACTTTTTCCACTGTTGGTGAGCAGGATAACTCAAAAACCTACGCACAGATGTGGATTATCTTTTCAGTGAATAATGGTCATGGCACTAGGAATGAGGGATTGTATTTTGGTGTTGATGTGACTCCAGATGCAGATCAAGGAAGTGTTTTAAGGATTTGTTAACACTGCAATACAGGGCACCTTTTCAAATTTTCTGTAATAACTCAATAAGTTCATAACAAGTTTTAATTACATTTTCTGGAAACGTTGGTCATGGCCCAAGGAAAAATTGATTAGATTTTTGAGGTGATCTGAATCTTGATGCAGATCCAGGATTTTTTAAAGGATTTCTTAACAGAACTAGATAGGACAAAGTTGCAAATGTTTATAGAAATCCTGCTAATTAATATTAAACTCGGCTCTCAGATCCAGAACAAATGCAGATTTTAAATAATGATTTCATTTATTAAGGGAAGAAAGCCGAAAAAAACCTGGCCTTATTTGAAGAAGTAATTTACCCCCTTGTTAAATAATGAAGAGTGAACAGGAGAGTGAGAGTTTGATTTACAGCACACAGGACTGATTATTGCACTATCACTGGTTGAGGGTATTTCTCTTCATTTGTGTTATTTTTCAGGGCTCCCCAAAGCTTCCAGACCTCTTGGCAAAAAAAACAGAACAATGAATTCATGTCAGAAACATTGAGACAATGATGTGTTATGAAATGGATGATGGGGTGCGATGGCTTCATCACCCCTTTGACAGCCACTCTCGCTCTTGTCTGTCACAGCTGGCGACTTCAGAATCGATCAGAGTATTTTTAGATCAGGCAGTTTGTTTCTGTGGCACTTCTCTTCCTACCCCCTTCCCTTTCTTTCTGACTTTTCTCAATGAACTTGTTATCTCCAGAGACGCTTCAATAATATCAATACTGCAGGGACAGGTCGTCAAAGCTCGTCCCTGCTTGTTATGAGTTTGGGCAAAATCTCTTAACAAGAGACACAAATACCCCTTGACTTGACTTGACTTTCTTTCTTTTTAAATATTTAATTGATGCAACGCCTTTAATACTTGGTTTCAGTGAAAGAATTAAGACAAAGATGTGGTAGGCTGAATGAGGATAACTACATTATCAATATCAAAACTTGCAGAGCTATCTTAAATGCCACCAATGTCTGAATTTAGTTTTTTTTTGTTTGCACATGGTTGAAAAAGAAGTCAAAGAAAACAGTGAAGAAGATGAAGTTACAAGTGCAGGGGAGGTAGAAACCCAATGTGGGCTTATCTGCAAACCTCACATTAAGTGTAAATACAAATAAAATTAACAGAAAAAAAACATTAAATCGTAGTAATAAAAGAAAAACAAACAAAAATCTAATAATAACGTGCATTTTACCAAAATGAGAGACTATGCCAACACAGAAACAGAATTTTAAAAAGAAAGTGGAACATAAACCATATTTTGTCAAGCAAAATTGAACTTTGATCATTACACAGATCATCCTGAACAAAAGTTTTTCACGTCAAAACATTTTTTAGCCTCAGTCTGTATCTGGACAGGGACAAAGACTCTGTCAGTAAATAAAAATATTTGGTCCATAGTTGAACGCTGTGGTATTGTATCGAACTCTGTCCTTGACATGTATGATACAAAGGTAGGTACAGGTTATTGGTCTGTCTTGTTGAATAAAAGCTCACTTGAGAGCACACTATATATCACACTTCAGAAAAAGTGGAGATGAAGCATCACTAGATCTGGAAAAAGCTGCTAGTCTGACAAATCGTTTCTGCAGTAGTAAAATTTTAAGTAGATATGTTGAACGAGTATTGCATCAGAGAGCTTCATGTTAATATGCTGTGAGAATAGTTCAGCTTTCAGTGTTGATGTAGACAAACTACATAATCAACATTTTATGACATGCACTTTAACTTTAAGAGGGAAATTCTGTTTGGGAATATAATTCGATAACACAAAGGCAAATTTAGTGTTGTGGAAAAAAATCAGAAATTTTATTTTTAGGCCTTATCGCCCAGCCCTAAGTGTTACCCTAAAGTGGGGTCATTACGAGGCTTTTGTTGGCACTATCGACAGCTGTGTATCACCTAGCATCCACACCAAGCTGTCTTCATCCCTCTTGCTCTTTGCAAAGCATCACTTTTCTCTTTCCCTAAAGTAAAATAAAAGGCAGATGTCATACTGTGAAAAGGGAAAAACCAAGATCTATAAGACAAAATTACATTATTAATAGTTGTAGGGTGACAGGGTAGCATCAAACGCTGCAGGATGGGACTGGAAGTCTCACACTGACCTGCTGTAAGGGTGCAGGATTTCAGTTTATTCTAAGCATCTCCTGTATGTTCAGGCTGCAGAGTCATTATTCTGATCAATTTAAATCAGAAGATGAAGACCTGCATACTGTATATACTCATATTTCACCACATCAAGGTTCCTGAAGTCCTTGGTAAAGAGCTTCTCAGAATTCCTGCATTTGCATGATCCCTCTTTTCCAGTTGTTTGAGTGTTGATGTGAGCACATTTGTTACCAATGTTTTACCTCTGAACTAAAATGCCTCTGGTGTTTTCCAGGTTTGTAGGTCGGGTCACGGTGACTCAACATGGAGAGGAGATAGTGAGGTAAGATCAGACTCTATTCTGCTGTTATGGCTTATAGTTGAAATAATGAGTTTGCTTGTTTAAATGATAGAAAGGATATTACTTATGAGGGTTATCTCATAAGAGAAAGTAAAAGAGCAGTAAGTGTGTGAATCCAAGGGAATTTGATTATTTACTGCTGCGGACAATGACTGAGCCTCACGGCCTGCTGTTGAATTTCTCTGAGTTTGGATCAAAGTGCTGCAGCGTTTTCTTTATAATAACATGCTACATCAATCTGTCTTCTTATTTACTCTTTTGTCAGACCGCTGGGTCCAGAGAATTTACTGCTGCGAGGAGCCAGATTGAAAAATACCAAAGAGATTTTTGGTGAGTCAGTGCACATACAGCCCAAAGAAGAGTTCTCAGAAAGGACAAACCCTCACCTTGTTATAGCGTTCATAAACTGGGATTTGAAGGCAGGAAACGTTGATCCCTGTTTGCCATCAGCTGTACCCCTTTGGGACCTCGGAGGTGGGATGGCGTGCTGTCCTGACCCTGCCATCGGAGGTGGTAAAAGAGGTGTAATGGTAGAAAGTAGCAAGTGATGCTCAGTGTTGGAGCTGAGGGGGTAGAGCATGGCAGCGTACTGGTGTACTGGGCTCTCAGTTTCAGCTTCACTCGTGATTTTGGCTTCTCTTGATCATAAAAACAAGACAATGGTGATTAAACCAGTACTGTGATGCATGTTGAGGAAGCAGGGGCACATACTGTAATTAGGCTGAAACATATGAAGACGAAAGAAGAGGCAGCAGTCTGATGGCAAATTAAACAGGGTTCCTACATGTCATGAAAAACCTGGAAGATGATTGACCAATCCAGTCATGGAAAACATATGGAAAATGAGAAAAAAGGCAAATGTCCTGGAAAAGCTTGATTTGCCCTGGAAAATTATGTATCCTCCCTCTGCTTCTCTCTACCTTGTTCGTGAACGCGTATGGGTTAAAAAATGTGAGCATAGCCTATGTATAATACACAGAATATAAAAGATATGAAAAAAGATATGGTATGAAGTTGGTTATGTGACACTGGAATCTGTGGGTGTCATTTTGTTATTATATGATGAATGTGTCATAATTTCTTAGAATGTCAGAGAGTGTGTGATATCTTATAGATCTGTTACAGCCATAGACTGCACAGCTTGTAAATCAGACCTCTGGGGCAGAAGAGGCATAAACAAAGCAATCTGGATAAATGTAAAAAATGTAAGGTACAATTGTAGAAAAGGACACTGCAAAGTATGTGTGTGTGTTGTGGGGGTGTTGAGGAAAATAATTTCTAGAAAACAGTGGGAACCCTGTTGAAGAATAAGACGGGGCAGGTTTATTTGTTTAGCACCTGTCAACAACAAGGTGATTCAAAGTGCCTCACACAATACATCAAACACAACGACAACAAAAAAACACATCAGATGAAGAAGTTATCAAAAATGAAAACACAAAAGATAAAAACAAAGACATCATTCTAAAGCCGGGTACACACATACAGATTATCGGACTGTTTCTGTCCGGACTTTCCCCCCTTTACGACCAAGGATGGCGAACGCAAGATTATCTCCTGTTTTATAAGATTGTCTTGTAAGATTCGATAATAAGTTAAGTTTGTTTTTTTGACACCTGGACCTTATTTTTAGGATTAAATACGCTCGTAGACTCACCCAGACAATTTTGGCGGAGCTCGGAGCCGTTTTTGAGCAATTTAGATCCATCCGACGGCGTTTTCCTCTCATGCCATAGTAGCAGACGGGGCCAAAAATCGAAGCCCCTAAATTAGACATTATCTGCTGCGAAACTCGCTCATTTCAGCTACATTTTATAAATGAATGGCCAGTGTTATCACCATGTCAGCTCAACTTCGTTGTTATGGTCATCCGGGCTTTACAAGGATGGGTAACTTTTGGTGACGTCATAGACATGCACCGCAAGAGCGCAGCTGAGTAGAGCCACTGTTGTTGCTAGGCTACACGGCTACATGGCTATTTTTGTGTAACATGGCGGAGTATTTATCCAATGTAGGAGTGTCTGACGACGACTTTGAGTATAATGGATGCCCGTATCGTTTTGAGCCAGAATACACCAACGAGGAGCTATTTGGAAGGAGGATGCAGAGGGAAAGAGCCGAACAGCTGGCCAGAGAACAAGCAACCACTGTACGTCCACGAATGGGGGCTAACTGGTGGTGTTGTTGTGGACATCGCACGGCAATGGCAACAGAGGAGGAGTGAGTTTTGCAGCAGATAATGTCTAATTTAGGGGCTTCGATTTCTGGCCCCGTCTGCTACTATGGCATGAGAAAAAATGCCGTCGAATGGATCTAAATTGCTCAAAAACGGCTCCGAGCTCCGCCAAAATTGTCTGGGTGGGTGTACAAGCGTATTTAATCCTAAAAATAAGGTCCAGGTGTCAAAAAAATGAACTTATCCTTTAACACAACTCAAGAGAGAAACAGGAATGCATAATGCTGGACTTTTGCAGATATCCGATATGAAAATAATTCTGGACTCATTGCCTATATTGATTTGTTTTGTCAAGAGCACAAAGCCTCTACTTAGCTAAAATTAACCTTTTCATTTTATGGCTTCAGTCTGTTTGTGTTAGAAACAGCTGTAAAAATGAAAAACATTTCACTCTTAAATGAAGTACACTTTTGATTTGTAAAAGTGGACATTCAGTGATGATGAGGTAAAGCAGTTCATTCTGCCAATATAACAGCCAATAAATGTGATATTTGCTGCTAGTTTGTACCTGCAAAAATTTTCATATCTGCGAATATCTACCAATGATCAACTTTCCAGACAGTTATCTGCCTTTTCTAATATTGTTTTGATAATATCGTGCATCCTTAGAGAGAAACAAATTTCACATTTAGTTACAGCTTTAACACTAAAATGCTCACACAGAAATAACAATAACATCTCTGTGATTGTTTTCATACATATGAGTTTAGTGTCACGTCATAGGCTTGTTTAAGAGGGAGTCAGGGGCTGTAGTGCTTGGAAATTTTACTAAATGCATACTTAATCACCCAACCCAACATGATTATGAGCAAAGTTGCCAGGTCTGCTTATTATAAGCGACTTTGGGCTTCTTTTTTTGAGAAGTTGCTTGTAAATATTGGCAGGGTTGTGTTTTGGGGCTTGTTCCAGAAGTGCAGTTGCTCATTTGGGCTTGTTGTGCCCCCAAACCCAGAAGGGGATCTGATTCACACTCAACTACCAATATAAACTCAATTCAGAAGTTATGCAAACTATTTTATCCAACTCCAGACACAAATTTTTGCTGTAAAAAGAGGGGCAAAATTTATGTTTCCACCAAAAAGAAATCCTTATGGCCGGAATTAAATTTATTTCTTATGTAGCCATCACTGTTTTCTCCATAATAAAGCTGTAGAGGATCAACATAAAACTTGGATAAAAGCTTGACTATGTCTGTTTGGTGACAAAAATCAAGGTTAGACAGACTGTTTAGTGATAACAGAGTTATAAATAACAGTAGCCCCGCCCTTCACTTCTGTATAAAGAAAAGGATGTTCCTCCTCCAAACAAAAGGATGTTGAATAAGTAAATTGAGAGCCAAATAAGAAAAAGATGTCAGTGAGATTGAACTATAATGTAGATGAAAATCAAAGATTTCAAAGTAAGAAGTAATGTATCGCATTAGAAAGAAAATAGCAGCAGGTCGCTTGTTATTGACTTGTTTTTATCAACCTGGGTGCTTATTTTAGTAGTAAAATCTGGCAACACTGAGCAGCCGTCATGAGTATGAGAAGCTCCTGTTGAGCGTCTGCACATTATTTATCTCATGCTTCCTCAGTGCTGCAAAGCAGTGAACCACAACCTCTGATGTTGCAGATGCACTGTTTGTGATGTTGTGCAGAGCTGCTGATGGCAGAGGGGTTGTGAGCAATTTCACAGTTGAATTCAGAGACGGTAAAAAAGACAAAATATTGCTAAAGAATGATATAAACTATTTGACAGAGGGCAAACAGAGCCACACAACAGCTTTGACACAAACAAGCCAAACCGAGCTGACATTATGGGCAGCACGGACCTCTCATTACGAGGCCGAGGATCTGATTATGTGAACGGAAAACTGTGAGTCTGCTCTGATGCTTTGAGTTAATAATCTACCATGGATACTTGTAATTATTTACATACTATTTCCATGTAATCTATTAGATGCTTATGTAAGTATCCCAAAGACTGAGAACAATTAGCAAAGGGCAGAATATGATCTCAGCTTTTGTCACAGTAACTGTGCAGCCTCTTACACTTTACTTTATCTTCTCCGAACAATTGAAGGGCCTTCAGTCTTTTAGAAATATGTTTTTTGGTCATTAAATACAAATTGCCTGCAAATTTATGAATGGCTTACAAACAGCTCACTCACAACTGAAAATTGGTTCTTACATTTCTCTTAAAAGAGCTGTTCAAATACTCAATTCGTTCACGAACGTCACATCTCTACCTCAAACCACCGCTGAAGTAGGTCAACAAAACAAAGGCTCTGTTTACGAGTCGAAGAAGATAATACGATATAATAGATCATAACGTGGTAAAAAAATGAATTACAACAAGCACACAGAACCATTTAGAGGCAGGCTAACACTTCCCATTGGCTCCCAGTGTTTGAGCTAAGCTAATTAGCTTTGCGCTACTGCACGCACAGTTGAAAGTGTTGTTTATCAGCTTGTCATGGACTCTGGACTGAGTCAAGACACAAAAAGACAAAAAACGTTGGTGTATCCCTTTAAAGTCATTTGATGTAGAGGAAATTCTCAAACAAAAGGCCACAACATGAAACTATAAGTTGGAAGTATGGGAGCTGCTCAGAGCTCAAATGCCATGTTGTGTTTAATAAAAGCCTTTAAAGAGCTTTTTACTTTCACTAATTACTTTTAATCCCAAAAACTTAAGGTTAGCTAGTTCCCAATGTTTATTAAGATGAAAAAAATGCGTAATACTTTATCAGCAATTATCCAAGACCATAGGCTTTATCAAGTGGTAACAAGTGTGACACTAACTTTGTAACCTACAGAAATAAGTCTATAGGGTGAAATCCCTCTGCAGACCCGAGGAGAGGTGGAGGCAGTGATGATTACTCTCCAACTTGAAACCCAGCAGAGTCTTTAGTGACACCTAAAAACTGCTTTAAAGGGATACGCCAGCATTTTTTTGTTTTTTGTGTCTTGCCTCACTCTGCAGTCTGTGACAAGCAGATAGACTCCATTCTTTAGACTGTGCGTGCAGTAACAAGGAAGAGACAGGCATAGCTCGCCCATTGCTAATTAGCTTAGCTCAAACACTGGGAGTCAATGGGTAGTGTTAGCCTGCCTGTGCCTACAGTCATCAGATAAACTCTTCAGCGTCTCCTGTGTACTTGTTGTGACTAATTTTTCCACCGCATTATGTTATGCTATCTTCTGCTATCATCATATTATTTTTCTTGTAAACAGAGGTTTTGTTTTGTTGACCTACTTCTGTGATGGTTCATGCTAGAGATGTGATGTTCGCGAACGAGTCGAGTATTTTGAAAGTCTCTTTTAAGTGAAGAATGAGAACCGATTGGCAGTTGTGAACTGTTTGTTTGTGAGCCATTTTATGCAATTTGCATTGAGACAGTTTAGAGTTGCTGAAGAGTTTATCTGATGACTGTAGGCACAGGCAGGCTAACACTTCCGATTGACTCCCAGTGTTGTAGCTTAGCCAATTAGCTGTGGGCAAGCTCTGCCCATCTCTTCCTCATTACTGCACGCACAGATGAAAGAATGGCGTCTATCTGCTTGTCATGGACTCAGGAGTGAGACAAGACAGGAAAATAAAATAAAGTTGGTGTATCTCTTTAACATCTCTACCCCTCTCATCAATTTGTTCCAGGTGTGGCTGTTTACACAGGGATGGAGTCAAAGATGGCCCTCAACTACAAGTGCAAGTCCCAGAAACGCTCTGCAGTGGAGAAGTGAGCACTCGTACTGTAAAATAAATCAAATCCTGCTGGATAAGAAAGCCTAAACTGTAAGATATGTTCCTGTCTCACAGGTCCATGAATACCTTCCTGATAATCTACCTGGGCATTCTGCTGTTTGAGGCCATCCTCAGCACTATCCTGAAGTACGCCTGGCAGGCCGAGGAGAAGTGGGACGAACCTTTCTACAACCAAAAGACTGAACAGGAGAGGAACAGCAGCCCGGTAAGTCGGCCTCACATTAAGCTTCAGACGAATGACTTCTCATTGATTTGTTTTTCTAAGTGAGGAGTGTGAGCCCTAGAGATGAGATTAGGTGAGATTTAAGCCGGCATTTCACTTCTGTCTCCGTATGCAGCCTGCTCTTTCTTCACTTTCAGCTCCTTGAAAATGATAATTGGCATTTTCCCACCACGGCAGACTCAAATTATCAGGGACAGCTTTTGATATAAAGGAGAGGCCACCGTTGAATCCACACAGAGTCCTAGAAGGGCGAGGTGGTTTGAGTGTCTCTAGATTGTGTGATACGGCATTAGAGAGGAAAGGCCAGTCTGCCAGCCTATCTGCGTACCTGCC
The DNA here is from genome assembly GCA_037902135.1 of Cetoscarus ocellatus. Lineage (NCBI taxonomy): Eukaryota > Metazoa > Chordata > Actinopteri > Labriformes > Labridae > Cetoscarus > Cetoscarus ocellatus. The sequence continues at coordinate 775,776 of JBAMNC010001034.1, forward strand.
AACACTAATCACTCAGACAGAAGAGCCTGGTGGGGGAAGTCACAGTCGTACACACACTCTCCTCTCCTCTGGAGGCTGAGAGAGAAATACCAAAAACAAACGAAAGGCTTTGGATTCAGCTTTAAAGTAGCAGGTAATCCAGGGAGCCTCATCCAATGACTGCATGTCTCCAAATCAGATGAATTGTAGTAAAATAGTTTTGAAGTCACCCTGTAACAGCCAGAGTTCGAGGCATTTTTTTGATTACCAGTCCACCTATCCTCAGGGTCTGTGGGGCATTAAAAAGCATTAATAGTCATTAAATTGATTTTGTGAAAACTAAAGGTCTTAAATGGCGTTAAACATCATTAAATTTGATTCTCAGTGGCATTAACTTTTTGTAGTTCTCAAGAAAATATTTAATATTTTATATAAGTATACAAGTTGCTTCTTAGCTGATTTTATATTCTAAAGAAAGGATCAGCTCGAAGTGTAATTAAAAGTTATTGGGTGGATATACAATAGCAAAAACAGTAGGGCTGGGCAATATAAAAATTGAATATTGAGATTTTTTTTCTTGAGTTGCACTTACTCATATTGTAAGTTGTTGCAATGTTTGAAAGTACAAATACTGAAAATGTTCAGCTTTGATTTTCAGGTTTTGCACAGGCACATGTTCAGGCTTGTATTTGTTTTTTAAATGAGATTAAACACTGATCAGAAAGTTCCATGTTAATATAGTGTGAAAACAGCTCAGAATTTAGTGTTAATGTAGACAAACCTGCCTACGTTCAAACTACATAATCAACTTTTTACGAAAGAACTAATTAGACTAACTAATTGAAAACTATTAGAGAGAAGTTGTGTTCGGTTTCAGAACATATTTTACAACATAAAGCAGAACTTGATTCTTGTATGTTTGTGTCACTGTGAGTTTTTTTCCTTGAGAGATGTTATTTATAGGCGATATCACCTAGCCCTAAAGCACAGTTATATTTATTTTGATTAGTATTGACATATTTTGTTGTAATATGGTTGTGCAATGATGAACTATTCAGCTATAAACAAAACACTAATACTCTCTTCAGGCAGTATTTTATTTGTTACACATCAGAAACAAACTGATATATCACTCTGTTTTTGTTTATTTTGATTTGTATCTTCTTTATTCATATTCAGATCCTCTTTCTTCATCTCCTGATCATGTGTCTTTCAAACTCTGGTCCTCATTCACTCTCCTTTCCTGTCATACACAGTAATTAATCCTTAATGGGAATGAATTATCCTGTCTGCTTTGATTTAGACCGATCAGAGCTGAAGTACCATCACGCCGTGTGCGGCTTAGAAGCTCTATTTTTGCAATCTTAATATTTTCCTCCACTTAGTGATTAATCACTCCAGAAGTGTCAAATGGAAGCTGCATAGTGGATGAAAATATTCTCAAATAGAGCTGCAGGATGTTGAGCAGACTTAGAAGGAAATAAGCCTGAAATAAAACCAAAATATTAAACTCATACTCTTTACAATTACAATGATGTGGGCGTTCCTTTAGCCTCATTCCATTATCATTACAGTCCCTGATATTAACTTTAGTGAGATCAGATAAATTAAATACATGTAGTCCCTGCAAACAGTACACATATTAATTTATGACCATCAACAGAAATGACATCATTTAACATAAATTCATACTTTTATACCAGTTAAACCATTTTAATGGCAGTTCAACTAGATGCTGCTTTATTAATCAACACAATTTCTCTCCTGATTATATTCATCATGAATATTAATGTCAATATTAGATTGATCTCTCTATCGATGGTTGTAGTGATTATTAAACCATAGTAACTATCTTTACAACCATATAGAAATGAGGTCCCTCTTGAAAATGAGATGCCACATCTCAAGGGGCTCTCCTTTAATAATTTATATTTAACAAATATGGATGGATACATCTCTGGATGTATGTATGTGTATATACAAATATATATATTATATGTATTTGTACATATTCATATATGTGTATTAATAAAATTAGGGGGTTTGTCATCAGCCTGCTCTATTATAAAGTGCCTTGAGATAACACTTGGTATGAACTGATGCTATACAAATAAAGATTGATTGATTGATTAAAAAATGTCAGAATGAATAAAATCAAAGTATAAAAATAGCTAGACAAAAGTGCAAATGGAATTAAGTAGAACGGAGACAATAAAATCACAGTAAACATAAAAAAGTTCAGTTAATATCTAATTTTTATTATTATTATTAAACAATTTGGCTAGGCTTTCACTTCAGTGTCCAATTTTCCAAAATATTCTTTTGCTATGTTTTTCTGGCTTGAGCTGTTGGCTACACTACCCAACACTACCGTAATAATTTGAAGCTGTGCTGACATGTTAAAGCTCCCAGAGAGGCTGTTGAGGTATGACAAAATGAACATAAAGTGCAGAATTAATATGTTATGAATTATCCTAACTTTAAATTCAATATAAATTCATAACATACAAAGTTAAGCTGAAGTAAAATAATGCTAATGCTAATCAATAAGTCCAGAAAATGGCCAAGAACATTAAAAATACTAAAGTTACTAAAGATTGATTGATTGAAAATGAATGTTATGAATATTTGACTGGCTACATCGCGAATTGACAGAATGTAAACTTGTGTTAAATATCTTTTTCTAAATTTCGAAGCCTCATTCAAACATATAGATTCAGAAACCATTAAAGATTCATTTAGCTCTTCATCCAGGCTGTTAAATCTCTTAGGAAATTAGAAAGTGAGTCTGTATTAACAAATGAAGATGCTGCAAAAGGCTGAATACAGCAAGAAATAAAAGATAAAATGTAGGCCGCTGGACAAGATTGAACTGAAAATCAAATAAAGCATGCTCACTCCTGTTATCTGAGATTAAGTCTTGCCCTAAATTTTTCACAATCACAACCTGTTTTGTTCAAAAAGTTAAATCAACACTTGTAACTCTTGTTATTCAAAGATTTTATTCCCCTGCTGTTTCTGTATTTTCTCACTTAACAAATCTGCCTCTCAGACAACTCTTCAGGTCAGGACTGATGTTGTGTCTTTGTTTGTGATTTAATTTATTGTCTTCTCTTCACAGATCCTGAAGTTCATCTCAGACTTCCTGGCGTTCATGGTCCTCTACAACTTCATTATCCCCATCTCGCTTTATGTAACCGTGGAGATGCAGAAGTTCCTGGGCTCCTTCTTCATCGGCTGGGACTTGGACCTCTATCATGAGGAAAGCGATCAGAAAGCTCAAGTCAACACCTCTGACCTCAATGAGGAGCTGGGACAGGTATGAAACACAAGTTCAGAGACATCCCCCTGTAGAGAATGATTAAAGGAAACAAACACAAACATAGACGACACAAACCGGTGCAGAAAAAAGCCAATTTTCTCTTCAGCCTTGTACATCCAGTTGCTTTGGTCTTCATGGCTTCATTCTTGATGGCACACCTTGTCTTCATTCAGGGATAGGAGAGAAAAAAAGACAGTCATGTTTTAAATGACGACTTACAGTACAAAAGTGTATTGGTAGTTTTTGCTGTAAATTTCTTTGCATGCTTAAATTCTGTTCCTCTAACGGCCAAGACTTGGCAGAACCATATTCAGATGGAAAGAAGCTTGTTTATTATTGATCTGTGTGTGATTTGTATAAAGTTCTGTGAGATTTTAATTTTGCTTTTTTCCTTTTATTTGGTCTCTATTGTCATACAGCACTTAAAACAACAGTCTGACATCATTACAGCCCAAATAATCTGATAGCTCGGGTTGTCCTGAAATAAATAATGTCTTTAACTTGATTCTGCATGAAAGGATTGAGGTTTTACAAGCATTAATCCAGGCGGGATGTAAAGCTATTACAGGCTCTTAAAGCAGCTAGTAAAAAATCAATCGCCAGAAAGTGGTTGAATCCATCACCTCCTACACTGGAGGAGTGGTTTGGAACAATTCTTGAGATACACAAAATGGAAAAGTGGACTTACTGCCTGAGAATTCAAGAAGTTAAAGGGAAATGCCAACATTTTTTTGTTTTTGTATCTTGCCTCACTCCTGAGTCCATGACAAGCAGGTAGACACCATTCTGTGTGCAGTAACAAGGAAGAGACCGGCAGAGCTAGCCAACCACTAATTAGCTTAGCTCAAAGACTGTGAGTCATAGGGTAGTGTTAGCCTGCCTCTGCCTACAGTCATCAGCTAAACTCTTCAGCAAATCTAAACAGTTCTGTATGCTTCTTGTGACTCGTTTTTTTAAGGCATTATTTTATCTTCTACTATCTTCATATTATCGTCTTCTGCTCCTAAACAGAGGCTTTGTTTTGTTGACCTACTTCTTCAATTTGCAGACAGTTCATATTTAAGAAATGCTCGTATACAAATGGCTCACTCACAACTGCAAATCGGTTCTCATTGTTCACCTAAAAGAGCTGTCCAAAAGACTCGGTTCGTTCGCGAATGTCACATCTCTAGCGAAAACCAACGAAGAAGTAGGTCAACAAAACAAAGCCTCTGTTGAGGAGCAGAAGAAGATAATATGATGATGGTAGAAAATAACGTAACATAACACGGTAAAAACGAGTCAAAGCAAGCACACAGGACTGTTTTTCTGATGACTGTACTGTTTATCTGATGACTGTAGGCAGAGGCAGGCTAACACTACCCACTAACTCCCAGTGTTTGAGCTAAGCTAACGCAGTGGGCGAGCTCTGCCTGTCTCTTCCTTGTTACTGCACGCACAGTAGAAAGAATGGAGAGGCAAACACAGAAAACAAACAAGAAAATGTTGCCGTATCCCTTTAAATTCGACCAAATTTAGGTAAAGTGGATTAATTTTATTACCCTGACAGGTACAGACTTTGGTAACTACACCTGAATCCAAACCAACTTTATATCTCTGTTTGAATAGTATTGTTATTTATTTAAAAAAGAGGGGGAAATGGATGCTGTAAAACAATGCTGAACGTGATTGTATTTTTGTACACAACATTTTCCTAATGAAAAGATAATGAAAAAAAAATCCAGGTAGACAAAGAAGTAAGTATTGGCATGGAGCTGCAAGGGTTAGATACGAAGCACGTAGCATTTCTTCCACTCTGATGAGAGGGAGCGTTAACTCTGCGTGCCTCTGTTTTTGCAGGTGGAGTATGTGTTTACAGATAAGACCGGGACGCTGACAGAAAATGAGATGCAGTTCCGTGAGTGCTCAATAAACGGGACCAAGTACAGAGAAGTGAACGGCAAACTGGTGCCAGAGGGAATGACCGACGATTCGCCGGATGGTTCAACGACTCAACTGGTAAGTCTCATTTTTACGCATTTCATTAACCCTATTTGGAAAGACTCACACACTCAACTCAGCCATAAAACCAGCAGCCATGCCCGTGAACAGATGAATCTCTGTTAGGATGGCTTTTGGCCTCAAGCCTTTCATGTAACTAACGTTAGATAATTAGATTTATGCATCCATGCAGCAAAATAACTGTTTCAAGTCAAGTGTTCATTACTGAAACATTCTCCCCTGTTGTGTCTCCGTCCAGATGGGCGATGAGTTGTTGTTCCTGAAAGCGGTGTCATTGTGCCACACGGTCCAGATCAGCTACGATCAGCCCGACTGCCTGGTGGGGGGAGGAGATCCTTTCTCTCAAGTGAACGGTTTTTCTTCCAGTCACATGGAGTACTACGCCTCCTCTCCAGATGAGAAGGCTTTGGTGGAGGCAGCAAAGAGGTAGAGTCATCAACTTTTTCAGGAGACTACAAAACTGTCTGTTTTTTTCCTCAATGTATTTTCATTCTTTTTTTTTTCCTTACAAGAACACGGTGCAACAAAATACTACACAAAAAACACAAATGGGGAGTGAGAGAAAAGGAAACCTAAAATAAACAAGTCCACTAGGAAACAATAAATAAACAATTTTACAGAAGGGAGGAGAAAGAAGAAAAAAAATAATTATAATAACAGTAATGATAAACCCCTTCACAGATAAGTATGCATACAAAGCAACATCCACTTTACAGGTTAAAAGACTTTTCACATGAGAGATAAAGGCTGCCAAACTGCATCAAACTTTCCGGTGGTCCCTTGTAGCACGTGCCTTATCTTTTCTATTTTCAGAAAATGCATGACCTCAACATATCATGTGAGGGTGGACAGTCACTCTTTCCAATTTAAGAGAATAAGACGCTTTGCTAGAAGCAATCAATAAACCAAGCTGCTTAGTTGGGCTTTTGTTAGAGTAAGATCATCTGATAGTTCACCAAAAGACCAATAAAATCAGAATCAGGCATACTTTATTAATTCCCAAGGGGAAATTTGGTTGTTTCAGTACACAGTATAGCAGCAGGAATATCAAATAAAGATATTAACATAGATAACAGCTTAAAATTTAAATAAAATAAAATGAAAAATTAAGTCAGCAGGTTGCAACATGACTGGAAAAATTAGTAAGTTAAGTAGAAGTGAGACTATAAATAAGACAGGAATTCACACTATTAACATTAAAAATAACGTTTTAATAACAATTAACAAAAGAGCATGGTTCAATTGTTTGCCCAAAGATCTCAGAGTATGTAGAAAAGATTGAAGACCAGAATGTTGTTAACTTCGTACAGGACCAAAATGTGTGGTAGAGAGTGGCAGGAGCCTGCTTGCACAGGTCACATGTGGAGCTAACCCCAGAAAAATATTGAAAGCTTAAGTGTTTTAGGCCACTGCTGTTCACATATGGTAACTTCTAAGTCCTTTTTCCAGTTCTCCTTAATAACTGAAGGGGAAGAATGCTCCAGGTAAAAGATGGTGGTGTGCAGCATAGATATATTCCCTCACGTCTCAGGTTTAAGTGCTAGTAATACGTGAAGAGGTGTTTTGGATGGCAGGGAAGGAGACGGAGCAAACTGGCACTGAACAAAGTTCCTTATTTGTAGATAGCGGAAGAAGTGTTTTATTGGAAGATCAAAGTTACTTCAGATTTACTCAGATGACATAAAAATATCATCTTTATACAACAACTTTATGCACAAAACCCCCTTTCTGAAAATGGTCTCTATTTTACAAAAGCTGAGTGAGAAAATGTGCTCTAACATCTTTGAAGCTGTTTTCTGCAACCACTGAAACTATAAACTTGACACGTGCTTCTCGTTACTGGGAAGAGTTCTACCCAGAGTTCAATGCAACAACTTGCAGTAATTTTTAGTTTTTAAATCTTCTGCAAAAAATAATTAGAATTAATTGATATAATCGATATCTTGTCCAGCCCTACATCTCAATAAAAGTGGGTGAATTTTTTAGGACTAAAGAGTTTAATAAGAGACACTGCGTGACAAACTCTCTATTTGAAGGGTAGTATTGCCCAGAACTTCTTCAAAGTCTGTGTTTTTGTTTACTAGCATGTAATTTAAGAAGAAGACAAGGGTATTTATGGTTTTTAAGGGAAAGCTGTGGTTTAATTTGAGCCACCAACAGCTAAAAAGTCTCATTCTGTGTGCTGTTTATTGCAGTGGAAAGAATCCTGGTGGTTGGTGTAAATGTTTAACTCTTTCTGTCGGGCTTCCTGCTCCTACAGTATCAGTCATTGAAGAAAATTTAAGGTCAGAACTCAGGCCAAAGATAAAGGAACACTTTCCTTCCTTCCCTTTTCAATAATTTGCCACAGATATATTGCCCAGGCAGGCATTAAATGTCAAGGGAACAAGTATAAAACCTTTTAGCGAAACAGTGTGAGAAATGGATCACAAAGGAAAAAGAGCTTTTCTTAAACTGCCCAGTTTCTAATATAACACTTTGACAAAGGAGAGCTGAAGAAGCAAAAGCTCTAAACTCGACTCTTAGAAGGAAACAAAAGCACATCGACCAGGAAGGACTGTCGCAGTGGTGCACTCGTCGAAGTTGTGGATTACAAAAATTCAGAATACATGGTGCAAGAAGTCAGTGCAGCTTTCACACCATCAAATTAAATTATGTCGCTCAGTGAGGGGCTGACCCAGAGCCGCCATGCTCTGTTGAGCCACAAACAGTGTCTCTTTGTTGATTTAAACTGACGGGGGACACTGTAAGAACCATGACCTCAGTAATCGCTGGTATATATAAAACACTGAGTGTGCGGTACACCATATGAAAGCATAACCCCAATAGAAACTGTCAACATCTAGAATTTAGACAGAAAAGAATAAGATTTAAGGTCATTTTCTGTCTTAATGAAGCAGGCAGCATTAAGGCTTGGCCTGAGTATCCCTTGCTATGAAATTTGATGACTTGGTGTATTTCAAAATAATTAAAATTATTTCTAGAGCAAAATCAAAGTTGCTTCCAGACTGTGTGCAAAGGTTTTTTTCATTACGAGAGTCCAGGTATGATTTACATGATGTCTGTAAATTCAGGGTACAAAATGCAAAAAAAGCGATTAAAAGGAGATTTATATCTGTTGTAAGGGTTAGATTATGGAATAATGCTGACATAAATTTGCAAATGTCAACAAAACAAATCCTCTGTTTAGGAGTAAAAGTAGATGATACAATGATAGTAGAAGATCACATAACATAACCTGGTAAAAAAACAAGTCACAGCAAGCACACCGGACCGTTTAGAGTTGCTGAAGAGTTTATTTGATGACTGTAGGCAAAGGCAAGCTAACACTTCCCATTGACTTCCAGTGTTTGAGCTAAGCTAATTAGGGGTGGGCAAGCTATGCCAATTTCTTCCTTGTTACTGCGCACAGTTGAAAGAATGGAGTCTATCTGCCTGTCATGGACTCTGGAGTGAGGCAAGACAGGAAAAGAAAAAGAAAGTTGGTGTATCCCTTTAAGATGAGATTCTCTGGATGGATGTACTGTCTCACTGTGAAGTCATTTATTATCTCATCACATCACACTTCGTTCTCCATCGTTGTCCCCGCTCTCTTCAGGCTCCAGTTTCTCCCTCAGTAATATCACAACTCATAAACTGCAGGCGCTCGCCCTCCATGACCCTGTGGAGAATAAATAACTGGAAGTCTGAGTGACTGAAGGCCTTTTTTTTTTTTTTAGAGCAACACTCAGCTCAAACTGGGCTCAAACTGCACTTTCCTGACCTTGAAAATTACCTGTGTGGTGTTTGGGTGCCAGGAGCAGAGGTGTGAGCAGATGTGCTGGGAGAGTAAATGAGGCAATGCAAAGGGAGGTTGATATTTCAGAGGAAATTAGATCTCAGTCATTGAGCAGAGAGTTTCATTTCCATCAAGACAACACGACGATTCCCTGAAGAAGCACATTTCCATTTGTTGAGATGTTGTTGTCAGGTTTCACTCAGGATTAGCAGAGCGGCTTCAGATCCATGAGGCCTAGACAGTCAGAGAGACTGTTGATTATCTTACTGAAACTTTTCTAACAAAAAAAAATCTATTTGATGAAAGCAAAGTGATTTTTTTGTTTGTAGGAATGATCAGTTTGGGATATGTTAATGGTTTTTTTCTTTTGGTCATTAACTCTGGTCCTCACCACGTAGAGCTAATGTGAATTTATTTTCATAATTTCAAGCCTCTAAGTGCCAGTTCATTTACATAATTAACTTTTTTACGTAAAAATTTAATTATTTTCTATTTGATGAAAGCAAAGTGGATTTTTTTGTATGCAGGGACTATCAGTTTGGACTGTGTCAATGGTTACCAACAACACTGATTAGATAGATTATTACTTTTGTGAAAAAAATAAAGAAAAGTCACACTCTCCTCCTTAAGGCCCATTTTGGACATTGTATATATATATCAGCATAATTGTAGTGGCTTCAAGCTCCCAAAAAAAAAACCCACTGCTGAGTGGGTCTAACACACACAGTCCAAACAAAAAGCAGCCGCGGATCCAGCGTCACTTCCAAGGCTTATTTACCAAGAACAAAAACGATTTACAATCTCACTTAACGTCTATAGATAAATAAAAAGTTTCTATCTTCAGCGTCCCTGCTCTTTGCAACAAACTTTTCCACTCCTACACTCAAAGTCTAACCAGCTGTCACTAATCAAATTAAATTACCTGAAGCAGGCAGCGACTCAGGTACGTAGGGATGGGCAGAACGGTGAAAAATAACTCAGTCAATTTGTCATTATCATTAAACAAAAATTCAGTCCATTAGTTTTTGCAAATTATTTCAAATTAAATGTCAACTAAAAATGTCAACAATTAGGCAGGCTAGAAAATTCATAGCAACAGATTATTTAAATTAATACTTTTTCCTTAAGTCAGTTTACAATAAAATAATTCCATTGTTTTAATAAAATTTTCTTTTGGCCCCAACAATAATTAAGATGAAAAAATTAAGTCCCTTATTTCACAATTGTAACCCTCAAAGTGCCAGTTCATTTACATACTACAACTTTTTTTCCCACAAAAAAATAATTATTTTTTTATATTTGATGAAAGCAAAATGGCTTTTCTGTTCAGGGGTAGTCTGTCTAAGATATGTCAATAGTTAGCGGCAAATGCAGATTCCAGCAAGTTGAAATAATTTATTCCTCAGACCTACAGTCACTGTTATGTCCTATCAAATCAATCAAGGTCATCATTTCCCACAATGCCACTCTGTGAAATCATGAAAAAATGGCGTAATTTAGCTGTGATTCTTTGGTGTGTGAAGGTTTTTTTTGCCGCTGAGAGACAGGGTTACAGTGGAGTTAACGTGATTTTATATTTCTGTACTGCAATGGCAGTAAAATGAAAAAAGTGGTTCTCGTGAGAGTCTGTGGGGCCAAAAAGGGCTCCAGGGGGAAGACTGTCAGCTTTTGTCTACACAGTGGAAAATGTTGTTAATACACTGGATGCTTTTATTTCCGATATTCAGGGAAAAGTTAGCCTCTTTGTCAGATATCCTCATCTCTGTGAAAAGCCTTTTGAGCATAAATTTGATATCGGTGATTTCAACTCAATTTTGGTTTTTAAGTATGCGAGTAGACTTTACTAGTAGACTGAAAAATGTTGACTAGTAGTACTAGTAAAGCTAATGCAAATGAAGTAGGGGGGATTATAACCAAATCCAGCACCTTGATTGGTTGTAATATTTTTGAAAACCATTGGGAGGCCTGGATTTGCATTTCCCCGCCCCCTTATTAGCATATAAGACTGACTAGTAGTACTAGTGAACATTTTTCAATCTTTTTCAATCTCAGTGCACTAGTGGACCAAAGTTAAGTATATGTACTCCAAATTTGAGTACTAGTACAGATGAACTACAGCTGATGTCACAGATGTCAATTTTATGCCCAAATGGCTTTCCATAAATCTCAGCATAAAAACTGACAAAATGAGAGCAATTAGTAAAAGCCCTAAAACAAGGGTGGGCAACTGGCAGCCAGGGGGCCACATGCCCCACCTCACTCAATGCGGCCCCCCAATCATTTCCAAAAAAATCAACCAAAGTGGAAACATGAGGAAGCAAAACAATGAGTAACAAGTACTACATAACACACAAATTAGGATTGATGATCAGATATTTCTTCTAACCTTAGATCGCTGGTACAGTCATTAAAGAACTTACTTTTCTATGATTGTATCTCTAAATATCTTTTATGAGGCATTAAAATATAAAATATGGTATTAGTAAAAACTATATTTGGAAACAATGGTAAAAGTGAAGTAGTTTTGCTTTAAAAACTGATAAATATTCATTCTTTTATTGCGTTATAAAAGCTTAAATTGGCTTTAGTTATGTTTCGTTAAATCCAGAAATCTTCATTGTGTTTGCATCAGAATATATAAATGTTGGTATAATCCTTTTTTTTTTAGCTATTTTTTGTTTATTTATATATTTTTTTTCCTCATTGAGAGTGCCCGACGGTGCGGCCCTTACTGAAAAACAAATGTATGTGGCCCTCTTGGTGCTCAAAGTTGCCCACCCCTGCCCTAAAAGGATCCTGGAAGGCCTGAAGGATAAAAACCTTTTTGTTTCAAGTCTCCAAAACCCCAAACTACTTTCTGAAGGTCAAGAAGTCCATTCTTCTTAGAAATTGAGCTGTAACTGCTGCCTTTTCTTTTTAGGATTGGAGTCGCCTTCACCTGCAGCAACGGTGAAACTGTGGAGATCAAAACATTTGGCAAGTCAGAGAAGTACGTGCGTCCCTCCTTTCTGACCTCTAAATGTCTACCACGTCATAAAATCAAGACTCAAGGCAGAAGAACGCTGCATAAGCCACCTGTGAATAAAGGATTTGTCACGTTTTAACACAAGTGTCTGTCTTTGTCTCATCTCAGGTATAAACTTCTGCATGTACTGGAGTTTGACGCCAACCGCCGGAGGATGAGCGTCATCCTGCAAACTCCATCAGGTAACAATTCCCCCCCCCCCCCCGCATCACTTCTGCAGCTGATGCCTGTATGAAGCTGATTTTAGAGACTAGTGCAGCTAGCTTACCAACTTGTTTCCATTTTTAAAGGTTTATTCATAATGTCACGGTTGATACTTTAACTTACCATTGACTTCCTATCTTTTGATTTCAAGGAGGACAAGTGCTGTTCACAAAGGGAGCAGAATCCGCCATCTTGCCTTTCACCACCAGTGGTGAGATCGAAAAGACGAGACTACACGTTGACGAGTTTGCCTTGGTGAGAAAAATATTTCATTAAATATTTTTAAACTGCTCCTCCTTTTTGGGGTTGCGGGGGGCTGGAGCCTGTCCCAGCTGACATTAATGAGGTGGGTTACACCCTGATCTGGTCGCCAGCCAATCACAGGGCCACATAGAGAGACAGACAACCATTCACGCATGGCTATGACTTTTTATGGAGGGATTATCAGTCTGAGATATGTCAATAATTAGCAGGAAGTGTAAATTTCAGCTAGTTGACATACTTAATTCCACTGTCCTACAGTCACTGTTATATACTATCATCATTCTCTCCTCTTCTGAATCAAAAGTGTTTTTTATTAAATAATATAGTATTTTTTCTTGCTTCATATGCATTTATAAAACAAATGGACTGTAACAATGAAAGGAAAAGGTTCGTTTTAGTTTAGTAAACACTTTGTGTATTGACACAAAATATGGGTATCAGCAATAATGAGTTTAGACATATCGGCATATTGAATATCGACTGTAAACCAATATCGCGCATCTCTACAAAAGGGAAGAGTATAAGAGCAAAAAGACAGAGATAGATCATTAGAGAGAGAGCATTCAGTCTATAATACTGGGCATGAGTTATTGTCTTCTGTTTACGATTCTGTACTAACAGGACAGATTGTTAGGTCTCATTGATTATGTGTTTCTAAATTACATTTAACATAAATTCACCCTTTAGACCAGTTAAACTCATTTTAATGGCAGTTCACCTAGACGCTGCAATATTAATCAACATCATTCTTCTCCAGATTATATTCATTATAGATATTAATGTTAATATTAGATTGATCTCTCTAATCATGGTTGTATTGATTATTCATCCATAGTAACTATCTTTACAACTATATAGACATGAGGACCCTCTTGAAAATGACATTGGAATTATTTAGCCAGCCAGTAGCCATATTTCTGTTTTGATGTATATTTATTTATACTTCTGTTTATATCTATCTTTCAATACAGATAGCTTTAAGTGGTGCTCCTGGAATCTTAATTTCCCTGAGGGAGTCTTCCAAAAGGATAAAAAAAAGTTCTGTCTAATCTAATCTAATCTAATCTAATCTCTTTAATAAATTTATATTTGACAAAGAAAAATATGGCACTTTACAAATAAAGATTGATTGATTGTGTCTACATCCAGCAGAGACAGATGTGATGAGGACAGATTTATGATCTGGGCGTCCATTGGTTTATAAATTCTTATTTTTAGCCCCTTTGTCTCTGCCAGGATGGATCCATCTTTGGATGTATGTGTGTGTATATACAAATATATTTGTTATATGTATTTGTATATATGTATATATGTGTATCTATAAATGAAGAGTATGACTTCATCCTGCACTATTGTTAAGTAACTTGAGATAACACTTGTTATGAACTGGCGCTACACAAATAAAGACTGATTCATTGAATATGTGATGAGTAAAAATCTGCCTAAAATTAAAGGGTCAGTAAAATAAACATGAAAACTGACCTTATCGGATAGACAGCAGACATTATCTGTCCTAAACTAAACTAAAATACCTAACGCACTAAAAAGTGTCCTGTTTTAAATCTTCTTCTCCGTTCTTGCAGTGAAACCTCTAAAAAAGCCTCTTGTTCTGTATAATTCACAAGTGCGCGCCTCTGTGCGCGACTGGCATTTCCCAGCATTGTCGTGATTACTTTTGGCTCTTTCGGTCTCTGATCCGGTTAGACTATAAATTCTTCACCACACACAGATAAACACACACATATCCGGTCCCCACATCATGTCACAGGACATCAGCACCCAGGACTCTGCTTTGGACTGGGTTGATTTGTGGTCGTCTGCCCCTCAGGCTGACTCTGTGATTTAAAGCCGAGCCGCGATAATTCGTTCTTTTGTTCTTTTTCTCTCTCTGCCTACATTGCCCCGCGTTTCCTTTTCCCTGCTTAACCATGTTTGTTGACTTCTTAATGCTTACTCTTCCCCTCCAAACTATTTTAAACAAGTTCAATCCAGTGTGATTACAGCTAGACATTCAGATATTTCCCCTCACTTTGTGTATTTCTTCATCCTTTCTGTCTTTTTCTTCTCCATCTCCCCTTCATCCACCCTCCTCCTCCCTCTGCAGAAAGGTTTGCGGACCTTGGTGGTCGCATGCCGCCACTTCAGACCAGAGGAGTACATCGATGTGGACAGGCGTCTGAACGCTGCCCGCACTGCGCTGCAGCAGAGGGAGGAGAGACTGCAGGAGGCCTTCAGCTACATCGAGAGAGACCTGCATCTGCTCGGAGCAACGGGGGTGGAGGACAAGTATGTAGACTGATGAATACATTGGAATTATTTCGTGCCCTCCTGAAAGCCAGCTCTCCCCCCCTTTATTTGTTTATCAGTGATTTATATGTGTTTCGTGCCAAGAGGCGAACTTTTAGAGAGGTAGTTTTCTAAACAGAAGCACGATGCAGTAAGTAGCAGCTCCAAAACCTTCTGATGTGGACGATATAAGATGTAAAGCAGTGATTCTCAACTGGTGGGTGATGACCCAGAAGTGGGTCAACGTATTTCTATCAAACATGTATGAGAAGTTTAACTTTATCCTTGAATTGGGTCTCAGTTTGTCATTAAGGGGTGATGGTGGGTCCCGAGCCAGACCATAGAACCACTGATTAATAATGAGTTTTGAAATATCGGCATATCAGAAATGGGCAAAAATTCCTACAAAATCAAACAAAAAAATGTGACCATTTGAAACACATGCAAACAACCATCCTGTTTTTTTGTTGTCTCTTGCCATTCCTACATTAATTGTGATGTTTTTCTTGTTTTCCCTCATGAGTTGCGGTTTTGTTCATGTTTTGTCTTCGTCATCTGTTTGGTTAGAAAACTGTTTGCCTGTATTGTTAGCTGAAAAAGTCAGGGGATAACCAAAGTCATAACTCTTCTCCTTTGGGGACCATAAGCTACCATGAGAATATATCAGTTTGGACATATGAGATGGATTCAGTAACAGATGGTTAATAATGCCATGTTGCTGGAAGGCAAAAATACACGAGGGGAAGGGAAATATAAATCAAGAAACATAATGTATCGCATAGATTGTTGTGAAAGCTAACCAAGCGGAAATAGAGCATATGTTTTATCCAAACAAACTATATGTTGTTTACTTACAGCCTGAGGCAGCACACGTGTGTTATATAACTTTGCATCAAACTGTACATGGAGTATCACTGCAGTTATAAAGTTTTAACTTAATGATCTGTATGATTAAGTGATTAAGATTTAACCTAAGTTTATTTTCACCTTTAAATTTTAATTGTGAAACTCTGTTGTGTGCTTTACATCAGTGGTTCTCAACTGGTCTGGCTTAGGGACCCACCATCACCCCTTAATGACAAACTGCAAACCAATTCAAGGATAATTTTCAACTTCTCAATATGTTTAATAAGCCTGTGATAGTACAAATATCACCGTATGCCAACATAAAAAAAATATTTTAATGAGATACTACATGTGGAGATGCTAGAGAGGGAAATATACCTTTTAACATTTAATAAGTTTTCATCTTAGGGACTTGAGGATTCAAGACTAATCAAACTGTAGCTGTGATAGTCCTGCACTAGTGGACACATACTGAACAGCCCTTTATTAATAATATTCAATATGCAACAGCAATAAGCCATTGATCATGGGACTGTCACAACACTTCAGTAACTTCAGCCTTTTTTAACAGATTCAACGGTGCTTTCATGCACAAACATGGAATAAAAAAGTCCAGCGACTGAGAAGTAGTTTCAAAAATTTAATTTAGAACAAACAGCTTTTTATTAAGATGCGTGTCAGTTAGCTCTACAAGGCATCATATTATTATGAATAAAAAATCCCCTTCAAAATAAAAGCACAGGCTTTTTTTCTGAACATTTTTTTCCCCAGACAAATCTTGACCCACTGAAAAGGGGTACATGACCCACCAGTTGAGAATCACTGTTATAGACCATACCAATGCAGATATTTATTGTCAAGAGCACAGAGTCTTTACATAATGGACTTGTTGCTTTCAATGTGGCAGTCACAAAAAAGCAACATTTAGGTGTTGAAAAAAATGAAACTCTTGATTTTATATTTCTATTTTTTTTTTTTCCAAAAATCAAATTCGATCTCACGTCAGGCTCACAAGCAGGCTGCAGTTGTCATGTGAGAATTATAAAGGCTAAAGCACCAGTTTTCTGCTAAAGAGAAGCCAGTTATTTTGTCTGACTGTTCGGTAGTATAGCTCAGGCTAAGAGACAGAAGTAGACACGGGAGACTTTGAAGGTGAAACAGCAGTAAGAGCTGAAACTCAGAGAGCCAGGCCAGCACTTTCAGGTTTATCCACTGTTAGATTAGATTAGATAGAACTTTATTTATCTCTTTGGAAGACTCCATCAGGGAAATTATGATTCCAGCAGCAGCATTATATAGCAGATAAAAAGATACATGTAAAAAACGTAGACATAAACAGAAATATAGATAAATATATAAATAAAAATAGGAGTATGGCTACTGTTAAATATGGCAATTGTTGCATCGGTTTTCAAAAATTCCAGGAATTGGGCCCCGAAACGCTATATATTAATTATAGATATTGTTTTTATATTAGATTGATCTCTCTATCCATATAGACATGAGGTTCCTCTTGAAAATGAGATGCCACATCTCATGGGGCTTACCTTTGATACATTTATATTCAACAAATATGGTGCTATATAAAATAAAGATTGATTGATTGACTCTATATTCAGCAGAGACAAATGTGATGAGGACAGATTTATGTCCATGGGTTTGTCTCCATCATAAATTCTTATTTTTAGTCCCTTTGTCTCTGCCTGGATGGATCCATCTCTGGATGGATGTATGTGTATATACAAATACGTATATATTTATATGTATTTGTATATATGCATGTATGTGTATCTATAAATTAAGAGTTTGTCTTCAGCCTGCTCAGTTGTCAAGTGACTTGAGATAACACTGTTGTGAACGGGCACTATACAAATAAAGACTGATCGATTGAGTGATAGATAGTTGAAGGCTAAGCAGCAGAGCCTGCATTCAGCTCTCCTGTGCTTCTAGCAGCTTGGCTCTTGACACTTCATTTTAACAATCCAATCAAGAAAGATGTCTGACGCTCGTATCTACAGAAGTTACAGCAAAGATATCGAAGCAAAAGGCCTTCACTTGAATGAAGATAAGTGTCAAAGCAACGTGAACCAAAATATATGCTGCAGAGATAATATTTAGTTTCACATGTCCAGTCACAGAGAAACAGTCATGGTCTGTAGAAAAAGGTAGACGCCACCTCACCGGGCCTCTGTGGAAACGAATGCTGATATGTGTTTGCATTGGCTCACCATCTGCTCCTCACATAAGCTTCTCACTTCACTCACAGCGTTTATCTCTGCCGCTCCCTCCCTCTCTTTCTGTCTTTTCTCTCTGCTGCTCTGTTTCTATAACTGGAACGAGTTTCTCCTCAGGCACACATGGTCACAATCAAAAGACTTCCTTTATTATGGAAGACTAGCCTAAAATCACATTCTTTCAGAGTCTGATATGAATAATACAGCACTGATATCCATGGTTATATTAGATCAAATCCATTTTCTGTCGGTGTCTTCTGTCCTACTAAGTATCCTCATAAATAGGATAAATAATCACATGGAGCAGGGTCTTCAGGTACTTTCTGTTGTGTCCCCCGCCCGCCACCAACTTTATGTATCCAAGCATGTGAATACTAATGTCTTTATTAGGTATTACTGTGCAGACACAGAAATCAAGAGTGTTTATCCTCAAAAAAAGTTCTGAAATGTTATTTGGGTTGATTATATCCCCTCTCAAATAACACCAACTGTTGTTGTATTTCATATTATTGGAAAACCTGATGAGTTACCTTTACAATGAGATACAACTTTTTTTTATAGCTTTATTGCAATGATCATACAGCTACATCCAAAAGGAGCACTGCATTTTTTCTATTATTTTATTTTTCAAAAGAAAAAGTAATAGAATAATTACAATGAAGAATTCTGCATACATTTACATACCCATACATATCAGCAAAACACAAACATGTATTGTACATATATGTATATATACATACACATACAGATATGTAAAATGAATATAAAATAAAAAATGAAATAAAAATAAATAAAGAAAAATAGAAATAAAAATAACAAATAAAAATAGCTAAAAATAAAATAAAATATATAGTAATACATATGAATGAATTCATAAACACGTAATAAAAAGGTAAAAAAAAGAATAAAAAGAAATGCTAATAGTTACAATAAAGAAGATGGCCTGTATGACTGGGGGGATTCATCTTTTAAGGATCATGTATTCGTGGAATGAACAACACAGCTAAATGTGTGGGTAGACAAGAGGTGCTCAGAGTGCACAAACCTCATTTCTGACATTCTTAGCAGAGTTATTGGAATAAATGCAAACAGCTGCCCTTAAACAGATTATTTAAAAATTTCTCGAAGCCGCATCAGGATTCAGATCACCACCAAAATCTTACCAATTCGTGTAACTTCCTGGTGCCATGACGAACATTTCCTGAAATTTTAATTAAAATTGGTTGAAAACTTCTAGAGTTGTGAGCCAAAATGTGGAAAACTACCTATATCACACTGTTATTGAATCCTTTTTTGGTTCCGGATCAATACCGAAATCCCCTCTGGGTTTCCTCTAAGTCTCCACAAAATGTATTAAAAATCCATTCATCACTTTTTGAGTTATCTTGCTAACAGGCAAAAAAAAAAGATGGACAAATGCTGGGAAAAGCATATCCTGCTTGACGAAGGTAATAAAAGTAAAAAATCCCCCCCAGTCGATAATTTAGGTAGGGAATTGTCCCCCAGTTGAGAAAATGAATTTCTGTAGTGTATCTTTAACAACAAAATGACAGCATTCACTTTGATTCTTGGAGTAAAATCCAGTTTAGTTTTGTGAAACAGTTTGATAAAATTAATGTAGGACTTGTTTATATCATTTCTGGTTAATTGTAGTTATTTTTCTTTCAGAGGATTTAAATAGATGGATAGAATTTTCTTTTTAGGCCATATGACCCAGCTAACCATGATGTAAGAGATTTACATTTGTCTTGTTTGTTTGAAGCTGGTTCATCCATGCTCACAGGAGCTGTATAACAAGACCTTAATGCTATGTAGCATTATTCCTGAATATATTCTGAATCATGGACACTGTTTCTTACAGATCTTTACACAAGAGCCAGATTTTCAACAATGCCCCCACCTTCAAAATTCCCTCCATGATTCTGTCACCTTGCATTTGACCTACTGTTATCATGTTTTTAGAAATAAATCCCTGTCGGCATTTGTTATTCAGCGATAACATGGTTTACATCATTTTTCTCCCCTCTCTCTCTCAGGCTCCAGGACAAAGTCCAGGAGACCATTGAGGCTCTGCGGCTGGCAGGGATCAAAGTATGGGTGCTGACGGGGGACAAACACGAGACTGCAGTCAGCGTCAGCCTGTCGTGCGGCCACTTCCACAGAACCATGAACATCCTGGAGCTTCTGCAACAGCGCTCCGATAACGAGTGTGCAGAGCAGCTCCGCAGACTAGCCAGGAGGTGAGTGTGTGGAGTTTGTTTGGTTATTCCTCATCACAGTGTCCTGGGAGAATCTCAAAGCTCTTATTCTTATTCCATTTCCCCTCCTCGTTTATTAGATAAAGGAGTTTAGCTCTCAGAGGATACAACAAATAGATGTCCTGGTATCTTGTACTTAAAATAAACAAAGTCTGATCTATGAATCACTGCTAATTTATGTCCAGAAGCTACAGAGTGGGGCAGGAATTAAGGTTCCCATAGCTGAAAGTCCATGGCATTCTAGCATAGCTTTTCAGATAAATATCTGAAATAAGTCTGTTAACATAAATGCATCCAATACCAAATTTCAGGGTATTGTGTTTTTAAAAGGATGGTTGCTAATGAAATGCTAATAAGGACTACAAAAATGGCTGAAGGCCCTCCCTAATGCAATATTCCAGTTGGTTTCTAATAAACCATGATAATACATCATAGCCACAGCCATGAGCACCAGCCTGACCAGGTTGTTTTGACTTTTAGGAAACTCTCAAACAAGATGTTAAAGTGTGAATTATAAGTTGGAAGTGTGGTACTGATGCAGCCGCTCTAATTTTCCCCTCCAAGCCAAATACCAACCAAGTTCCAGCCAGTTACCAGCCAATTATCAGCCAACTTCCAGTCATAGGGAGTCTAAATATGTTTTTCCTTTTTTTGCTGAAGCTCAGTTTGTCACACATGTGGACAAACTCCCCTTGTTTATTTATCAGTTGCTGTGTTAGTACATATTCAAACAAACTGTGCCAAACATGGAGCTCCCACTTGTACTGGAACAACCCTCCCAAACGACCCAGGTGTGAAAGCCACCTTAATGTCTTAGGTTGTGATGATCATGGAGCTTTGTTGTGGCGCATTTTCTTAGGGGCTGTTTACACGACAACGAAAATGGCAGAAACCATAGAGTTTTCATTGCATTTGCACCTTCCAATTATATGAGAACGGTGCCCGGAGTGCCTGAATCTGCAGGCGTGTGTCCACTCGCCATTGTTGTTTGTGAAAAGTTTGTCTTCACCGGAAAACGTACGTGTGTTGTAACACTGCTGTTTCACTACAAACTTGCATTGCCAACTACTGGTCAGGCATGCATGCTACGAGTGTCTGAAAGGGTTTAATTCTCAGTCAAAGTAGTTGATTTTGTTAATGTCCATGTCTAATTTAATGCATTCCTCCCTCTTCATTGCTCTCCAGGATAAAGGAGGACCACGTCATACAGCACGGGTTAGTGGTGGATGGAGCCAGTCTGTCTTTAGCATTAAGGGAGCACGAGAAGCTCTTCATGGAAGTTTGTAAAAACTGTTCGGCCGTGCTTTGCTGCCGCATGGCCCCTCTGCAGAAAGCTAAGGTACCCGTCCTCCTCAGTCCACTCTTATTACACATTACTCACATCTCACACTTCAGATATCAATGTGACTTTGCTCTCCGCAGGTGGTTCGACTTCTAAAAACTTCCCCAGAGAAACCCATCACCTTAGCGATTGGAGATGGAGCCAATGATGTCAGTATGATACAGGAAGCTCATGTTGGCATAGGTAAGCACTTAATCATTTTCGATATAAAAGGTAATAATAACAATATTAATAATAATAATAATAATAATAATAATAATAATAAACAACTTTATTTATGTAGAACCTTTAAAAACAGATGTTTACAAAGTGCTTTAACAGACAAAACAAAGGCAGAAAAAGGCAAGACTCTGGAGACAATAAATCAACAATCACGTCAAACAGAACAAAAGACCTGAAATGAAATGGTCAACTGTTAATCTAGAAACAGTTGAAGAACTATATGAATATATTAAATTAGTACAGCTTAATATGTCATCACATACATCTGAAGAACATTTGTTTTCATGCCTTGCCTCACTCCAGAGTCCATGACAAGCTGATAGACACCATTCTTTCGACTGTGCATGCAGTAACAAGGAGGAGACGGGCAGAGCTTGCCCACCGCTAGTTAGCCTAGCTCAGACACTGGGAGTCAATGGATAGTGTTAGGTTGCCTCTGCCTGCACTCATCAGATAAACCCCTTTATGTTACATTATCTTCTTCTATCATCGTATTATCTTTGAGGCTTAGAAGCTTTGTTTTGTTTACCTACTTCCACGGTATTTTGTGCTCGAGATGAGATGTTCGAGAACGAGTCGAGTCTTTTGAACGGCTCTTTTAAGTGAACGATGAGAACCGAATCACAGATGTGAGTGAGCCATTTGCTTGCAAGCAATTCCTAAATTTTCAGGCAATTTGCATGTAAGAATGGCTCGCAAACAAACAGCTCACTTGCAACTGCCAATCGGTTCTGATTGTTCACTTAATAATAGCTGTTCAAAAACCTGACTCATTCACGAACATCACATTTCTAGCACAAACCACAGTGGAAGTAGGTCAACAAAACAAAACCTCTGTTTATGAGTAGAAGAAGGTACTACAATGATAACAGAGGATATCGTAACCAAAAAAAAATCACAACAAGCACACAGGACCGCTTAGAGTTGCTGAAGAGTTTATCTGATGACTGTAGGTGGAGGCAGGCTAACCCTTCCCATTGACTCCCAGTGTTTGAGCTAAGCTAACCAGTGGTGAGCAAGCTTTGGCCGTTTCTTTTTGTTACTGGAGGCACAGACAAAAATGGTTTTTACCTGCTTGTCATGGACTCAGGAGTGAGGCAAGACACGAAAACAAAGAAAATGGTGGCGTATTCCTTTAATAAAGAAATGTGGTCCAGATCTGATAGACTTTGACTGAAGCTTTTAGCATCTACAGTCTCACTCGTAGCTCCCACCTCTTCCAGCTCTATTAGACGCTGCTTTGGGATGCTCACAGTGGTTGTAGATTGCAGCTAAGATTGTCCCACAGTATGAACTCACCTGTGTATGCTTGTGCCTCCAGGCATCATGGGAAAAGAGGGTCGCCAGGCCGTGAGAAACAGCGACTATGCAATTGCCAGGTTTAAGTTCCTGGCTAAACTTCTGCTGGTCCACGGCCACTTCTACTACATTCGAATAGCTACACTTGTACAGTACTTTTTCTACAAGGTAAGATGGATTCTTTTTTTATATTTCTTTAATAATATACTTTATTTTATGTAAGGTTCAGGCTGGGCAATATATAAATTAAATCAATTAATTCTAATTATTTTCTGCAGAAGTTTTAAAGACTACAGTTTTCATTGTGGTAGACCTTATCAGGTTTTGTACAGGCACATGTTTAGGCTTGTATTTGTTTTTAAATGAGATTAAATACTGATCAGAGAGTAACATGACAAACGTTCAAACTACATTATCAATGTTTATGAAAAAATACCAGCATGCAACTTAACTATTAGAGGGAAGGTCTGTTTAGCTCCAAAGTA
Organism: Cetoscarus ocellatus; assembly: GCA_037902135.1. Classification (NCBI taxonomy): domain Eukaryota; kingdom Metazoa; phylum Chordata; class Actinopteri; order Labriformes; family Labridae; genus Cetoscarus; species Cetoscarus ocellatus. The sequence goes on from JBAMNC010001034.1 coordinate 799,321, forward strand.
TTTTTTATAATGTAAAAGCAAAACTTGATTCGCTTTTTTGTGTCACTTGGAGTTTTTTTTCTTAAGAGGGGAAAAATGTTAAAATTTAAAATTGAGTTTCGTGAAAAGAAATGTGGGGTTTTACTTTTAGGCCATAAAAAATATATAGGCCTTAAAGTATTTAGAAACTTGGTTTTGGAGGGATTTTTCTTATAGGCATATAATGATGAAACAGGGACGCAGTTTGGAGATAACTTTATTATTTTTAATGTTGTTGGTCATTTTCTGGATTTATTGATTAGCATTAGCATTTAAGGGCATTTAAGCATTTAAGCATTTATTTCTTCATCTTAATCTGGCATATTGAATTTATATTGAATGTGTAGTCAGGATAATTCATAACATATTCATTCTGCACTTTATGTTCATTTTATCGTACCTCAACAGCATCTCTGGGAGCTTTAAAACGTCAGCACAGCTTGAAATTATTATGGTAGTGTTGGGTAGTGTAGCCAAAAGCTCAAGCCAGAAAAGCAAAACAGAGAATATAAAAAAAATATTTTGGAAAATTGGACATTGAAGTGAAAACCTAGGCAAGTTGTTCAGTGATTTGAAACATATCTTAGCTCCCCTTGACAAAGAGTTAGACAGCCACAACAGTTTTTTGTGCTTATTGTGTACATTTTATATATTTCTTTATTACCTAATTCCATTTGCTCCATTTTCTGGCTATTTTTATATTTTTATTTTATTCCTCTTTATTCCTCTTTAGGCACTTTCAGTAGAGCAGGCTGAAGCCATACTCTTCGTTTTAGATATACACATGCATATATACAAATAAATATAAATATATATGTTTGTTTTATACACATACATACAGAGATGTATCCATCTAGGCAGAGACAAAGGGACTAAAAATAAGAATTAATGATACAGACAAACCCATGGACGCCCAGATCATTAATCTGTCCTCATCAGATTTGTTTCTGCTGAATATAGATTCAGTCAATCAGTCTTTATCTGGATAACACCATAATTGTCTTTGTTGAATATAAATTTATTAAAGGTAAGCCCCTTGAGATGCGGCATCTCATTTTCAATCGTCTCATGTCTAAATGGTTGTAAAGATAGTTACTATGGATGTTTAATCAATACAACCATGGATAAAGAGATCATTCTAATATTAAAATTAATATCTATGATGAATAAAATCTGGAGAGGAATGATGTTGATTAATTTAGCAGCATCTAGTTGAACTGCCATTAAAATGGGTTTAACTGGTCGGTTTTTATTCTTAATTTATGTTGATTGTCTTTTACACCTAATTAACCAAGTCTGTTCCCTTGTGTGTGTAAGTGCTCTTAGTCATAAAAAACAAGTCTGATTTTATTTCTGAGTAAAAAGTTGGATGGCAGTGAAACACAAGTGAGAATGCACCCTGTTGTTGATGATTTTTATGTCCATAAGAGCGTAACAAATGCATCTAGATATATATTTTTTTCTTTTTTAAACATTTGAATTCTTCTGATCTATTTTTATGTTCAAAATGATGTGAATGAGCCCTAAAATACAGAAAATACTCAAATTACAGCTTGTAAAAACACTCAGATATGTTGCTGAATTGTAGACTGTTGAATTTTCATTCACTTTAAATCAGACTTTCTCCACGTCGCCTTCACTGCTGTATTTTAATGTTTCTCTCGTTCGCTCTGTCTTTTCTAGAATGTGTGTTTTATCACGCCCCAGTTTTTATACCAGTTCTTCTGTTTGTTTTCACAACAAGTAAGTCTCTTTATCTCTCCATGGCCTCCCTCTCTCATGTGTCAGTGTTGGATTTGTTTTGTGGTGTTGATGTTGAAATGCTTTCATTTGCTCTTTCAATTATTTTTCTCTTTAAAAAAAAAGGTTTAATTTTCTGTCTGAAGCTCAACAAAGACAATCTTCAATAAGTCTCTGTCTCACCTTTTGCTTAATTCTTTGTGAGTTTAATTGTGATTATGATCATGCTGTATTTTTCACATCTTCAGTCGACACATGTTCAAAGTTAAACTGATTATCGTTGCCTTAGAGCTTCTGTTTTGAGTCTGATTTGGTCGTTTTCACTTCTGTTTATCTGACTGAAATCAAGCTCCCTTTTTTTTTGTATGAGTCTCCGTCATGAGAGTTTGCTTCATCGTTCTCACTCATAATTTGGTGTTAAGTGAAAAGCATCTCCGTCGATTTCAGACCCTGTATGACAGTGTTTATCTGACACTGTACAACATCTGCTTCACCTCGCTGCCCATCCTGGTGTACAGTCTGTTTGAACAGCTGGTCCATCCACACGTTCTGCAGAGTAAACCTGGCCTGTACAGGTGAGTAAAGGCTGCTCCATACCTGAGATAAAAACTAACCAGCTTTTTTTTCCCCCACAATCTGTTTATTAGTTTTTTCAGATAAAAAAAGAAAAACATTCCAGGAACAAGATAAAGAGATTACAAGACCAAATAATCATTAAAAAAATCAATCAGTCAATCGAAGTTTATTTATATCGCAAAGTTTATAACCCAAGACAGAGACAATAAATAAAAAAATAAAATCAAAGTAAATATAATAATAAACAAAGAAATTACTGCTGGTCGGTCAGGGATCCGTTGCTCTGAAATTGGTATGACTATTATACCTAGTGGGTCACTCAGGAATAACTTGGAGGTCCAGCTCACGAATATACACAAAAAAGGGATCCCAGGTTTTATAAAATTTCCTAAGGGAGCCCCTCAAAACACCTAATCTTCTCTAGTTTAACAAAATTAAGGACTTTTTTTATCCATAATGTGTGTGATGGAGGAAGTGATGACTTCCATTTCAGCAAAATCATGCATCTCCCTAGTAAATCTTCTTCTTTTTATTAAATGGACAAAAGCTACAAGAGCAGCTTCTCAATAGGAGAGTGGTATTGTGGATGGACAAACAATTCAATCGTTGATAGGGTTATATTGATTTATGAGTAAGCTTTGATAAAGTTCCAAATATTTCTCTCCAGTAAGAATGTAAAGCCTGACCAAACTGGCTTTTTTAATCTGATTTTGACAAAACATATGCTTTTAGTAATTCTGAAGGCCTGCTAGGACTGGGAAATATGTGGGGATTTTGCAAAAATGATCAAATTTCCAAACCAGTGATTGGTTAAGACAGAATTGTTTAAATCGATATAGTTTGTTCAAGTTGGTTTTAAAAAGAGATATCAGGCTTATGTTTTAGTCATAAATATAGATCTTCTCAATGATCAATACTGTAGAAGAGGGACAGAAGGTCCGCGACCCACTTTTGGGTCATGACCCCCCAGTTGAGAATCACTGCTCTAGGCCACAGTTCCCCTAAGTTAAGCACGCTGCCCTTGTGTTACATCTACGTTGGCGACCACTTAAAATCCTTCAAGGCTGCCAGGAAATGACATGCTCCACCTGCATGTTTCTCTGACATTAAGATTCTTGGACCTGCTTTGACCAAAGCAAAACTGACCCCAGGACTGAACTTCCATTCAAATTTTGATGATTTCTTAAAGGGATACGCCAACTTCTTTTTGTCTTTTTGTGTCTTGCCTCACTCCTGAGTCCATGACAAGCAGATAAATGATATTCTTTATTTTTTGGGCATTTTATGCCTTTATTGACAGGAGAGAGAGAAGGGGGATAGGCTTGTGAATACCCAAAAGATTTCTGTAATATTTTAAAGTAAGATCTTAGACATCCAGATGTTTCCATCTGCATGCTGTACAACTACAAACCCTCCTGAATCACTTTTGATTTCTTGCTGGTTGTTAGTTTATCACAGCAAACCATGAGAGCTTTCTTTGAAGCAGCACGTCCTCTAACAAACTCTTTAATATCTCTACTCTGCAGGGACATCAGCAAGAACTCTCTGCTGTCTTTCCGGACGTTTCTGTACTGGACCGTGCTGGGTTTCTGTCACGCCTTCGTCTTCTTCTTCGGATCTTACATACTGATGGGAGAAGACACCACGCTGATGGGCAACGGGCAGGTGTGTGTTTGCCTTTTGAGAGGATTTGAAGTCAGATTGATGTGTTCTGGTTAGACAGAGAGCATCCTGTAGGTCTTCCTTCACTCACTCCTTCATTAATGTTTTCTGTATTTCAGTCCAACAGCCTCTTGTTCAGCCTGTTTGTCTCTTGTTTCTTTTCCAGCATGTACGTCTATCACTTTGACTTGAGTAACTAACATCTTTGTGGTCTCCTTTGTCTAAACTTCTTTCCTGCTGGAGCCCGTTTCCTTCTCTCCTTCCTTGCCTCTAATCTCTGCAGTCTTCCTCTCTGTTTGGAGTTTGTTATTTCTGAAAGCGCTCACACACTTATTGCACCCTTTCGCTTGACTTTTTCTTCTATCTTTTGTTGATTACTCTTTTCCTCTTCTGCCTTCACGCTGTGCATGTCTTCAGATCTTGCGAGCTAACAGGCAGCTGGTAAGAGTCTGCTCTACAGTTGAATGCATGTCTCTTTGGGGGGTTGATGACAACACTACGAGGAAAACTCCTCCATTATTTCTTTGTGTAAATGATTGAAAATGGGAAACACTCTCATATGTACTGTATACCGTGATGTGGGTCACTTAGCACAATGAAATGAATTTCTGAAGTCATATTATCCAGTTTTGATTAAAAGATTAATATAACATTGCAGCAGCTGAATCTCAATCAATCAATCAATCAGTCTTTATTTGTAAAGCTACAGTTCACAAGTGTTATCTCAATGCACTTTACAGCAGGCCGAAGCCATTTATAGATACACACATATGCATATTTACAAACATAAATAATAAATATATATGTATGTACACATACATGCATCCAGATATTTATCCATCCAGGCAGAGACAAAGGGACTAAAAATAAGCATTTATGATCGAGACAAACCTATGGACGCCCAGATCATAAATCTGTCCTCATCACATTTGTCTCTGCTGAATATAGATTCAATCAATCAATCTTTATTTGTATAGCACCATATTTGTTGAATATAAATGTGTTAAAGGTAAGCCCCTTGAGATGTGGCATCTCATTTTCTAGAGGGTCCCCATGTGGTTGTAAAGATAGTTACTGTGGATGTATAAACAATCATATTCATACATATACATAAACTATAAATCATACATATTCATAAATTCTCATTTTTAATCCGTTTTTCTCTGCCTGGATGGATACATTTCTGGATGTATGTATGTGTATATACAAAAACGTATATATTTATATGTATTTGTATATTTGCATATATGTGTTTCTATAAATGAAGAGTATGTCTTCAGCCTAATTGATTAATGATACAACAAAAGTTGAATAACTGATATAATCAATCTAATTTATCGATTTGTTAATTAATTGATTGTATATTTACAATCATCCAATACAAAAACAATATTTTTATGAATTTTTTTGTCCCCCTTCTACAGTATTGATTATTAAGGAGTTCTATATTTAAGAATCAAACATAAGCCTGACATCCCTTTTTAAGGCCAACTTTCACAAACGATATCTATTTAAGCTATTCTGCCTTAACCAATCACTGGTTTGGAAATTTGATCATTTTTGCAAAATCTCCACATATTTCCCAGTCATAGCAGGCCTTCAGAATTACTAAAAGCATTTGTTTTGTCAAAATCAGATTAAAAAAGCCAGTTAGTTTTCGTCTCTGTTATCAAACGACTTAAAGCTCCACACAAACAAGAAAAAGTTGTACATTGGGCAGAAATTCTCATGTCTGTCAAAGCAGATCATATTAAATTTACAGCTATTGTTGCTGGTCCTAATATAATGTCAACAGTACTGCACTTTTAATTTGACTTCCTTTTTTATCATGAAATTAGAAAGTGTCATTTTTAGCACACATGCCTGATGACATGAACCATCACAGATTTATAAATATTTACCATATTCCACTGGAGCTTTAGTGTTTGTTTGTCTCCATAATGGTAAAAATCAATCACATCATTTGTAGACAGTTATTCAAGGCGCTCAGAGAGGATATTTGTTTGTGGCCTCGTGTGGTTTTACGCTGTAGATTTTTCTCATAGGCTGATAAATGCAGAGAGACTTTGTTCACTGCCCTGAGGCACCCACTAACTTGATTAAGGATTCAGATATGTATGACCCGCTAGAATAACACAATTATAGAGATTATGCTAAATCCTGACACGGGTAAGGCTCGGTCCAGAGCGGGTGGTACAAGAGGGCACAGCTGAGGATGACTCCTGTTACAATAAAACAGGATAATTATTTTTTCAAACAAATGCTAATACTGTAATGTAGGCTGGGTGACATGGCCTAAGAATAAAATCCCAGATTCTTTCTAACACACCTGATTTACGTCTTTAATTGATGTTTTCTCTCTCTCTCAAAAAAAAAAAAAAAACGAACTGTGAGCCAAGAAATACATTAATCAGGTTTTGCCTTTGTGTTGTCAAAATATATTCCCAAACAGAATTTCCCTCTTAAAGTAAAAGTTGTCTCAGAAAATGTTGATTGTGTAATTGAAACATAGGTGGGTTTGTCTACATAAACACTGAAAGCCGAGCTATTTTCGCTGTATCAACACTGAACTCTCTGATCAATATTAATCTCTTTTACAAAGCAAATATAAGCCTTATCATGTGCTTGTGCAAAACCTGACAGGGCCAACCATCATAAAAAGTGTTACTTTTTTTAAATTATTTTCAAATATGGCAACAACTTACAACTGAAGTAGGTCAAGAAAAAATCTTGATTTATTTTGCCCAACTGTAATAGATGAATGTTTTTATTTTGGTTACATAGATGTTGAAAACAGACATATAATAAAATCATTGAACAAAAGCTTATCAGTAACCAACAAAGGTATAGGCTGAAGCTTGTTGCTTATTTTTGCCTCTCCTGTACAATCCAAGATAAATTTGACATGTGAGGAAAAAACATATAAGACATCCTTCTTTAAATCATAATACTGTACGATCATTGATTAACAAGAGGGCAGCATGAGTCTGTTACATATTGTCGGGCCCTCTTGATGAGGAAAACGTATATAGATTAACAAAATATAGCAAATATAAAGCTTCAAAAAAGGATTTTATCAAAAAATAGATATTTAAACTTGCACACAATTCAAAATTCACAATTTAATAAGCATATAAGCATGACATAATTTAAGCCAATTTCAGCTTCTTTTTAATGCAATAAAAGAGTGCATGTTTACCAGTTCATAAAGCAAACATGTATTACCTTTACCATTGTTTCCAAATATAGTTTTTACTAATACTATATTATATTGTAGTGCCTCATAAAAGCTATTTAGAAATACAATAATAGCAACCAAAACATGTACTGGCAATTTAACGTTAATAGAAATATTTTATCTCCTATCTTAATTTGTGCTTTATGTAGTGTTGGTTACTCATGATGAATCATATCTAGCAAATGTTATATTTTCTTCATATTTCCAATTTGTTTTTTGTTTTTCGTTTTTTGGAAATGATTGGTGGGCCGCATTGAGTGAGGTGACGGGCCGCATGTGGCCCCAGGGCCGCCAGTTGCCCACTCCTGCTATAAACATTAATTTATGCGTAAAGGTATTTCTGAACTTAAAGAGATTTTTACATTATTTTAATTAATAGCTGAGCTCATTCCAGAATTTTCTCCCTTTACTGGAACTCATCTGTATTTAATATTTATTCAGACTTTAATGTTTCAAATCAGTAATGTTTGATATTTAATTCAGACATAAATAAAAGCGAACGTCCACCCCTCCAGACTCGTCTACCTCGTGGCCTGCTCACCGTTGGTTTGCAGTGTTTGGACTCCAGCAGGGTCCTGAATTGGCTGGCAGCAAAACAACGCCTCCCACAGTGTCAGCCCATAAGTAGAGTGATTCTCGTGGAGATGGCGAAGCTCCTGACGGTTGTTTCACAGTCGGAGGGCGAGGTCTCATTACAGCCATCGTAACATCAGCGGGTTGTTAACCGAGGTCGCTGCCTTTCAAAGTTTCTATCAAACACAGCCGAGCTCACCTGCTTTGACCCGTCCGTCCCAACTTCTACCATGATTTATGCCTCTGCTTCAGTGTTGTATGGTCATTTATAATCTTTACAATCATAGAATCCTTTCTTAATAATCAATAAATTACGAAACAGTGACAGGATCCTGTTGTTGACATCCATTAATCATTTCTAGCACAGCAACAGGTTATAAATCTGCCAGACGTCACATTTAATTTATATTTTTTCTGTTGTTTAGTAGACTTAAAAATTGGAAATAAATATCAGGTGTCAATATGAAGTGTTTGAAATTCAGTCATACAGTGATATCATCGTGTTATTATGCCTTTATTCTTTAATTTTATAAACATGTATGTAAGTATACCTGTGCCATCTGAGTTTCAAGTTGAATTTTTTTCGCATCAAAATCAGACTTGGAATTTCAAAAACATCAAATTTCTAGCACGCATTTTTATTTCTGCCACATATTTTTTTCTCAGTGTTAAAATAAATTCAGTGTAAAAAATGTCATGTCTCAGAATATTCTGTTTTTAAAAATTAGTTATTGATATTACTGTATTAGTCATGGTTTTGTTTTTTGCTTCTTTTCCATGTATCATAAATATGTGGAGGTTAGCTTAATTTGTCAAGTAGGACAGGCATGAATATAAGTATTATGCTCCTTCCTGTTCCTTCTCAGTTTCTTCTGTTGCAAAAAATGTTTTGTGGTGTTAACATTTGTTGTATTGAGAGACTGACTAAAAAACAAACAAACCATTTTATTAACGGCGCTTTTTAACTTCGCAGATGTTTGGAAACTGGACATTTGGTACGCTGGTCTTCACAGTCATGGTCATCACAGTCACATTAAAGGTAAATTACACCTAATCTTCTCATCCTAATGATGGTTATTTAAAAAATAATCAGTAATTTGTGTGATTATTACCCATGTATTTTTAAGACTGTTCCTTTTGTAATGTATTTAAATTTTTGATATATTTCTTTTGGTCTTCTTATACCCCGTCAGCCGAAATTGCATTTTTCATTAGTAGCTTCATTGCCTTATGGGTAGTGTTTTTTTCTTGTAAATATATTTTTTTATTTTTGTATTTAATAAAACATATACAGTTTAAATTTAGAAAGAACAACCGACCCTTAACATAGAACATTTGGCTGTGCACATAATTATAAAAGTAACATCCATCCATCCTTCATCAATACTGCCATTCATGCTCACATTCATACGTCAGGGCAATTTAGAGTCACCAGTCAGATTGATGAGCATGTTTTTGGTATGATGGAGGAAGCTGGAGCAGCTGGAGTGCCCACAGAGAATCCATGCATGCACGGGAGAACATGCGAACTCCTGTAGAAAACATGCCCAACAGCAGAATTAAATTATTTTAAAATCCTTTTCAACCTATACTCAATTAAAAACACTACAAAGTCAATCGAATTTAAGTCCTGCAACATGTTCCAAAAATGCTGGGACAGGGGCATGTTTACCTCTGTGCTGCACCACCTTACCTTTTAACAAAACTCAGTAAGTGTTTAACTGCAGACACTCATTCTTGAAGCTTTGAATTCTTTCAGCATTAATGGAGCCTTCACAGATGTGCAGGTTACCCATGCCATGGGCACTAACACCCCCCATACCATCACAGATGCTGTCTTTTGACCTTTGCTCTGATAACAGTCTGGATGGTCCTTTTCCTCTTTAGCCCGGAGGACACCACGTCCATGATGTCCAAAAACAGCCTGAAATGTGGACTCAGACCACAGCAGACTTTTCCACTTTGCCTCAGTCCATCTCAGATGAGCTCGGCCCAGAGAAGCCGGCGGTGTTTCTGGGTGTTGTTGATATTTGGCTTTGACTTTGCGTGGTAGAGTTTGACCTTGACCTTGTTGATGTAGAGAGACCATTTTGGCCTTAATGGACTAAAATAAAATTTAAAAAAATGTTGAGAAAAAGGGCGTATTTCAGTAGAATAGCGAATCATAAGGGTTACAAGTGGAGAAAATGATTTTAAAAACAAAAATGTGCATACCCTTTAAAAAAATTATTATGTTAAAGAGTTAAAAATGCTGAAGAGTTTAGTTTAAAGCTGCTGTGTTATGAGTTTATTCATCAAAATTAACCATACAGGCTGATTGTATGATTGGCTAAAACTTCTGATAAGTTGTTTAAATATTTAGCTGTGTATAAATTAAAACTGCCTGTTTGTTGAACTGTTTTTTAGTTTGGCCTCACTGGTCACAGATGGCCGCATGGATGTGCCTGTATTCCCACCGTGGATCTTGTTGTATGTATATAAATATTGGGATGACGCCATTAACAGGCGCAGATTTGTCACAGGCTGAGGTCAAGGTTGTTTTTACAGCTCAGAGACAGATTGCTGCAGTTTATTGATGCTCCACCTGCCTCCATCTCAGTGTTTTACGCCCTGCTTTATTTTCCCCTGCTGTGTGTGTTTGTGTGTGTGTGTGACAACAGCTCGCTTTAGAGACTCATTTCTGGACCTGGATGAACCACTTTGTGACCTGGGGTTCGATCGCCTTCTACTTCATCTTCTCCCTCTTCTATGGAGGCATTATTTGGTAAGAAACTCTTCTTCAACAAAACAACTCATTTGAGAACGAACAGAATGAAGCAAAGAGCTTGTATCTGGTGCTGCCCCTTCCCTACAAATCAGATCCAATAATGAATTAAAATCATAATTCATTATTAGCTGTCAGTACTCGTGTAATCATATAAATACATGGGTAATAGCCCCATTTTACAAACTGCAATAAATCTTCATAGAAAAGCACAACCCCGTTCTTCATATAAATCTCTTAGAGAACATACACGACATCCTAATAATAAGTAAGAGCTTCAGAAAGATATAAATGATATATACACCTGTATATCTCTACATATACACATACAGTATACACATAAAGTAATTATCAGTAATTTAACTCACCCTTTTAATACTGCAACTGTAACAGACCACCTGGTCTTTCTGTTGTTTTTTTTGTCAACAAATGTGTCTGGAAATGTCCTTTGAGTAGATTTTTTCACCCTTTTTTCATGAGAAATAATAGTAAACAATTCTGACAGACATTTGTCATTATTGTGTTACAAATGCTCAAAACAGTATAATTAAAAGAAAATAATAAAACATGACAGAAATATGGCAAAAGAAAGGCAAGAAAACACTCCAGAATGATACTAATGGTATTATTTACGATATTTTTACATTATTTACATGAAAAATACTGATAAACCACCGATAAATCACTCACCAGTTTGTCTCTGAATCCTCTCTCTGCTCCCCGGCTCAGTCAGCTCACTTCCCGTCCCTCCCCCTCAGGCAATCCAGCCTTTACCGTAATGTACCGTATATCACTGGAAAGCTCAGCTTCTCAGCTTTCAGAATCCATTGGATAGCATGAATACTCAAAGAGTTATGGTAATTTGAATTCTGCATGTCTTTTTCTGTCTTTGTCGACAGCTTTGGAGTATAAAGGTTAAGACTGAGTACATATTATAACTCTTACTGTTTGGACTGACCTTGCTGACCCCATTTTGCACTTGAATTATTGTAAAGATCAGTGCAAATGCATACAGTAAAAGGCTATGACTCGATAATGTCTGTCCCAAATATTGTCAGAAAGGTCTATGTTTCATCTGGTAATACATTTATGAAATCAGATCAGTCACAGCTAACCTCCATAAATCCAGTCTTCTGAGGAAATGTAGTCTTTGAGATAATCTGCTGCAGGAAAAGTCAACATGATCAGACCACTTTTGTTGATTTAACATTGATCTGAATGGGAAGGAAAAACCTGAGCAGATATGATGTTCAGGTAGGGGTGGGCGTGATGACCTTAGTGAACTAAAACAAAAAAAAAATGCGTAAAGCTGTTTAAATAATCCCAAAAAATCAACCCTTGCGTGCATCCTCAGCAGATTGTATTCACCGTCTCCCTCTCTGTCCTCAGGCCGTTCCTCCACACCCAGGACATGTACTTTGTCTTCGTGCAGCTGCTCTCCAGCGGGTCGGCCTGGTTTGCCATCATCATCATCGTCATCACCTGCCTCTTTCCTGATGTGGTGAAGAAGGTCTTCTACAGACACCTGCAGCCCACCAGCACACAGAAGAGTCAGGTAACGAGTTTATATAGAAGTTTAGTTACTCCTCTGAAGTGGATTACATGTCCTGGTGCAAAGTGGTATTCAGTTATAAATTAGGGAGAGAGGGATTAAAGAGGCTCCTTTAGCTTCTATCTGTTTACTTTCAAGTAGGGCTGGGCAATATATGGATTAAATTAATTCAAATTATTTTCTGCAAAATCAAGATGTTTTTCCTTGACTTACTCCAATTGTAAGTTGTTTTAGTGTTTGAATATATAAATACTGAATATTTACAGTTTTTATGATGATAGGCCCTGTCAGCTTTTGCACAAGCACCTGTTTAGGCTTTTTTATTTTTTAAATGAGATTAAATATTGATTAGGGAGTTTAATTTTACAGGGTTCCCATGCATCCTGGAAAACCAGGAAAATCTGGAAAATGATTGACCAATTTTCCAGTCATGGAAAACATGGAAAATGAGGAAAAAAGTAAAAATGTCCTGGAAAATTATTTATCTTCCTTCTGCCTTGTTAGTGAACAAAAATCAAACATAGGAAATGGAGTAAAAATGTACTTGGTAACTAATGCACACTTAGTCATAAAATACGAGTAGATAAAATAATGCAAGCTAAGGAATAAATTATAAAAACTCAAAACAATAGTGATGAAAAGAAATAAAAAATGGCAAAATAACATTCAGGCTACTTAAACAGTGAATCAATGAAATATATCTGTAAAAAAAGCAGAGTAAATAAAGATAAAGAAATAACTGTAAACCATAAATTTATAGTAGTGTGACACTAAAGTTAGACTAAAAAGATAGCTATGTTTGAACTTCATATATTTTGACAACAGAAAGGCAAAACTTAATTTATGTCATTTTGTGTCATTGGAAGTTTTTTTTTTTTTTTTGTCTTTTTAATGGAAAAAAATCAGTTAAAATCACAAATCAGGTGTTGTGGAAAAAAATCGGGGATTTTATTTTTAGGCCATATCGCCCAGCCCTACCTTCAAGACTCCAGGGTTCAGGGTCGTCACTCTCAGCCACAGCAGCTCTAAATTTCTGACAAATTCATTTGTAACATCCATCTTCTTGATTCTGGTTGGAGTCCAGTGATGTCTGTGTATTGATAAGTTTAGATGAAGCATCATGTTTCTAACATTTGAAATGACATTTACCAAGTCATCGTCCTCAGTATTAATCAAAGCCCCATCTGCCATATAAATCTGTTAAAGGGGTCGCATGTTAGGCGTGTAACATTTTATAAAATACAGAGTTTTATGTGTTTATCTGGGTCAGTTGAAGTATTGAATTAAAAGTAAAAATGCCCCATAAAAAACTGATCAGAAAAACCTTGAATAAATAATGTTGAGTGAGGGTGAAGTTTGTTTTCTTGGCAATATCAAAATATATTGCCTTTTTTATTGAACTATTTGCAAGTCTTTGCCAGTTGGATTGATAGTTTTAGTCAGTCTGTTAATAATTGTGTTAATTCACATTAATCAAAAAATTATTATCCTTATTTTTTAATTGAGATTTCATTTTTATGTTCGTGCTGTAAAGAATTATCCTTATTTTTATTAGCCTTAGATTATGGTAATGTTGTAAATATCCTTATTTTGTATATTTTATTTCATTTTAGTTTAGTTTTATACTGTGCTGCTTACAGCCTTGTTTATACCTGTCATATTTCTATATGGCATATACCGGGACCTCAGTACAGTTTATCGGTGATTAGTATCGGCCATGAAAAGCCTGATCCGGGCATCCCTAGTCAAAAGGTAAAATTATAAATCACTGCTCTTAAATATGCTTATGCTTAAATATGTTCCCACTTCAAGATTAATCCTGAGGATCTTGATATGCTGTAAATATAATATAATATAATATATGTACTACTATGAGACTAAAAACAGTCTACTAGTACTACAAGTGAGATATTTTGAGTTTACTAGCAGTACTGGTAGACTATTTCTAGTCTACTAGTAGTATTAATAAAGCCAAAGATTCACTAGTAGTACGAGTAGACCTAATGCAAATGAAGTAGGAGGGGTTACATTTTTTCGTTACTAGTAAAGTCGAGCACTAGTTGACCAAAATTGAGTACATGTTCTCCAAATTTGAGCACTAGTAGAGCTGAACCATGGCTGATCTCACCATAGGACACCTATTATTTTACATCCATGTTTGTGAGCTAAACCAGCGTTTGTTTTAAGAGATGCAAAGCTGTTTCTCTGGTTTTACTCTTTCCTGTAAAATCTGTGGCCCAGGCTAAAAAGTAAAACTCATTAAAAGTGATTAAATGCCATCGGGGAGGACAAACATGTTCCAGTAGTTAAACTGTCTGGTGTGAGGTGTAAAAGCTTTATCACCATTTATTTCTCCTGCTTGTTTCACAGAAATAGGAATTGTATTTGCTGCTTTATGACAGGAGCCTGAAGGTAGAAAAATAATGAAATGTCAGTGAAACTCTACGCTGAAGGGGAAATGTTCTCTGTGGTCGTATTGTTTAAATACTTCATTATTTCCTCTGTGGTCACGAGTCACCCCTTCTTTACAGGAACTGCATGGTGTTTGGTTGCACACACACTCACACACACACGGCTTCCCTCTGATGCTGCACACACACAAACACAAAGACTCGAGTGCATGGTCACCTCGAGCAGACCACCACTGTTCCTGTATTGATTAGTGCAGCTTGAGACTGTTTTAACTTCCTCCTCTTCAAAACTCTCCTCTTGTTTCTCAGGAACGATCCTGTGGTGTGTTTGTTGTTTCTGCTCTAACCTTTGTCCTGTCTCTGTGTGTTGACAGAGATTCTGTAAGTTTGACCTCTGACCTCTCTGTGTGTCTGTTTGTGCTCCTCCTCCGCTCGTCCTGCTCGTAGATGTATTCCAACCGAGTGGCGATAGGTGATGACTTCATCGCTCTGCAGCCTCTGTCCAGAGCCAAGAGCCAGCTGGGCAAAATTAGGTAGTGAAGATGAAACTGAAGTCTTGGGTTGACGATTCTTTAATTAAATCAATGAAGATGAATTAAAATCCTCAGGAGCGCTTATTCAAAAGCAATGTTTCTGCGAAGAAAGTTCTTTGGTATGCAGCAGACGAATCTGTCAGCAAATATATCTGCTGACTTCTGTTGTCCCGCGTTGATTCAACTCCATTTCAGTTTAATTTCCTTTGTTTTAGAAATTTGCATAACGAGCATTTAAACACTTTTCCAAACCACCACGGGGCCGGGGCTCTTGTCATTTTGATTTCTCACTTTCATCAACACCTTATGCACCACTTCACTAATGGGTTTAATTAACTGGCACGAAAAAGTCACACCCTATAAACTTTGAGATTTGATGAGGTTATTTGGGGTGGAAATTTTGACCAATATGAATCATCACATAGATCATTTCATCTTTGTTACTCCCATTTATTACTTATTGCGTGGAGATATGGGGAAATACATTAATGAACTGGAAAAGCACTCAGAGAGCGCAGACCTCCTCCAAGCAGCTCAATTCAGCAGTGGCTTTTCCACAACTCCTGTAAAAGATAATATTCTGGATCACCAGATCCAGAATAGGGCCAGGATCTGGACCAAACTCAGCACATACATGGAGGTTGTTATCCTGTATGAACACAACAAGTTTTGGGAACATCACTTAATATTTTGAATTTATATGAATTATTGAATGTTGTCAATGGGATTTCCCATTATAAAGTTCAAGGTTTTCTTGTGACATTAATCTGGATCGGATTCAGATTAAATTTACCTTGATGATAGAGACATAGACCCCATATTATCCTTTAAAATTGGAAGCAAATCTGTTTAAAAATTGCAGAGATATGATTTTTTAAAATTCCACCCAATGTTAACCTATGGGATTTTTTGAAATGTTGGGATTTTTTTTTGCATCTAGACAAATATACGTATCACCACCAAAATCTAATCATTTCTAAGTTGGGCCATTGCCAACATCCCCTGACAGTTTCAGCAAAACCTGTCCAGGAGTTTTTGCGTAATCTTGCTAACAAACAAACATACTGGGCCAAAAACATTACCTCCTCGGCTTAGTTAACTCACACTCTTCCTATTTTTAAGTTGCAGAAAAGAGCTATAGAATTATCAATCTATCAACCTTCATAACCTTCATTAATTAATGCTTTGTTTATTAATTTAAATGCCCTTAAATTTTATGATTCAGTTGATTTAAAATAGCACAGATAATGTATAAAGCACAAAATAATTTATTTTGCCGCAGTACTCAGAAGCTGTTTTACATCAGAGAGAGTCGATATGATTTGAGGGGAACAGATTTTTTAGAAAAAATTTGTGGGCCTTACAGCTCAAATCCATTTTCCTCATTGTTTTACTTTATCCACTTTTTTGTTCTCCCACAGCAGACATAACCAAACTGTAATGACAGAGCAGATAAGAAAGCAGCACAGACAGATCTAATTCTAACCGAAAGCAAGAAGGAAAAGAAGACAAAGTAAAACAGTTCTTTCCAGAAACTCTGAACTCCAGTTACACAAAACAGTCCTGACAATTTAAGTCAAAATGTTTTCTGTTCAGTGAAGTTAAATTCAATAAAACATAAAATGAAAGTGCAGGCAATGTGGAAAAAAGAGGAGAAAAAAAAAAAAATTAAATTCTCTTGCAAATCAGCTCTCAGTCTTGCTTAAAGAATATCAGTGCAGACATCATGGAGAAGGGTTTCTATCATGGCATGGGCGGCTTTCAGAAGTGGAAACATTGCTTTGTGAAATCGAGTTCTCCGAGTCCAAACTGTTCACAACCGAGACGTTCTGCCCTCCAGGTCTCGACTCAAATTAGGCCTGTTTCTGACAGTACACTGAGTACTGAGATGTTGGAACAGTTCTTTCTTATGTGTGTGTCTTTGTCTGTGACTGCATGCTCTGAACAAGCCAATCAGCATTCTCCGTGATTGGGTGGAGTGGGTGGGACGGGTGGCGGGTTCAACACAAGTTTAAGTCAAAATAAAGCGTTCAAGCTGTTGCATGTGTTGCATTTAGTTTAAAGGGACATGCCAACGATTTCTTTGTTTTCGTGTCTCACTCCCGAGTCCACAACAAGCAGGTAGACACCATTCTTTCAACTGTGTGTGCAGTAACAAGGAAGAGACGGCTAAAGGTCGTCCACCGCTAGTTAGCTTTAGCTCAAACACTGGGAATCAATGGTAGTGTTAGCCTGCCTCTGCCTGCAGTATTTAGATAAACTCTTCAGCAACTCTAAACAGTCCTGTGTGCTTGTTGTGACTCATTTTTTTCACCACATTATGTTACGTTATCTTCTGCTATCATTGTATTGTCTTCTTCTACTCCAGAGGCTTTGCTTTGTTGACCTACTTCCACGGTGGTTTTCGCTAGAGATGTGACGTTCATGAACGAGTTGGGTCTTTGAAACAGCTCTTTTGAGTGAATAATGAGAACCGATTCACAGTTGTGATGCAAATGCAAATTGCCTGCAAATGTAAGAATGGCTCACTCACAACTGCGAATTTAAAAGAGCTGTTCAAAAGACTCGACTCGTTTGCGATCGTCACATCTCTAGTGAAAAGCACAGCGGAAGTAAAAAAAAACAAAAAAAACAAAGCCTGTGATTCGGATTAGAAGACGATAAAATGAAGACAGTAGAAGATAATATAACGCTGTAAAAAAATGAACCACAACAAGCACACAGTTGCTGAAGAGTTTATGCGATGATTGAAGGCAGAGGCAGGGTAACATTACCCACTGACTCCCAGTGTTTGAGCTAAAGCTAAGTAGCAGTGGGCGAGCTCTGCCTGTCTCTTCTTTGTTACTGCACACACAGTCAAAAGAACGGTGTCCATCTGCTTGTCATGGACTCGGGAGCAAGACATGAAAACAACGAAAATGTTGGAGTGTTCCTTTAAAGCTGGCAAAAGGATCATGTTCTGAGACCTCCACCCCTCCTGCCTGTCACAGTTTGGTGCTGTCATTCCTCCCATCGCTGCATGAACAAACGAATGACTGGAAGATTGAATGATAAATGAGAGAGGAATTTTTACTACACTCCTCCCTTTGCTCTCACTGTATTATGACTGCAGTTATAAGACATACGGACCTCGTTTGGGGTCCTAAAGGTACTGTTCTGACTGAGACATCCTGCATCTACCCTAGTCCCCATTCGGAGCACTCGGTCAGCCCCGCCTCCCGACCTCAGCTTGTGGTTTTGTCATACAACCACAGTCTGGCATGCCACACTCATGTTAAAGTGCCACGTCATGGAGTCGCATGGTGCAGCCCATCAAACCACCCCTCCCGACACTAGCATGATCTGAAACTCTTCCCAGCTGGATTATTTCTCTCCTCAGAAATGTCTGCCTGCATGGTCGAAGACAAACCCACAGAACAAGACCGACACCCCACCACAGCTGCATGACAGACTTTTGGATTTGTCTGGGCCTTCGTGTGCAGCAGCATGACGCTGTCCTGTAAAAGCATGACGGATGGAGTAATGACTGAGGCTCTTGTGCTGTCATAACAAATATCATTATATACAAGCCTGCAAGGGGCATGGTAACAATAGAGGGAGGAATTTGTGGGGAGGACATGGTGTTTAGTCTATACTGATTTTGATCAACCTTGTTCTTACTAGCTATAATCAACAGTTTTAGAGAAACTACTGTATAAATTGTGGTCTGATGCAGCTTTTAGGGTATAGTTTCTGTGTTTGAAGTGGGGTTGCTCGAGGCTCATGGCTTTAGTAAATATAACTGCAGATAAAGCGGGGTACACACATAAAGATTACCGGGCTGTTTTTGTCCTAGCCTTTCCCAACCAAGGACGGCAAATGCCAGGTTATCTTCTGTTTTATAAGATTATCCTATGAGATTATCCTGTGGTCTGAGGTGTGCTGAGAGTGAATTTGTCCCGATAATCGGCTCTGAAACGGGTCGGGGACAATTGTAAATAATGAACTTGTTCAATATTTACAACCAAAAGTCTTTGTGTGAGGGGAAAGCTGACGACTCCCGAGTCATTGCTCCGTGAATTGTGACGTGAATGTAGCCAATCAAGAAGCGAGCTGACTGAGGAACAAGGAAGCAGGCGTAAATAAAAACAAGCATGGCCGACCTGAAACATAAAGTTCAGTGGACCTCAGAAATGGAGGGCCAGCATGTTACTGTGGCCTTTAGTCAAGCCAGTGTCGTTTTTTGTGTAGTTTATCCTAATGATGAGATAACTACAAGGCTTTCGGGGCACCATTGACTGCTATGTGCAGGTTTCTTATTGGCAGTTATATTTACAGTGCCATGGGCCTTGGGGAACACCACTGCAAAAAAAACCAAACTGTCCCTTTGAGTTGAGGAAGATTTATGGGCACTAGTTTGATTTTCAATGAACTGTTTCATAAACATATCAACAAAGAGGGCCACGGATGGAAAAGTACTTCAGTTTAGATGATTTTTATATCCCTTAAAATGGCTTTTTTTTTCCATTTTATTTATTCAGATCAAAACATTAATTTAGTAAGACTAGGCACATCCCTCATAGCTGATTTTTATATAAGCCTTTCATTGCACGTGTTGCTTTATCTGCACAGCTCAATAGCATGAAAATTCGACTGGTTCTTCAGTTGTTGCTGGGAAATGCACGTCTCTGAAGAAGAAAAAACATAATATTTATTTTAAAGCTGTAAGCATTTACTCAGTTGCCAGTTTACACATACACATAAGTCTAAAATCAGTTTCAACAGTCAGAACATCATGACCTTCATTAAGGAGGGGTTAATTGCAGTATTGTGAGCTAGGTGTGTCCAAAATGCTGGCAACTGAGTTTATGTTCCAAGTGACTAACAATGTTGGCAAAGGAGGTCCCATCCTATAAAATCAATGAGCAGAAACAAAGTGCAGACTGAGGGGAGAACAGAAAGCACATTATGCTAAACAGATCCTCAGTTTGACTAAATTGTGTTTGAAGCGGTCGAACTAAACAAGATGTTCTCACCAGGTTCCTAAACATTCATGCTAATGTGCTGTATAAAAGAAGAATCCCTGTGTCATTCTGTCTTTTTCCTAATTAGATTAGAGGGAGGTGATAACAACATAATCCACATTGCTCTCCTGGGTTTTCTGTTGTTTTCTTACTCTGAAGCTCTGTTAGATTCACCAGCAGGTTAATTGGTTTGGATGCTAACAGATTGGGTCTTATCAGTTTCCCTCGTGACATTCTTCTTGTGCCTGCAGCTTCTTTCTGCTCATTTGTTGCTCAGTTTTACCTCCGTTTTGACCGTCCTGCTCATCATTGTGTTGAATTGTGACTGCTTCTGTGAGAATTAAAGCCCTCCTCCAGTGACCTCATCACCAGATCAACTAATGTCTGTCTTCTCCAGCAGTGATTTATGATTATCTCCCCGTTCCAATTAAAACCAGGCTCAGATCTGTCGCAGGGGAATAAGACCTCATCTGCCATCTTGTTTTAAAAGGCATGAGGCAGCTGATCTTATTTGCTTTGTAGGCCAGAAAAAGTTCCTCTCAGATTTATTTGCGGTCTGAAGATAGTTTCCATGGTCACTCTTGAAGGGCTTTAACAGAGGGACCAGCGTTTGTTTGATCTCTCTGTCTACAAACTGTATGTTCCAGTGAAGTGCACACTGTAAAGTGAGGGTCAGAGGTTCAGCAAAAACTGCCCCTCTTACAGTGGACTGACTCACAGACTGACTGACTGACTGACAGCTTGCTTACTAACAAAGAAGTTGATCTGCTGGGAAATAAGCATCACTGGAAAAACTATCCACTGTGTAGCAGCCGCTTTGTCTTCATTTGAGTCCATTTATTAAGCAAAATATGAAACTTTAAGAGTGCAGACTTCAGCTGGAACAAGAATTCTGTCTTGCTTGGTTATTTGCAAATCGTTGAACACAAGTTTAGTTTATTTGCACGTTTGAAGGAAAGTCAGACAGAAAAGGTGGGTAAGAATTGGGTGCTTTCACAGCTTAGGTTTCACGCCTTAAGTCCAGCTTACTTGTCTTGTGTGAGTGCTCAAGCACAGCACACTTCCTTGACCCTGGCGCACTTAAAAAATGTGTGCCTTGACGTGGTATGCTTCTTAATGGAAGGGGTGTAACAGTACACAAACATTTTGGTTTGGTTCGTTTTTTTGACATTTTTGTAACTTTCTCTCTGACACGATTTTCCTCATTCAATCACACATTTTCTTTCTCACTAACACAACTGCTCATACAAACACACACAGACACAAGTCCCAACCAAAGTTGAGCACTCTCGTGTGCCTCGACTGTCCTCTAGTTACACACATTGCGACAATACTAAAATATCTTTACAGCTGAATCTAGAGCTAAAAAATGTAACCAGGACTTAACCTCGAGTTGTGCTTTTTCAACCTACACAGGCACAAAAATATGGTCACCCCTTGAAGATAAAACACCCGTCAATCCCTGTTATTCAACGAATTATATTAAAAATAATTATTTTTGTTGCCCTATGACCTGGTACCAAATGAATCTATCGGCCCAGTCCTGGCCCGTGGCCTGTTGGTTGGGGACCTTTGCTGTAAAGACTACCCCCTTTTTCACTCTTTCAGTAGCACATAAATAACAGAATTATACTTCTTATATCAACACCAGAGAAAATACAGAAACAAACATTTGTATTAAAACAACTTTGCAGTCTTCTCTCTTTTTTTATTCCTGCTAAAAACATTTTATTTATAGTTTATTTAGCTTGAGTCTATTTTGCAAACTCTTTGTTGATGTTCGGGCTCTACCACTAACAAACCTGTTGTGTCTAAATTGAGGACTCACTGTAAGACCACAGTGGATATTTTTTCACAGTGCCATCAGCTACTCACCACACGGCTTTGTCCGACCTGCCGACAGTCGACCCGTCTGACCAATGAGCTGTTTGATAGCCAGCCGGGCTCACTGTAAGCATCTTGTGTCCTTCAGATGGAAGAGGGTGAGGGTTCAGTCGGCCCAGAATATGACCCTGTTAAAGCCCAGCGGAGCCCAGGGGAGGACAATTGGCACCTGCTAGCTGCTTATCCTCCCCCTGCTGCCCCCGGCCCAGACCCCTGCTCCCCTAGGTAGTACCATTCTTCACCCCCATTGTCCCTCCCTCGCACTGTCCCAACCTCAGCATTATGGCTTCCCTTAAGGACCAACCAACCCCGTGCACCCTCCTGACAGCTGCAGTAAATCACATATGTCCGTATGTTTGGTCAAAAGTACCTGCACCCTCAGTCATTCACCCATGGCTGTGTCACAGCTGTCTCTGCACTGTCCTACAAGTCCATCCGTAAAAATACTCTCCTGTGTATGAGTGGTTATTCCAACACTGTCCCAGTTTCACCTTGCCCATCCCTAATTCATGCATGATCATCTCCATCTCTCATCTTAACCCCTCACTCTTGTAATCAGGTCTGTGTTCAGTGTTAAAGACAATGCTGTTGGCATGCTGCCTCTATGGCCTTGAGTCAGGGCTGGGCAATATAGACCAAGAATCATTTTTTGAAATATTTTGTTTTATCACAACTCCAGATTTATAGACTTTGTCTTGCTTAGTCTAGTAAAACTGATACCAATATGATACCACAGTAACAAAAGTAAAAGTCGTAGACACAAAACCTTGGGAATAAATTTTGTTTTAACTAAGTCAAATGTGTGTGTGCAGGAGTGCGTGCAACAAACTCCTGCACACACTGTTAAAGTCAAGGATGTGAAAACTTGGTCACCAAGAGGGCTACATTAAATTATCATTTATATTAGAGATGCATACAGCGTCAGGACAATATCAGCGGATATGAACATTTTTGCTGATATTTACCGCTGATATTTTGGCCTCACAAATATATTCCAAACTTTGGCTTTAATATTGGAAGAATGTGCAATAAAAATTTTCCTCACCATCACTGAATATCCCTTTTTTTATCAAATGCATCCTTTATTCAAGAATTTAGTTGTTGTTTTTCTTGCTTCACATCTGTTTCAAACACAAACTGGAACAGAAAGAATTTAGTTAAGGGTAGGCTTTGTGCTCAAATATCAGTATTGGCAATAATGACTTTGGTAATGTCATATCACATATCAGCAAACATCCAACATCGTGCTTCTCGAATTCTTATATAGCAAAACCCAAATGCAATTAGAAATACTTCGTCTAATGATCTCTACACAGAATTCAACCCATTTTCTGCTACTTTTTGAACAATTCCAAAGTATTTACAGATTATTGAAGTATAATTTACACACAATTGTATTTCTGTTTAGATTTTCTGTTTAGATTTACTGCCAGTTATATCTCCTTTTTCTTGAAATATTCACATTTTTAATGTCACTATTTGCCCTACATGTCAGAATGAACGTAGCACTCGGCATTGTAATGTTTCATACTGATAACTCTGTTTTTATTTACTCTGGCCAAAACTGTAATCATAAACTGTTAATCAGGGGTTAGTATGATTTAATTTTGCTGATAATAGGAAAACAACATATCCTATATCCTGAAACTCTGTCAGTTAATCTCAAACACTTGATTATTGCCCAGCCCTATTCTGATTGTAATTTTGTTCAGCCATCTCATCCATCAAACTTAGTATTAATCCATATTCTAAAGCCTAGATTGATATGTCATTGTCTGCCTGCAAGACCCCATACTTCATACAATCCTTTTGTATTTTTAGTAGAATTTCTGATGTTTTAAGGTTTTTCTTTAACTGTTTTGTGATTTAAGACTTTGTTTTCTTTGATTTTACCTTTTTTATTTACAGGTGATACATTGACCTCCTGATTGTAGCCCTTTTCACAGTGCCTTTATACTGAGACGTTCACATTAATTCAGAGAGTGCCCCCTGCCTACTATTGTCTTCAATTTATAAGAAAACACGTCACCCAATTTACTTGCTTAATAAATTACATGCAAAAAATCTGAAATACTATATCAGTTTCCTTACCACAAAATAAAAATTCTGTAAGCAAGTAAATAAATAATAATAGTCGTAAATTATAAATACATCAGTCAAACTATTTAAATAACCAAATAACTCAATACATAAGCGACATGTACACTATGCAATAACGTTATACAAAACCTAAATAAAATAGCTATATACAAAAGCCATATTATCTTTTTACAACCATAAGCAAAACTGTAGTTGGGGTAACGAAGGGAGACTTATTTGGTATTATCTACTGGGAATTGCTTTACATTTGAATCAATGCAAGCTCTTTCATTTGAAGATTTAATAGTAATAAATCCTTTTAATACTAAAACTACAACAGGCCGCTATCTTTTTTTTGCCTAACTTTTGTCAAATAACTGTGTCAGAAATTGTCCTTTGAGTAACTGTTTTCTACCTCTTTTTTAATGAGAATTAAAAGTAAACAGTTCTGGCAAGTATTTATCATTATTATGTTACATACATACATAAACTCAAGCATTTTTGTTTGCCTACAGCATTTAGTGTTCATGTTACAGCCTGTTATATTAGGCCATGTCCGGGAGTTTTTTTTGCTGATGATAGTCCCTGAGGCAGTTCCAGAGCCTAAGCTTGAATTCCTTCACACATTCAAGAAGTGCTTTTTCTGCACACAGTGCTCTGCTTTCTCCCCAGGCTAAACACAGCAAAAAACAGCAAGAAAGCACTCCAAAATGATATATTTTTTACATTATTTACTCAGAAAATGCTGATAAACACTGACACTTGAAAGTCTGGCACTGGATCCTCTCACTCCTCTTGCTCCTCCCCCTCAGGCAGTCCAGCCTTTACCGTAATGAAATATTTGGATACTTGAGGAGTTATGTAGTTTGAATCACTCGTGTCTTTTTCTGTCACTGGCGACAGCTTTGGGATATGTCATTAAACTGAAGGTGATTATTTTTTTCCCAAATTTGTGGCGCCCCCTGGAGGCCAAGGTGCAAATCTTTTTTTTAGTTTATTTTTTGAGTGTTTTATGCCTTTATTGATAGGAAAGCGAGACAAGGGGTGAGAGAATAGGGGGAAGGCACTCTGCAAACAGGTCACAGGCTGGATTTAAACCCCGGCCATCATTTTTGGCCATCTTGCTTTCAGCCCGCTATTAGCTTTCTTCATTTTCTTCATTGCAGTAAGAGTAACCTCTGCTTTTCGTCAGTCCCTCATGAGTATCTCTCTCACTCCAAACTTTATTTCTGCTCGTTTACTGCTTCATATTTTACTACCTGCAGTTTGTTATCTGCAGAATTGGATTTTTTTATTTTGGGGGCATTTTGTTTATGTCTAGCCTAGCCTAGAGCGCCATCTCGCGGCTGTATATGGTAATGTTTACTCCTTGTTTCATGTCTGTCAGCATGAATTAATGTTTGAAAACATATTAAGTTATGTTTATTTTGATATAGATGTTGCAGGACCATCCAAACTATGACAAGAACTGCGACTTATATTCTGGAACATGGGTCGTGCCTGGTTGTTTACCACTCCACCAAACCAGCACCCCCGTGCCCTTAGCATTTGCCTGTATTGCCTAATGGGCCAGCCAGCCCTGCTCTAAAATGGGATCACCTCATTCCCTCCATTTAGATTCTGTTTGAAAAGATCTTGTTGAAAACCCCCTCCTGTCTCAGTGGTGTGAATCCTCTGAACAAGATATTGAACATGAACTTCAGTTGAACTCTGCAGCTCATATTGTAAATCAGTGCAGGGATGATGTCACCTTTAAAGCAGTCAACGAGGCCTTCGCCAATTTACGACAAAATCTATGATTCAGACGTCATTTTCCTGGAAACCCTGGTTTACTAGAGAACTATTAATCATAAAGCCAGGCTCAGTTCTGTGGCATCATATTTCTGCTGCTCTTCAGCTCGAGCAACAAACAGTTCCTCAGAATCCCTCTGATTCAGTCGATCCTTCTTCATTGTTTATCCTCTTTGTAAACAACTCCGGAGGAGAAGTTGGATTGTTATCCAGTCGTCACGGCAAACTTGATCTTCTCAAGACTGCCTGCGATTTATTTTGATTGATGCATTCGGTAAGGGATGATTGTAGCTCCGCTGATTAATCCACAGGCAGTATCGGTCATGTTAGAGAAAATGAAAAGCAGTATTGATCATGCCGTCATAAACACACCAAGGACGCTCCAACAAAAGACAAACAAAACAAGATCAGTGCATCCATCTCCATCAGGGCCACAGCTGGAGCTTGGCTGCAGTCACAGTTTTCCACTGGTTTTGTCTCGATGTTTTTTTCCAAATAATCTCATCCTACAGCCCAAACCTGCAGGGTCTAAGTGCTGTTGTATTACAGAGACAACAGGCCTTATTTTAAATGGGAGAAAAAGCAATATGTTCTAATAGAGAAGGAGCAGAGCGCTGCATTAATTATCCAGGGACACCTGACACTGCCAGAATAAATCATAGTCAGTTTGTCCTGTTTGTGTTTTGCTGTTGCCGGCCAAGAAGCAGAAGTTTGGTCTCCTGCCAGCAGAGTCTCCGATTTCTGCTGCAGAGAAATGTAACAGCCGCAGCCTTAAGGCCCGAATCTCTGTGGAGTATGAAGCTTTCACAACCTGACCGGTGTTGATTTTGTTGACTAATTATTTTCATGTACAACCTTTTTTCCCCTGACAAAAACTAGACAGTAACTAATAAAAACAAGTGCACATGGACAAAAACTCAAACTAAATTAACTGACATTTTCATCAACAAATAAAAACTAGACTAAAATGTTTGACAGAGACTTAATCCAATCAGACCTAATCTGGTCATGTAGAAAATAGGGACAAGTTAGGAATATATCCAATCACAGCTGCCTTAGCTTGGTGGTGGTGGGATAAGTTGTGGAGCGATCCAATCACAGCTACTCTCTCTATGAATTGATATATTCATGTAGAGCAGGTTCACTGTTTGTTGTCAGTTCTGGTATTGTAACTGAGATGCTCTGCCAGGTAGCCTAAATAAAGGTGACTGCATTTCACACAAAAGTTCAATTTGTTTCTGTTCATTTATACATTCAGACTTTACTAGCATTCATTAAAGGGTTATTAGATGTTTGATTTTATCCAAGTGTAAAACATGACTTCAGAAATTCAAGGAAACATAAAAAGTGCCTTACCCTTTACACTTCATATTTTAGTCGACTACATTTACAGGAGATTTTGTCAGCTAAAATGTGTGAAATTTCATCAACTAAAACTAAACTAAAATTAAAACAATTTAGATGACTAAATTATGACAAAATCTAAAAGATACTTTCGGCAAAAGACTGTAACTCAAACTAAATTAAAAGGTGCTGTCACACTGATCCTGAAACAAAAACGCCTATTCTGTTGGAGCATTTAATCTGATTATTTGTGTCCATGTAAACAAAGCTAATGAGGTCAAAAGGCAGTCAACACTTGTCTGCAGTGAATCTTGCAGCTAATGTTGTCATTATTTTATTGTTTTTATTAGTTACTGTCTAGTTTTTGTCAGGGGAAAAAGGTTGTTGATGAAAACTCAGATAAAAATGATTAGTCAACATAATTAACACTTCTTTCTGAGGATTTCTCAAAGAGGATACACATCTTGCTGGAAATCCTGTGGCAATAATAAAGCAACCCATTTTCACGTGTTTTGGGACTGCCCGGCCATTTTAAAGTGTTGGGAAGAAACTAAGCTGACTAGAAAAAAATCATGGGAATAATGATCCCCTCAGGGTTTGAGACCTTATATCTGGGGTTAAGACTAGATACCGTGAAGGGGTTTGAGAATAAATATATGTACAACATGCTTTTACTCGCGAGTAAGAAAGCAATCACAAGAAGATGGTTGACAAAAGATCCTCCTTCAGTCAAGGACTGGATCAAAATGGTCCAAGATATTTTTGAAATGGAGAAGTTAACATTCATTCTTAGACTGGAAAAAGATAAATTTGAGAGTTTATGGATAAAATATCTGGATAAATTACATAGAAACTTCTAGACAGCATATTAAATGGGGTAAATGATAAAAACCACCGTGTTCTGACTCCACTCATCTGGTTCAGTTTTTATTTTATTTTATTTATACATATATTTTTATTTATTTTTAATTTCTTTCTTTGTTTTAGTATACAATTCTAACTCAAATTTATACATGTACACAAAATGTTTTTCCTTTGCTTGACACCGTCATTTATATCTTTGTTGATTGATGCTTTCAGTACTTTCATCCGATTATTAAGGACAGAAGACATATGGGGAAGGGGGTGGACTTGGGGCAGACAAACATTTTTTTATATAACTGAGGTTGTAACATTCCCTATCATGTCTATCACTTATCTTTTATATTTGTTATATTCTTATTGTTTTAGTTTACACTTAACTCATCATTTGTCATTTTCTCGATAGGCCTGGAGTGTTAAGACAGTGAGAACATAATATAAATGACAAAATGTAATTTTTTTCATTTATTTATTTATCCTTTACTCTGATCCCGATATAAAATCATGTACAGTAGATTTAAATATATATTTTTTTTAAATATTTTTTCCACATTTTCTGGATTTTCATTTAGATACAATATATACACAAAAGTGCAACATTTATATCCTGCTCTTTAAAATAAATAAAAAGTTTAATACCAAAAAAAATGAACACTGCTTTCTAATCATGTAGCCACAGTGTCTAAAAGAAGAGCTGAGGCTTTAAAGCAGGAGTGTAACTTCAGTCTGTTTTCCTCTCTCTCTCCGTCTCCCCCTCGGGTGCTGACTCGGTTGAACAGAGCAACCTGATCCTGCAGGTTTCTGGGCTGCAGCTTCATTCAGCTTTCACTCCCTACAGTATGCATCACTGGCTCATTGAAAAGCTCGGAGTCAGCCGTCTCATTTTCACACTGAGACTTCTCCTTACTTTACTTTTTTTGGGTGGTTCTCATACATATGCAAATATATTTTTTTAATAGTCTGGATGTGAGCAACTACCAGAATGAAACACTTTGGCTTTCATGATCTTCAGTCTGAAATAAAATACAAATCAGGACAGACCTAATCTACTGCACTGCCACCCTCAGTTAGCAGCCTTCATTTTGATCTATTGATTCATTTTCTTTTGTTTTCAGGTTTTATTATTTATGTTTTTATCGGTTCTATTTCAGGTCCCTTTGTTGCATGCTTTGAGTGTTATCCATGTTCAGTATTGTTCCTGTGACAGCATGCAGTTCATCATCCATGCCTACAGATGCCATGCCTGTGTTGTTTCTGTATTAACCGTTTCTCCTCTTCCTTCTACCTTTGCAGTCTCTATCAGCCCCCCAGGCGCAGGCCCTCAGCTGTGTGGAGTCCCTGTGCTGCTACCAACATGGGCAGAGCGGCTGTTCCCGCCTGGCCCACTTCATGGAGCAAATGACCGGGCAGTGCCGGGCCGGCGCCAACCATTGCACCGCATCGAGCCGCGGCAACAGGTGGGGAGGACAACGCCTGCAGGAATCAATGATTATGAATCGCGATGAGCGCTCAACTCCTCACGGTTTCAAAAATATGGGCTGCAGTCCCGACTGCTATGGCCCTTAATGTGGCTTCAACTTTACTGTAAGTCCTTCTCGTTCCGATCCGTGGTTGGGCATGCAGTTGTTGGGAAGCAGGGTGTCAGTCGGTGGAGGAGGCTGGTGTCAGGGTGTGGTTAGGACGATCGAGGAGGTGTAACGCTGAAGATGTGTCGCGTCTTGGACTGCACTTTCATGTCTGTGAGGGGAGTCTGAACAGTTCAGTAACCCAGACAGAAATGTGTCACATCCGCTGAAGTGTTTTATCAGACATATAACATCTCATGTTGTAACCAAATCATAAAGACCAGTGTCTGAATAGATTGTAATGGCCATGCCTTTCACATAGCATGCACATGTGGATGTTTGGAGGTCTAGAAAGGGAGTTTGTTTCCCTTAAAGCCCTTAAAATGTTGACCTGCTGGTTTGTAAGGCTGGCTCCACACTAGACAATCATAGGATGGATTTGTGCTCTAAAACTTTTGGGGGGGTTGGGTCTTTCTCGAGCCTTGAAGCAGCTGATTATTTGTCCAGAAAACCCTGCTGTGTGATTATTTTATGACTCAGGATTAAGTTGGGGCCTCTGAGGTCTTGAATAGTTAATATGTTTGATATTTACAAATCCAGATCGGGCTGCCTTCGACCAGGAAGCATCAGTAACAGAAAGGCTGTTTTCGAGACCATGGTCGCAGTACTGCATGCTGTATTTGGTAGGAGTTAGGGCTGGGCAACATACTCAATCAATCAATCAATCCAACTTTATAAGAGGACTGAGGAAACGCCATCTTACATTAAAAATGAGGAAACACTGGAGCTAAGACTGAAATAACAAAAAAATCCTGATAAGAAATTAGATTAAAATAAATAAATAAGCATACTATAGGAAAATAAATAGGTTAATGAAATACAATTTTAAATAATAATATGGTCAAATGAGATAAAATGTACTGAAATAAGATAGTGGAAAGAAAGTCAATGAACAGATAATAAAATTCTGAACAATAAATCTGAGCTGAAATTAAGAAATAAAACATATAAGGAGGGTTTAAATGAATACATAAATAAGATTAAATAATAATGATAAATATAATCAGCTAAAAGCCAGACTAAAGAGGTAGGTACTGATTCAAATTATTTTCTGCAGTAGATTGAAAAATTTTAAATGAAAATTGTTTTTCTCAGCTTATTCCATTTATAAGTTGTTGCAATGTTTGACAATATAGTTGCTGAAAATGTACAGTTTTCATGATGGTCGGCCTTGTCAGGTTTTTCATAAGCAGGTTTCGGCTTTTGTTTCTTACATGAGATTATGCATTTTAACTATAAGAGGGAAAGTCTTTGGAACAAATTTTGAAAACATAAAGGCAAAACTTGATTAATGTCTTTTTTCGTGTGACTTGGAGGGAAAAAAATCCATTAAAACTGTAAATCAAATTTTGTGGGAATTTTTTTTTTTTTTTTTTTTTAGGTCTTATTTCCCACCCCTAGTGTTAGTATGTAGTGTGACAGACAAACAGCTGTTATTTTGTAGCATGCTCGTGAGCTCTGTGGAGTTGCCAATATTGTTTAAAGCTCATTTCTACCACCTTCTGTGCTTCAGTTTGGATCAGATCGACTTTTTCAACAATTCAAAAAAATATTTTAAACTCAAAACAGAAGTAAACTGTGGCTAAGCTAATGGCTAGCTCCACTAAATTAATGCCCATTACTGGACTAAAAGAAGTCTAATGAGTGATTTTTTTAAGATTTTGATGATTTTCACCACTGAACATGCGTATCAGAAATCTGTAACATCCATGTAACAACTCCAAAAATTTTAATTTATAGAGTTTGATTTCCTTTTTTGTTATATACATGTAAAGGAATCAAGGCTAATATTGGCTGTTCACCATTATGTAGGCTGGTCCGATTCATACTGCTTATTTCTTTCTGAAGTACATCCTGGTATTTTTGGCATGCTGCAGATTTCTCAAATGTTGCACACTACATACTACATTTTGACAAAATCAGTTCGGACTGCTAGTTTAGTACGTGGTTTCAAAAACAGCCAGCTTCACCTTCTTCTCTGCCGGCTGTTTTCTCTTAATTTTTTCTTAAAAGCAGAAAGTTCAGCTAATGATGATGTTAACTGTTCATGTTTTGGCTAAAATCAGATGTTTTCAAAGACTTTCTGTGATGTCTTGCTGCTGTGAAATCAATACTACAAACAGGAAGAGGGTTATTATGTTGACAATCATGTCGAGCTGTTCTTATGATGGTGGTTTCCGGCCTTTTATATCGGTAAAGACTTGAGAATCTCGTGTGCAGCCAGCCTAACAGGTCTCAATAATACTACATGTCTTGTCTGTGTGGCCCCTACATTAGGGCGAATCTGTCTACTAACATGTGTCCGTGTCCTAACATCTATGCTATGATCTGTCGTTCTTGTCTGTTCGGTTTTGAACTCTCCTCAAATCAAAGGAAGGCGTCTAAAGGGGTGTTTGCCTGATAGGCCCGATCTTAAATGCACTTTAACTGATGTCTGTATGTCATTCAGTTCATGTTTTAGCTTTGTGTTCAAGTCTTTATCGTCAGGGAGGCCCTCTGGTTCCCCACGAGAGATTTTAGACAGTACTGGTTTGCTGTTTTTTACATATGGGACACCAAATGTGTAAAATGTGTAGCATGAGCTAGGGCTGGGCAACATAGACCAAAAATCATGTATCGGTAAACTTAAGCTGAAAGGCAATGTACGTCTTTTTTGTGCAGTATGACAGAACAGTGAGACAGACGGACAAACAAGGTGTGAACAACAACATCTGTGTTCGTGTGTATGTGTGTGTGTGTGTGTGTGTGTGTGCTAAGAAAATGATTGGTGGTGTTCAAAGTTGTATTATTATTACAAAGATAGATATGATATTAATGGTGGTTAAGGGAAATGATAGTAACAAGGCTCGCATGATAATAGTAACAATAATAATAATAATAATGATAATAACAACAATAACAATAAATATTACAATTATTAGACAGTCAGAAGGAACAATAATAATAACAGAAATAAAACAAAATTAAAAATCGAAGAGTAGAAAGTGAAAAATATATGTAAATAAGTAACTGACAGTGCCAACGTAACACTTTTTGTAATGATAATAAAATAATAATAGTGATAATACCAGCAGGAGGGGGTTGGAGAAGCCAAGTTGTATTAAATTGGGATTTTTTTTCCTTTTTCTTCCTCCTTCCTTCTTTTCCCTTTAAGAAAGGATGCCTCGTGCCCCACTGTCCCGTAGGACACAGGCCAGTAATCCCCAAACATCCCCAGTAATTATAATCATTATTTTTATTTTTTTTATTTATTTATTTTTACCTTCTTTTTTTGGGAAGGGGGCCGGTGTTTTCGAATACATGTGGTGCATTAAAATCAGAAATGACGGTTGATTATCTCAGCATCTTAATCATAAACAATGGCAACAAGCAGAAGTGTGAGACACCCAATAGTAGACATTTCTTTGTTTTTAATCAACCAGTCTTAATTTGCATTGCAGCAAACCAAAAAAAGAATTTACAAAAGACAGGATCAGTGCCTCACTCCTTTTATTTTATTTATTTATTTGTTTCATGGTTTTTTTTTTATTTAGAGGGATGTAGAATGATAAAGAGGTGTGCAGAAACAAAATGAGAATGATACTTTTATGGATGCCTGGACCATAAATTTGGAGGGTAGAGGGAGCAGCTCAGTGTGCCATATCCTCTGGCAGTATTAAGCCTGGAGCAGCTTCATTATGGGCTGGTCCAAGCCTAAACCGAGCCTAAGCTTTATCAGAAATGAAGGTTTTAGGTCTGCCTTTAATGACCAAAAATTGCAGGCAAACTCCTGAAACTGTGACTAAACTGTGACTAGCATTTGATAATTTTAAACAAATTATATTGTGTTCAATATTCATATTACTTTATTTTTTTACCACACTGGAAAAACTCAGATCTAGGTGAGAGTATTTGTCCAATTTCACGTCCAAAATACCTCACTAGACTGATTCTAATGGCACAATTTCCTGATATGTCTGGATTAAGATCTCATTCAAAGATATAATAACTAAAAATAAAGTTAGAGTTTTTTGTTATAAGTAAAATAATCTACCAGTGAGATAAGACAAATTTAACTTAAAGGGTGTCTTAAAATGCTTTTTTTTCTTTCTAGAGCAGACTTAAAATCTGAATTTAAGACTTTCACAGATTCAGACTTGCTTGTTTCATTGCCAGATATTTTTTTTAGCATTAGAAGGAATTCAATGTCTAATTTTTGCCTTTTATTCCTTGAAGTTAAATATTTGTCTGGATTAGAATAAGTGTTTTAGATATTTTTGACTTGAAAATTGACAAGCACACTTGCTGAGATCTGAGTTTTTGCAGTGCATAAATAATCTTTTTTGTTTGCCTTGCAGTTTTTAATAAACATCAACATAAATTTAATAAGCATGGATTTTTCCCAAAGACTTCACGTGTTGCCCAGCTCTAGCGTCGGCCTCTCTGAAGAGTGAGAGAAAGTGCTTTAGAAGTGCTGCTTTTGTCTTGAGCTGCACTTTAAATGCTGAAAATATTTGGTATCCCTAAGAGGCTGAAAGATGTTACATTAATGAAGCTTTATGTCTGCTTGCTGCACTCCCTGTAAGTGCAGTAAACATTTCTTTCTGCCATGCTGCTTTATGATAATGGAAGATAAAGCAACACTCTTTTTTCTTTCATAAATGTTTCAGTCGAGTTAAGCTGTAAAGACGAGTAAGCTGTTTTCTGGGCTGCAGATTCAGTGTTGTTGTGTCTGTTGCACCTGAATCCACTGACTCAGAGGGGGTCACTGATTAATTGACCTGATCGGCTCTTTCTGCTGAGCTGTCGATACTCCCCAAAACATCCTGGGACACCTCGTATTGATCACATCAGTAATGAGGATGTAGCATTCTTGTTCTTGAGTCTTTCACGGGGGAGCTTGCACAGTCCTAGTGTGGGTATGCATCTTTGTTCAAGGCTTTGTGTGCGTGTCCATGTCTGTTTACGTGTGCATAGCGTAAATTATAATCAACCATAATTTTAGACTGCTTTTAGCCTACTAGTAGTACTAGTAAGCTAAAAGATCCACTAGTAGTACTATTGAACATTTTCAAGTCTACTAGCAGTACTGGAAGACCCAAAACAGTCTACTAGTAGTACTAGTGACACTCTTTGCTTAATTAGTAAAGTCTACCCTTGCACTAGTTGACCAAATTTGAGTACTAGTAGAGCTTAACCATGGTTGATCTCACTAACATCAATTTTAGTCAACTAGTGTCATTATTACTACTAGGAGATGGAAAAATATTCACTAGAACTACTGGTAAACTAAAAATATCTAACTAGTAGTACTATTAGACTGCTTTTAGTCTACTAATAGGAGTATTAGTAAAGCTAAAAGATTTACTAGCAGTACTAGTAGACCTAATGCAAAAGAAGTAGGAGGGATTATTACCAAATCCAGCACCCTGATTGGTTGCTATATTTTCAAAAGCCAATGGGAAGCTTGAATTTGCTTTTCCCCGCCCCCTTAACATATAAGGCTTACTAGTAGTACTAGTGAACATTTTTAAGTCTACTAGTAGTATTAGAAGACCCAAAACAGTCTACTAGTGACACTTTTTGCTTCACTAGTGAAGTCTACTTGTGCACTAGTTGACCAAAATTGTGTACTTGTACTCCAAATTTAAGTACTAGTACAGCTGAACTACAGTTGATATCACTGATATCATATTTATGCCCAAACAGCTTCCATATGTGCGGGATGCCCCGGCCGTTATGCTCCCTTCAGCCCCTCTGCAGACTCTTCCTTCAGTCAGGCCTGATGCCAACGGCAGTCTCATGGCAGAAATATAAAAACACTGTCAAACTACGTAAGGATGATTTATTATGAGCTGGGCCTTTGTGTGAGTTAATCACGTCTGATGAACCTTCAGATCATTTATAATTCCTTCACTATCCTCTCACAGTATTGTTTAGGACATGCAGCGTAAGATAATCTATTTCCATTGTTGTGGATCATTGTGCTGGAAGAGAGGAAACCATGTCTGTCGCTCCAGGGTCAAATTACCTCTAAATGCATGATTCACTTTAGATGAATTTCTTCCTGAAGGGATGATTGATTTGTTTTCTGACCTTGGCACGAAGCAGCCGATTTGATTCTTCCAGCTGAGCAAACAGCAGCCAATTTGTTCACCCAGACAAATGAACGTAAACGATGAACAAGCTTTTGTTTGGTTTGGTTTACGCTGTAGATATGAAACAATCACAGCCAAGTTGTTCAACTTCAGCTGGGTTTAGTCCCGCCTCTTCACCTCCTGTCCTTCTTCCCTCGTCCTTACCCTCCTCACATTTCCTCTCCCTCCTTCACTATTGACCCTCTTGTGT
Source organism: Cetoscarus ocellatus (assembly GCA_037902135.1). NCBI lineage: Eukaryota > Metazoa > Chordata > Actinopteri > Labriformes > Labridae > Cetoscarus > Cetoscarus ocellatus. The sequence continues at coordinate 835,302 of JBAMNC010001034.1, forward strand.
TTGAGGAAATTAAAGCAGAATGACATTCGGCCTTAATGCTACAATACTGCCATAGAGAGAGGGAATGTAACCCCCCTGTCCAATATAACATGCATAATACAAGGGCAGGGCACGTATAGGAAGCATATTTACCAACATATGTAATTAATAAATATTTATCTGTCATATATTGGGAGCCCAACTGTAGCTGGCTGCTCTTCTTCGCCCGTTGTTGTGATGCTGAATCCTAGCTTTGGCTGGAGCTGACACACGAATGGAGCACATTTAATGTTTCACTTCAATAGGATAGATATTAAAATAGCATGGGCTTTTGGGGTCATATCTAAAACCTACAGTTGTGAATGCAAAGAAGCATTTTGAATAATTTACCCTGTGGGTAGGGCTGGGTAATATGGACCAGAAGTCCTGTCTTGATTTATTTACAGAACAGAATATCTTGATTTTTTTCTGACAAAAAAATGACAATAATAATAATAGAACAAAGTCTAGTTCAAATGATACTAGAAAGCACTCAGAGAGCTTAAACCTCCACCAAGGTAGCTCACATATTGCTGTTACATCTATAAGCAATAGTTCATGATAAAGTTACCATCATGATATGATTCATGACCCTGAAAACCCACACCTCGCACTCAGAATCATGTTGATATCAATATTAGTTAGACAGTTATTCATCAAAGATTATTCACTAATGGCGGTTATCTGGATCACCACCAAAATCTAATCATTTCTAAGTTGGGCCAGTACCAACATCTCTTGAAAATTTCAGCAAAATTCGTCCAGTAGTTTTTGTGTAATCTTGTTAACAAACAAGCAAACAAACAAATATACACGGGCAGAAACATACCCTCCTTGGCGGAGGTAAATATAGATAGTGAAAAAATAAAATAGAAAATAATATACAGTACAAACATAAGCTAAGAGGACACATGCCCTCCGCCTACCCATCCAATGAGTTTGGTTTGGTTAAAAAATAAAATGAAATAAAAAAGTAGATAAATAAATTTTTAAATATGAAAATAAAATAAATAAACTAATAAATGATAATAATCATAGTGTGTTTTAAATATTTTCTCTCTGATTTTGTCATACGTTGTTTACTATTTTCATATTGTCATAACCGCTATGACTTTCATGATTATTTTCAGTATTATGGTACTTGCTAAAATTATCTACCTTGTTTGCATTTTTTGTTTAAAAAAAAAACATTTTACATTCATAAAGTTAAACTTTATACTCATAAAGATTGATGTCCTGCCCTGAATCTTGTTTGATAATATCCTTAGGTATCTAAAAAAAACTTGCTATATTGCCCAAATTCTCCATTAAGTATTTAAGCCCAAACATGTAAATCAGTAATATTTATTTGCCCGTGTTATATCCTCACATAAGTTATATTTATTTTCTGATCTGAATTCTGTCTTAAAAAGGTAAAAACAACAAAGTGACAACTTTCATACCTTTCAAGATGCAATCAAAGATTCAAGTGCAACAGCACATTAAGCTTAAGAAACAGCTCACAGAAATCTGTTGTTAACAGAGCCCACATTGATTTTTACATTAATCCCACCTCTGACATCCCAAGTAGCCAATCACAGTGCAGAATTTTGTATTTTTGGATCAGCAAATAGGGTGTCCCAGGCCCCAATTTGGTCATGCCCCTGCTTCAACGCTGGGTTGAAGGAGGTAGTTGTGACAGTGCTTAGCAGTAAAACTTTAGAATGTTTATCTTCTACATTACTTTACTGCATTAGTTTGCATTTATTTAATATTTTTCTAATTAAAAAGCAGGAAAAAATGTCTGTGAACATTGTTGAATGTGACCGCCCCCACATATATATTTTAAAGTTTTCAAATCTGGCCCCAGGATTTGTAATTTATCATCTTTTAAGCAATCATTTTACGTACTTCTCTATTTTCATAATCAACATAAAGTTAAACTCGTAAACATCGATGTCCCGCCCTGAATCTTGTTTGATGATATCCTTATGTATCTTAAAAACTTGCTGTATTTCCCAGCCCTACCTGGTAGTGACTTTATGCACCAATTCATAAAAACCAATCCAAAAGCAATTCTGAGCAGCCGTGCACCAGAATCCAAATAACATAAACATGCATCAAAACTTAGTTAAGTCTACTGGGAGAGCCACTGGTTTAAAAGATTTATAAAATAGTTACAGCATTAATTCGTCTTTTCAATCATTAAACCTGAAAACAAACCCTGTGCCGTCTGAGTCTGAATTTGAAAACCATCGAATTTCTAGCACACAGAGACACTTTTGAGCCGACGATGTCCCACGAGCCTGCCTCCATATTTAAACTCCTCACATGACCCTGCTAACCTCTTCAGCAGGTCTTAAAATGGTTGTCTTTATTTAAGGGCGGGATCAGATGAGAGGACATTTAGAGGTCAATATTTATTTGAGGATGTGGATCAGGGCTGGGCAATATATAGGGTTTTTGGATATAAAGTATTGTATATTTAAGTTTGTGTCACAGTGAGAAATCAACAATTCTTCCCTTCCATGAGCACCGATGGTTTGAGGGGCACCAGAAGCTCTCGTGCTCAGTAACAACATTATTTAAACTGAAGAAGCTTCTTGGATGAGAAGTGAAACGTCTTCCCAACAAACTCTACACAGTCCAGTTGCCTTGCTTTTGAGTCTTCAGAATGACCATGACCTGGATGAATGAGAATCTACACAGACGAAACATTATTTAAATGTTTACGGGAGTAATTTTAAGTTTAAAAAATCTGATATTGAGACAAACATTGGTTCTTTCTTTACATAAAAAAATAGAAAGATATAGTGTATTTCTATTCAGCTTATAAATATGTTTTTTTAAGTATGTTATCCACAAAACACCTAAATTAAAGTAAGGCCCATTATCCTTCCTCTTGTTCTCGGAGCCTGGCTTTGCACCAGGATTGTGCTCCCTCTAGATAGCAAAACAATATGCCCAAACCAATTTCACCATTGGCTTGTAGATATCGTGCTTTATGCGGTCAAAATTCGATCCCTAGATTCTTTATTTCCCTGAAGGAGTCATTCCAAGGGATTAATAAAGTTCTATCCAATCTACTCTCATTAATAATAATAACTTTATTTATATAGCACCTTTAAAAACAGATGTTTACAAAGTACCTTAATAGACGAAACAAAAGCAGAAAAAGGCAGAACTCTGGAGACAATAAATCAAAAATCAGGTCAAACAGAGACCAAAAGAGTCAAAGGAAAAGGCACCGAAGGTCATGGAAAATAAAACAGCAACAGGAAAGAAAATGGTGAGCTGGAAACAGCTGAAGTACTGTAGGAATATGCTAAATTAGTACAGCATATTATGTCAACACCTGCATTAGTGAAGAAGGTATTTTTTTGTTTATAATGATAAAGGGACGATAAGACAAACAGATGATAGAGTTATAGAAACATTGATAAATTGATGACAGTTTATAGTTGATGACATAACATCAGGAAGATGGAAAAGAAGACGGCAGATAGAAAACAGGTAAAATAATAATGATAATTAAAAGGGAGCATATTAAAACATGAAAAGATGGGTAAAAACAGGACTTAAATGATGAGAAGCCAGTGAGGGGAGTAAGAACAGCAAGGATTAAAACTAGTTTATTAAGTAACAGTTGAATAAGTATGTAGATAAAATATGATAAAATAAATAACTAATGAAAAAGCATCATGTCAGAGCAGGTCTAATAAAGGGAGTTTTAAGAAGTGATTTAAAAGATGGACCTGGATTATTTGCCCAGTCTTACTCCACATAAACAGTGTCTTAGATTTACTGAGGATCAGGATCAGCCGGAGAAGACTCTCCCAGTGTGTTAACAGCAGCTCTGATCCTGGTCTCTGGTTTTTACTGTGATGTGAGTCAGCACGGCAGCGGTGACGGCTGGTTCTCGGTGCCCTTTGCTGTTCAAGCTGTCACTTTCATGATATATCCGCGGTAAAGATGTTGTTGTCTGCTCCAATCACTGGCCTTTAGTTTGAAAATGTTTGGACGAACAGGTGAGGCTGGAGCTGTATGTCCAAAGGAGATGCTAAGCTAAAAATGGAAAGAGAAGAATATTTAGATTTTGTACTTTATATGTATATATTTGAAGCTGTGGAAGAGAGTTACTATTTTTATACTTAAAGATGTACAATCAAGAGAACAGTGAGAGTGGGAACAAAAGGAAAGGATGTTGAGTGCTTGTTTTTGTGTTTATTTTCTCTCAGTGATGATTGTGTTGATTTAATCCATCCCACCTCCTCACACCTTGAACAACAAGCCATTTCAAACCAGCTAAACTACAACTGTAAGGTATTTAAGTAAAGAAAAAGAGGAGTTTTCAGCAGAGGGCCTTGAACTCCAGGATCATGCAGATCCTCGGGGCAGTTTTCTCCAGAAAGGATCATTTAATCCAAAAGCTAATCTATCTCCGCCACAGGCTCAAAGACATGGATCTACTATGACTGCTATTTTTTACGCTAATGAGGCAACAGGGGGATTATAATGGATAAACTCTGAATTAAGAAGATTTTCTTTTCTTCTGAAGGCTGATTTTATTGGTATCTGAGGAACAGCAGGTCCTAAAGTTGCTAAATTTCAGGCCTCACAGTCTTAATTAGTGTTTTTTTTAATTTTACAGTGATCTGTTTGCACTCTGAAAGGTTAATTTAGGACAGTGTTGGTTTTAAAATGTCATTTATTCTTATTGTGTCGATTCTATTAAATATGTGAATCTTTTAAATAACTTATCAGCACATTAAGATGACTGGATCAGCTTTTTTTTTATCTAGGGATGCCCCAGTCACATTATTAGGTAACACTTTCTGTATAAACATAGTGTAGGCATCTTTATTAGATATGATTTGTTACATATAATAACAGGGTTTGTAATGAGTTATGAATACACCTCCACTGTCTTATAATGTGGTCGACACGGTGGTGCAGCTGGTGGTGCACGTGCCTCACAGTAAGAAGGTTCAAATCCAGTGTCAGTCAGGGCCTTTCTGTGTGGAGTTTGCATGTTCTCCCCGTGCATGTGTTGCTTCACTCCAGCTTCCTCCCACAGACCAAAAACATGCTCTTAAAGTCAATTGGTGACACAAAATCGTCCTTATGTATGAGTATGAGTGTGAATGGTTAGTTTTAAAAAGTAATAGTCTTTTGCCTTTAAATTTCTTTTAGTTTTAGTCATAATTTAGTCATCTAACTTGTTTTCATTTTAGTCTAGTTTTAGTCGATGAAATCTACTGTAAATTTAGTCGACTAAAATATGAAGTGTAAAGGGTAGGGCATTTTTATGTTTCCTTGAATTTCTGAAGTCATGTTTTACACTTGGATAAAATCAAACATCTAATAACCCTTTACTGAATGCTAGTAAAGTCTGAATGTATAAATGAACAGAAACAAATTGAACTTTTGTGTGAAATGCAGTCACCTTTATTTAGGCTACCTGGCAGAGCATCTCAGTTACAATACCAGAACTGACAACAAACAGTGAACCTGCTCTACATGAATATATCAATTCATAAAGAGAGGAGCTCTGATTGGATCGCTCCACAACTTATCCCACCACCACCAAGCTAAGGCAGCTGTGATTGGATGTCCCTCTTAACTCATCCAACCATTCCACACAACTAAAGTAGCTGTGATTGGATATATTCCTAACTTGTCCCTACTTTCTACATGACCAAATTAGGTCTGATTGGATTAAGTCTCCATCAAACATTTTAGTGTAGTTTTTATTTGTTGATGAAAATGTCTGTTAATTTAGTTTGAGTTTTTGTCCATGTGCACTTGTTTTTATGAGTTACTGCCTATAATTAGTCAACAAAATTAACACTGTCTTGAATCTCTCTGATTTTAATAGATCAACACAAATATGTGGTGAGTTTTGAAGGAATAATTAAGACTGAAATAGTCAAAAACTTGATTATAAGGTGGAAAGATTATTGTTTTATCTATATCCTGTCACTTAATTAAAAAAGACACATATCTAGTTCTCAAAAACAGAAGCTTAGAAACTTCAACATGAGTTCAGGAGCAGGAACTTTTCATATTTAAGTACTAACATCATCTCATTCATCACTAAGTCTTCACCTCTCCATCCCTCACTCCTCCTTTCACCTTAATGTGCACAAACACCAGTGTCAACTCAAGTGTGTGATAGCTGGTGACAACCAAGCTGGCCGCCCTCACACACACACACACACACACACACCTTCCCTCACTCAGCCGTCCTCTAACCCTCACTCACTGCTGCCTGTTTTCAGGTCTTGGAGCGACACGGAGAACTTCTACTCCAACGATCGCAGCATCCTGACCCTGTCGCCCATCGAGGCCACACACTGCTGACTCCCGCGGTGGGGGGGGGGGCCTCGTGCACACAGTGTGGGGGAGCTACTGCACCGCTATGAGTCATTGTCACATCACCACACCCCCCGGCAGCATTTAATGCAACAACCTACTTCTAGAGTCATTTTCAGGAGAGATGGGAGCTCTTGGCGTCCGTGAAACCAAAGGATTATCATGAAGTGAGGAGGAGGATATGCCACTGGAGCTGAAGGAAATGATAAATGAAGAGTGAAGCAGACGTCTGTGGAAGATTATCGACGTCCGAGCAGCAACAGTTATCAGATTTCTGCTGCTTATGACGCCTTGGAGTCCTTCAACTGTTTCTTAAAACACCGCAAAGTTTGTTCTGTCTGGACCTTAAAGAGCAAACGTCAGCCCAAGTCCTTCATGAAAATATTTATTTTTATCTTTCAGTTTAATCCCAAAACATTATTTTCCTTCGACTGGCGTTAAAGGGACAGTTTGGTGTTTCTAAGATGGGGTTGCATGAGGCGCTGGCTTACAGTGAGTCTATAAGGCACAGGAAATGGTGGTCAGCGTGGCCCCTGTAATGAGAGTTTACGGCGTAAGAGCGTAACAAAGTAGTGCTTAAAACGATACACCGTTTTTTTGTTGTTGTTTGTGTCCTAACTGAACGCCAGCGTCAGATGTCGCATTGCATCACACAGCATCGCAGGCCTGCTGTCAACACTCCATACATTAAAATTTAATTCTATGCCGTGTTTCCCATGTAATCAGTACATCAAGTGTTTTTGCCAAACAGCTGGAGAGACAGACGAGAAGTTCTTTTTGTTTTTTAGTCTCCGAAGAAGATAATCAAGCTCTGCCGAATGAGAAAAGCCAAAGAAATCCAAGATCCCACTTGCACCTCGAAATCGTTGTCCGCATCAACACAAGAAACAGAGAGGAAAATAGAAACGGGGCATCAAGGCAAAAAGCATCATGTTGTGTAGCATTGTGCTGCTTCGCTTGCAGGCAATTAGGGCACTCACATATGATTCAGTATAATTAGCCGGATTTTCTCATACGTGATTGACATTGCTTGTCCTGTAATATGACCGTGTGCACATTGCATATTTGTAATATTATGTATTATCTGGCTAGTTTTACATCATAGTTTCCATGATTGTACTTGTGCCAGCGTTTATGTAAAAGCCTAGCATCTCCTGTTGCTGCTTTGCTGTTAACTAGCATCTCATACAACCTCATAGGGCTGAAAGATTTATCGTTTTCCTAATTGCAATTTCAGACAACACAGTCATGTGATTGCCAAAGCTGCAATGATTTTTGCAGCCCTCCTGACTGACCCAGGATCTGTTTTGTCAACTATTTCACAAATTTGCAGGAACTTTGCATTTACAGAAGTGCTGGTAAGCAGGTCAACAACACAAAGCCTCTGTTTAGGAGTGGAAGTTGGAGTTTCCCAGTATCAATATGATGCTTTTAAACATTATTTTCTTCACTGTTGCCTGTTCTGTAAATATAGTGAATATTGCACTGAAGCTTGATCTGAAAAAAATTGTGAATCGAATTGAAATCGCAGTATCTGCCAGAAAAATCGCAGTTAGATCATTTCCTAAGATCGTTCAGCCCTACAACCTCACCTCAAAAACACCAAACTATCCCTTTAACAGTCATTTGTAGAAACCGTGTGAAGATCCCTGACAACCTGGACCTTTTTCTGAGCTGATGTCAGACATTAGTCCTCCTTAAAGCGCTGTGGACTTAGCATTTAAAGCTAACAGAGCTTTGTAGCACCAGGAAGAAGCTCCATAAAGATGGATGCCCACCATGAACTTCCTCAGCCTTGGATAAACCTTCTTCTCCCATTTGGACTGAAAGGAAAAGTCCTGTAGCTTTTAGAGCCGTGCTGGATCTATAAACGTCACGGCTTGTGACTGCTGGAACTACAAAACTTTACAAAGAGATTTCTCTCTACAGCAGAACCAAAGACCAAAGGATCCAGACTGGAGTATAAAGATATTTTTGTGCCTGATTGTACAGAAGCTTCTATTGTTACGAAGATATTTGTTGTTATTGTCCGCGCTGCTTTCGGGCCTCGCTCTCCTCGTGTTGGTCTGAAGGAGGCCGGACGGGGCCTGTTTAAAAAGCCATACATTTTCAGAGGTTATATTATCGTAGATTACTGAAGGTACTGCAGATAGAAGCTGTTTGAGCCTGTCGTTGTTACTTTGTGTTTGGAAACTCTTTCCCTTTGAATGCCTTTTCTGTCTCAGCCCAGTTAGAAAAAGGCGTCCTCGCGTTAAAGACCTCAGTGCTCTGGGACTATTTCACGGCGATGGGATCAAATATCCTCTCTGGATTTTAAAGAGGAAACATCCCCTCTCACTCTCCTGAAATATTCCCAGAGTATCGGATCAGAAATGGCACCTCGTCTCTTTGAAAGGGAGACCGAAATGGCTTTAATGGTGAGATGCTTTCTCCAAACTGCGGCTGGTGCACGTTGACCCAGACAGCAGAATGTCTCAGCGATAGCAGAGAAATATTTTTCAGCTGAAACAGAGGAAACGAAAAGCAGAACATTTGCACAAGTCACAAATCAGAATCACCTCTTCTTCTTTTCGTTCTATCCGTCATCTTCCATCTCATGACTCGTCCCCCATCACTGAAATCATCCGTCACGTTTTTGCTGTTTCATACTGTTTGTTTTGATCCTTTTTGTGGATGAAGCGTGTTTGTCTGTGTGTGTGGGATTGTTTGATCCCGATATGGCAGCCATGTTGATTAAAGGAACGGTACAGGGAGCGGACCTGTTGTAAGCTCCCAAATGTGCTCAATGTTGTGCTTAGAAATATCTCTGTAGGGCAGATTCCTAGGGCTGGGTAATCAACATAACGTCCAAGACTGAGTTGAGTCAACATTAGCTTAACAGGATTCTTTCTGTGCCTGTATTTAGTTATGATTTTTCATGCTGCCAGATTCTTGATTTCTTTAGTAGTTTCGATGCAGCATTTGGTCGACAGCACGGGTAAGAGTACATGTTTTAAAGGTTTTGATAATCTGCTCTCCAATCGAATATCTATATGCATCCCAAATATTCTAAAGTGTGGCATGCATGTTGAGAAGATTAAGACAGAAAGAAGTATGATCTGTACATCTCTATCCATGTCAGAGCTTCACTGATAAATCATTCAACCAAATAATTGGCTAATATTGTCTTGAACATCACCATCAGCCTCTTTTTTCCTTGGTGGTGCAGATATAAAACAAAAGTCTTCAGTATGTTTTCATGCATTAAATAAAAGTCAAACAATCCACTTTTTTATTTACACATCCTGCGCCTCAATCAGGTGCCCACAGCCACACAGCTCCGGACTTGGTCGCTGGAAATACGTGCCAAGTCCATTTTCAGCAAGAACTTCCTCAACCAGAAGATAGACCAAAACAGGAAAGCTCGCACTCAGAGTTTCTGGGTAATATCAGATTATTAAATTGCAATTTGTGGAAATAATATCAATGCATTTCTGCAGTCTTGTTATCTTGTCTTAGCGTCGCTGTGTAGCATTTTAAATATGCTTTCAGTAGGCGAGGACACGCGCTGTGAGTCAGGGGCCAAGCTGTAAATCTGACGGAGTATGTTAGACAGAGCAAAAATGCAGCAACTTAACTTCTCCAAGACAGACTAACATTAAAAGAGATTGATTTACTCTCAGAAGTTTACCCAAACCGGCCCAGATGTTCTGCTCATGCTCTACAGTCCCCGTTCCAGACTCAAGTTAGCTTTAGCTCAAACACTAGGAATCAGTGGGTAGTGTTAGCCTGCCTCTGCCTACAGTCATCAGATAAACTCTTCAGCAACTCTTAACAGTCCTGTGTGCTTGTTGTGACTTGTTCTTGTTACTGCGTTATGTTATGTTATCTTCTACTATCATCGTGTTATCTTCTTCTACTCCTAAACAGAGGATTTGTTTTGTTGACCTACTTCCACAGTGGTTTGCACTAGAAATGTGACGTTCGCGAATGGGTCGAATCTTTTGAACAGCTCTGTTAAGTGAATGATGAGAGCCTATTCGCAGTTGTGAGTGAGCCGTTTGTTTGTGAGCCATTCTTAAGTGCAAATTGTCTGCAGATTCAATTTGTTCAAAAGACTCGACTCATTCGTCACATCTCTAGTGCAAACCACTTGGAAGTACATCAACAATACAAAGCCTCTGTTTAGGAGTAGAAGAAGATAATACATATGTCTACCTGCTTGTCATGGACTCTGGACTGAGGCAGGACACGAAAAGACAAAAAAAGTTGTCGTATTCCTTTAATATTTCCATTCAATGGCTGAAACTGGACCTGAGAGCTGCTCGATAATCTTCCGACAGGAGGAGGGTCCAGAGTAACTGACTGAAGACACGCTGACAGCAGTTCAGTTAAACTGCATCATGACTGAACTTTGACCTCATGGTGCATGAAAACATACTGAATTTTTCAGCTCATCAGAGCAGATGTTACAGAAATAACAAACGGCTGATTGTCAGTTTTCATTGTGATTAGTTTGGATAGCTACACTCGAGCCCAAACTGCATCTAAAACATCAACTATTATTTCAGATTCATGATGATCTGATGTCTAGTCCACCTCGAGACGCTCCAGTATCTTTATTTTCAAAACCCAGCCCCACAGTCTTCCCTGTTCTACATAAAAACGGTTTTATCTGTGACGGTTTTTGGGGAGTTTTTGGTCTTCTCCAGATTTTCTTCTTTCAAGAGACAAAGGAAATGAAGGAACTTTTAGTAGAAAACCGCTTCAAACTTGACAACAACCACACAACTATGACGATCACGCACCTCAGTTCACACAGGAAACAGTCATAGGATGAGTCTGTTGCCATGGTTACGGTCAAACATCGGTGTGTTTTTGTTGGTCAACTCAGATATTCTCCATGTTCTTAACGGTACTTCTGTTTGATGCAGAACTGGGCCTGTTACACCCTCCCTGACCACCATGAACCTTTATTTATTATTTTTCTGTTTATGTTGAACTTTTGTTACATATCAGTTTATATTTGTTGTTCTGTATTTGGCCTCAATGCAGGAGCTATTTAAGATATTAAACTTGGTCTCTGTCACGTTATAAGACGGTCAAACCTCCATCCAAACTGTTTGTTTGTTTATTTATTTTATCTCAAGGCTGATTTGTGTTTTTCACTCCACACCACACGCTCCAAAAGGGTCATCCCTCCATCCAAAGAGCAACAGGAAGATTTACTCCATCTGATTTTCTGGAGTTTCAAAACAGAAACTATCTGAAGATTCGACAGAATTTAGTCTCGGTAGATTTTCCTTGATTCGATTGGCCAGAATATGATTTGATGTTAACAAAACTCTTCCAATAAAAGCTAAGAAACATTATTTCAGTCACTTATTTACACCCTTTAAAAAATACGGATAAGTTTTTCTAACCATCCTGACTCCCTGGATCTGGATCTTTTTTGCACCAGTGTTTTTTTTATATAACTTTTCTTCATCTTTATTTAAAGAGACCACATCGAACAGTCACTTCTTACATCAGCACGAGGATAATGAGCCTCTTCTCATGGAGGTCTGTCTTTGCCATCTGAGATTGAATTGAATTTCTAAAGCTGAAATTTTTTAGCATCAAAATCAGACTTTGAATTTCAAAACCATCGAATTTCTAGACCGCGTTTTTTATTTCTGTCACTTTTTTTTTCTCAATGTAAATAAACGTAAATGTAAAAATAAATTCAGTGTCAAAAAATTATGTCTCAAAATGTATATATTTTTTAATTATTCAATAAAAAAAAAATAAAATCAACAAAATCAGCTTAAAAAAAGCTGCAAAAAATTCTGAGTAAAAAGAGACAGAGACAACATCGGGGTAACCAGGGAGAAACAATCAATCCCTGTCCATTGAACTTTTATTACCAAAAAAGGATAACTATGATGAAAACAGTCAGAATTATGACAGAAGACTGAGAATGTGAAATGAAACATTATAAATATGACATCAGAAGTTGAAATTATGAGATGAAAATTCACAATTCTGGGTCAAAAAGACATAATAAGACTTAAATGTTCATAAAGAGTTGAAAGGTGAAATTGTGAGATGTTGGACTGAAAAACTCAGGTTACTCTTCAGATGTGCTAAAAATGTTTTACCAAGTTACTTGATGTTGATTTTTCTTTATTGAATATTTTGAGACATCCTTTTTTTTTTTTTTACTATGAATTTATTTTATCATTGAGAAAAAAACTTAGTGGCAGAAATAAAAATGAGTGCTAGAAATTTGATGGTTTTGAAACTCAAATTCTGATTTTGATGCTAAAAAACGTCAGCTTTAGAAATTCACCTTCAGGCTAAGATGGCACAGATATACTTCCATATCTTTCTCTTGTGAAGGAAAACCACATGTTGTGTTTTGGTTCACATTCAGGGCTGTGACCCTGTTCAGGTCTGAATGACCCCGGAGCAGATGGTGGAGGGGTCGAGTCCCTCCTGACCTGAGGTAACGGAGCGAACACCTGCAGCAGACGTTCTGATGCCCCCTTGTGTTCAACTACGGGAGCCTGAGGTGGTCAATATTAGAGAATTAAATCATCAGAATAAACAGAAAGTGGTCTCTAATTTAAAGGTACCATCTGACATTTAATAATAACTAGGGCTGGGCAATATATCAATTAATTCTAATTATTTTCTGCAGAAGGTTTGAAAACTAAAAATCAAGACTTTTTTCTTGACTTACACTTGCTCTTATTGTAAGTTGTTGCAATGTTTAAAAATATCAATACTGAAAATTAACGGTCTTAATGACGGTAGGCTTTGTCAGGTTTTGCACAGACACACATTTAGGCTTTTATTTGTTTTTTAAATGAGATTAAACACTGATCAGAAAATAACATTAATGTGAAAATAGCTCAGAATTTCATGTTCATGTAAACAAACCCGCCTACCTACAAACTACATTTTCAACATTTTATGAAAAAATACCAGCATGCATTTTAACTATCAGAGAGAAGTCCTGTTTTATTTCAGAATATTTTTTTAGAACATAAAAGCAAAACTTAACTCTCATATTTTGTCACTTGGAAGTTTTTGTCCTTAAGAGGAAAAAATGGATTTAAATCATAAATCGAGTTTAGTTAAAAAAAAAAAAAAACATTGGGAACTTTATTTTTAGGCCATATCACCCAGCCCTAAACAAAACTATAAAAAACAATGATAATACATTTTATTTATGTAGCCTGAAATAACTCCAGATTTTTCAAACTTTATTTTTCAGGGAAACAAATGATTTTGACCTAAAAGTTCAAAAACAGAAAAGAAATGAGATGGTGAGGATTTCTTTTCTTTGCCGTTTGGGAGCTAAACTGAGAAAAATAAATTTAATTCAGAGCTTTGAAATGAAATAAAATGACTGAGAAGCTGCTGTTATTGTGAAGACAGAGAGAGAGGGACCATTAAGTAACTGGGAAATCATTAAAATGAAGTAAATGCTCAGACTTTCTCCAACCTGCTGTTGTGGATTTATTTTATATCTTCACATTTTTCTCTTATTTTGTTAAAATGTGGTTACAGATGTATGGAAGCCCATTTCTGACACCTAAAAAAAGGAGAGCTGATGAAAAAGAAATCTCGATTCCTGAGTTATAAATATGAGATAAAAAGTCCAAATTTCAACTTTATATGTCATAATTATATTTTTTAATTGTCAATTATGACATTTTATCTCATAATCATGACTTTTTATCTCATAACTGTCTCTTTATCTCAACCTCAAATTTTTATTTAATCACTCAGTCTTTTTCCTCATAATTATCATTTTACGTCATAATTTTGACTTTTTGTCCCATAGTTATATCTTTAAATCTCATGACCATGTCTCTTTATTTCACAATTTCAACTTTTTATATCACAACTATGTCTTTTTATCGCATTATTTGTACAGTTAAATTCTTTATCAATTATTTTGTCTTTTACTTCATAATTTGGACTTAACTCATAATTTCATTTCACCTCATATGTATGACTTTTTATGCCATATTTAGGTCTTCTAATTTTTGTCTCTTTATGTCACATTTTGAACTTTTTGACTCGTAATATGACTTTTTAAGTTAAAATTGTGAGATTTCAAATCATAATTCTAACTTTCCATCTCATAATTAAGACTATTCCATATTTAGATCTTTTAATGTCATAGTTCTCACTGTTTTCATATAACCGTGACTTTTTCAAAAGAATTTCACTTTTTATCTCATAACTATCACTTCTTAATCTTTTTTGTCTCTCAATTGGGAATTTTAATATCATATTTAGGTCTTGTTTATCTCATAATTCTGACTGTTTTTTAACTGATAATCATGTCTTTTTATCTTAAAATTCTGATGTTTTATTTCATAATTTTGACTTTTTATGCATAATTCCAAGTTTTTTACTCATAATTATGTCTTTTTACAACTTGATATCTCTTGTATATAATGTTAATCTCAGTAATAGGATTTTTTTCTCATGATGATTTCTTTTTATCCTGTGATTTTAACTTTTTGTCTCATTATTATGACATTGGACTGTATTTTTTTTCTCCATCTGCACTCAGATACTGTCCTTGTTTTCAGCGGCTGAAATGGGCTTCCAGACATTTGTGTTTCCAGGTCCAGATGATTATTGATTGGATGATTATTTATCTGAGATGTGATCAGGCCCTCTGTGGAGTCTGTTAGTGACAGAATGAGACACAGTGTGGTCCTGCAGACGTCACTGCAGCTTCACTAAAACAAGTTTGGAAACGAGGCCTGGAGGAAATTCAGGAGACAGAAGATAGTTAAAAATAATCATTTATTTGATCAGGATCATCTTCTGTAGTCCTGTTGTCGGTCAAACGCTCTGCTGGACGTTTGATTAGAGAGCTTATTGAACGATCAGAGATGGAAGTGACTGAATATCAAAAAAATGATCATACAAAGATTTAACAAAGTCCTCAGACCTCACCTGTTGAGATGTTTCTCAGAGGAAACTGATGTGTGAGGATGTTGATGTCCACTCTGCCAAATATCATCCTGCAGACTTAAATTAAATTAAATTAAATTTTTAGCATCTGTTTATGTTCCCTCCTCTAAAGAGGTTATGTTTTTGCCAGCGTATGTTTGCTTGTTCGTTTGTAAGATTACGCAAAAAACTACTGGACGGATTTTGCTGAAATTTTCAGGAGATGTTGGTAATGGCCCAACTTCAAAATGATTTTATTTTGGTGGTCATACGTATATTTGTCTGGATGCAAAAAATTCCCAATCTGTTTTTAAAAATCCCACAAGTTAACATTGGGTGGAATTTGAAAAAAATCATATCTCTGCCATTTCTTAACGGATTCGCTTCCAGTTTCACAGGATAATATGGAGTCCATGTCTCTGTCATCAAGGTCAATTTCATCTGGATCTGATCCAGATTGACTTCATAAAATCATTATGGGAAATCCCATTGACGACATTCAATAATTCATATAAAATCAGAGTGATGTTCCCAAAACTTGTCGTGTTCATTCAGGATAACAACCTCCATGTCTGTGCTGAGTTTGGTCTGGATCCTGGATCTGGTGATCCAGAATTGTCTCTTTTACAGAGGTTGTGGAAAAGCCTCCCGTGGTCAGTAAATCTCTGCAGCCATTATCACTCCTCTGTTGACGTTGTCTGTCTGTCCGTCTGTCCTGTCTGTAAATCTGTCTCATAGCTGATGTTTATGAAGATGCACTTCTATTTACAGAATAAATACATTTTTTTAAGAAACACATCCCTGGTACTGTCATGATTTTGTTTCATCTTTGTTTAAGTCCAAGCAGCAGCAAAACATCTCAGGATGAAGAAATCCAAAAACCAGGACCAGGACGATGGCAGACTGTTAAAGAAGACTAAACTGATTTAAGCATCATGCTGCAGCCTTATGTCTCCAAATGTGCGACCATAACGGTGAATGTAAAAATATACAGTGCTGCAGCACCTTCTGGGGCCGTCTACAACACTCACACTCAAGTAGGTGTTACTTACAGTTTCTCTCAGTCGCTTTGGTGCATCCATGCAAATGATTTTATACGATTCTCTGCTGTTTCCTACATTATCAATAGCTTTTGTCATGTTGATGTGTTGATGTATTATAACGGGTCTCTGCTGAATAGTCTCACCCCCACAACATTTAGGCATTAGTTCATCACATTAGTCTTTACATGCAGAATGGTTGAACAAGTTGTCATAACATGTCAAACATATGTCTACACATTTCCTTTAGCCTTTTTTATAAATCTGTCCTGAATTAATAAATTGCTCCCAGGTGAATCTTGACTTTCTCTAACGAAGGGAAATGTGTGAAGCAGTAGATCAACCAATGATCAACCAGTTTTCTGAAATAGCTCAAAGATGCATTTCTACTTTTGTCTTTTTCTTTGTGCCATGCAGTGCTGTCTTTTCCTCTCTGTGTCACAATGACGATGAGGTCAAAAATTACAGTACAAACGATCAAAGTAAATCTCGTCCACTCTCTTGCAATCAATCTTCCACAAACACTAAAGTGTAACTTACATTTTACAATAATTATTATAAAAACTTTAGCCATAGTTTACATCAGAACTGTTATACTGACATGACTGAGAAATTTGACTTTTATCCGTGCACAATGACACAAGGACAGATGTTTACTTTGGCTTTTGCAGGTAATCCATGGTGTTTTGCTATTTGTACAAACTGTTTTGAGAAATGAGCCAAAGCGACAGAGAAAAACTGTAATCAAAGGGTTCTCTTTGGAAATTAACAAAGAAAAAAAAACATGGCAAATTCCCAAGATTGAAATTCAATGTAAACGCAGACAAAATCAGAGTTTTTTAAAGTTTCAAAACTTTCTATACTTTTTGAGCCCCCACTTCCCAACTTTACAAATCTCACCAAGTATCAGAATTATGACATTAAAAGACCTAAATATGAACTAAAAAGTCATAAATATGCGATCAAAAGTTTTAATTATGAGAAGAAAACTCACAATTATGAGTAAATAAAGTCATAATTATCAGATAAAAAGACCTGAATATGATAAAAAAAAAAAATGTAGATTTCAAAAGTCAAATTTTCAGATTAAGAAAACAAAATCATAATTATCAGATAAATAGTAGAAATTTTGACATTAAAAGCTCAAATTGTGAGTGAGATAAAGAGACATGGTGAAGATAATTAATGCAAGAATGGACGTGATGGGAAAACATTCAATGGACATAAAAATATTTTTAGCACATTTGAAGAGTTACCTGAGACTTTCAGTCCAGCATCTCACAATTTCAACTTTCAAGTCATTACGAACTTTTTACTCATAATTATGTCTTTTTAACTCAGAATTGTGAATTTTCAGCTCATTTCATGTCATGTTTATAATTTTTTATTTAATATTCTCACTTCCTTTTTTTTGGTAATAAAATTACAACATCAACAGACGGGGATAGTTTTTTCTCCCTCGTTACCTGGATGTTGTCCGTCTCTTTTTACACTGATTTTTTTGAAGCCATTTTTTTAATGTTGATTCTTTTATATAGAATAAAAAAAAAAACAATATTTTGAAACATTGGCATTTTTTTACACTTTATTTATTTTGGTTTTGAAATTCAAAGTCTGATTTTGATGCTAAAAAAAAAATCAATTTTAGAAATTCAATCTCAGACGGCACAGATATACTTCCATACATCTGGATCAACAATCTTGCACCGGCGTAAAGAGGTTAAAATCCTACTTTTATTTCTGTACCTCTAAAAGTTGATATCTGAACTCAAATATCAGCCCACTCATCAGTTTGCATGTCCCTCCATAAGATAAATAAATATCAGATTTTGGCCCAGCCCTGTCCTCGGCCCTCGGCTCTGCGGTGATCCCCGTTGCAGCCTCTCGGTAAATACTCCGGCTCTAAGTGGCTTTCAATCATTACGGCTGAGCATCACTAATAGGACTAATAGGCTTAGGGCGACTGCTCCCAGTCTGCCTGGACCCCCCCGTCTGGCCCAGGCTCTGTTTTATTACATTAGCATGAATATGTCTCTCTGAGGGGCCCGGGGCTCCTGGGAGCCGGGCAGAGAGGGTCACCCCGGCTCTTAGAGTGAAGCAGAGTAAATGGATTAAAGTGGAGGGAGACGCTGGATCAATACCAATGAGCATGGAAATAAATAAATAAATAAATACATCACCCCCTGCTCCAAGTCAGCATCATCACCACCTACAATCCAAAAACTCATCAGGGATCGAGCTGGGATTCTCCTTTAAGGGGGAATTTTAATTTTTAATTCACAGGCCACGCACCAGAATGAAAAACTTTTGTTTCTCGGTGTGGTGTTCAGTTATGAAATGGGTTACAACAGGATCTAAAGCAGAGCCGGCTGGCCCATCAGGCAATATAGGTAAATGCTAAAGGTGTTGTGACCTCCAGGGGGCGCCACAAAATCAGGAAGTACATCACCTTCAATTTAATCAAAATAAAACTAGTCATTACTATTAACTCTTAAAATGGGAAAGCTCACATTGATTCAAATGTTAAGCAATGCCGGACTAGTATTACTACAAGTGACAATACCAATAAAGTCTATACAGTTAATTTATTTCTTTTTTTGTTTAGGGTAATTGCAATGTGTAAATGTAGCTTATGTGTAGCGTTATCGTGTGCAAAATGTGTGGTTATTCAAATTTTTTGATGTTGATTGTTGTATTTATAATTCATTACCATTCTATTATTATTCATTCACTTATTTATATCTCGTGGTGAGGGTATTTATATATTTTTTAAATTGGGCAACATGTTATCTTATAAATTAAGACAATGGTAAAAACAATGCTGTTTAATTTCTTTTGTAAGTGTATGTAAATCAATGTAGGGAGGCTCCATTTAAAGTCTTGCTTGGGTCGGGCCGTCTCTGATCTACAGCAATGCTCAAAGGTGATGAGATTTTAAATAATGCATAAAAACATACTTTTCAGTAGATATATGGATATAACAGGAGGTACTGCATCAAACTGAAGGATGAATACTTTGTTTTGTTGTGTGTTTGTGATTGTTTTGCCTTTGTTTTATTAAGTTTTGTTTTTGTTTTGTTAGATCACTAAATTATTGTACGGAAAGTCTTTTTCTTTTGTAAAATATGGAGGTATTTATGTTTAATTAACTGATAAGAAGGGGTGGGACTTGATAAGTTTTAGTTCCTCCCACTTCTTTTGGAATATATTGTACGTAACGACTACACTGTATTCTTTCTTCTGTTTCTGTTTTTTTTGTTTTTGTCGCTTTTTTGACTATATTCGAAATTAATAAGGTTCAATTCAATTCAATTCAGATATGCATTATTATATTTAAAACATGCTAAACTCACACTAACAAAAGCAGCAGTGGAGAAAGTTCATACTTGAGGTTGTAAAAACAGGAGGATGAAGGTTTGAGTCTCAGCATGGAGATCTGATGTGTGGTGTTCAGCTCCCTCTTGTGGTCAAACTGATGTTTTACAGCCTCACAGAAAAACACCAGTGAAGTGAAATAACTGACTGAAAATGACTAGAAGTTTGTGCATCTTATTTATTTATTTTAATTACAGCTAAAAATGTGCATGCCAAAACTCATCCTCATTTTCAAATAAAGGGCAAAAGAAGCTTAGAGTTTGATAAGAATCAGAAAAACTTCATTCATGTCCAAGGAGAAATTTGTTTGTTTCATTTGCTCTTATACTCAGTATAAAGACATTAAAATAAGATAAAAGTATAATATAACTGTAATTTGATTTTGCTCTTGGTTATTTAGTTCATTTGGTTGATCATTATTGTGTTTTGGTAGAACTCACGGTTCCTTAAACATCCTAAAATAATGGTTGATCTGTTGTTACAGAAGATTTTGGATTTGTGGCCTGTTAGCACTTCCTGAAGCTAAGCCAAGAACTGGATCAAACTTCAACCTTTAAAGTTTCCACTTTGATAAATTAACACTGATTTTGGTCAGTGCATAGTGGAGGTTTATTTTGGGCTATTCAAAAATATTGATCACACAAAATTACACGAGTGTGTGAGTATGTGAGTGTGAGTCCAGGTGGGTGGTATTGGGTTTCCTCAGCAGCTACTAATTCTTCACCTAACACCCTGACCCCCTTAGTCTGTGACCCGAGGAGAGGAGGAGGAGGAGGAGGGCAGCTCTTCATCCTCTACACTGGAGCTGCTCATGGATGACAAAACCTGTGTCACATGGATCTCTCTCGAAAGAGCCTGCGTCCTTCTTTAAATTATTCATTTACAGTGTAAAGACTTGTTTAAAGGGGTACACCAACTTTTTTTTGTTTCCTGTCTTGCCTCACTCCTGAGTCCATGACAAGCAGATAGACTCCATTCTTTTGACTGTGCGTGCGGTAACAAGGAAGAGACGGGCAGAGCTGGCCCACCGCTAATTAGCTTAGCTGAAACACTGGGAGTCAATGGGTAGTGTTAGCCTGCCTCTGCCTACAGTCATCAGATAAACTCTTCAGCAACTCTAAATGGCTCTGTGTGCTTGTTGTGATTTTTTTTTTTTTTTTACTGCATTGTTACGTAATTTATTTTTGAACTAAGATTAGTACGTAATGTCATTTTCAAAAGAAATACATATGAAACTAAACCACAGGGCGCATGCACAAACCACCGCGGACGTGCTTGTAAGTAAAACAAAGCCTTTGTTTAGGAGAAGAAAAATAGATAACATAACATAACACGTATAAAAAATGAGTCACAACAAGCACACAGGAGGGTTTGGATTTCTGAAGAGTTCATCTGATGACTGGAAGCAGATGCAGGCTAACACTTCCCATTGACTCCCAGTGTTTGAGCTAAGCTAATTAGCGGTGGGTGAGCTCTACGCACAGTTGAAAGAGTGGTGTCTATCTACTTGTCATGGGCTTAGGAGTGAATCAAGACAGGAAAACAACAAAAAATGTTGGTGTTTCCCTTTAAAGAAGGAGCAGAGGAGAGGTGGAGCATCATTTTTATATTTATCTGAAGCTGAATTTGAGATTATGAACTATTTTCTGGGTTTATTTGTTAAAAGTAACAAGAATGATGCTTTTTATTTGAAGTGTTCAATTATCAGTATTTAACTTTTAATGATACATTTCAGGGACTCTGCCGTAGTTACATAAACACCTTAGAGTTAAGCAAACCTAATCTATCAATCAGTGTTTTTGTGCATGATCTCTTGACATTTATACTGAAGTGTATGTTTGTTTGTAGTTACCTTGGTAACAGTGTGGCCATCCATCCATCTGCATGTGTGAATGTGTTTGACGTCTCCATGGAGACAGTGGCCCCTGTCGACCTTGGCTCTTCGGGGCCCCTATCCTCTCCTTCTCTGACGTGGTCTCGGTTCCTCGGCTTGTGTCTGACTCAGCTGCAGCTGGATCAGGCTCCTGTCCTGATGAGTTGGGACATGCTCGGTGAAATCTGTTTGGTAAGAGGGTCGGCCTCGGGAAAATGACGCTCACGAACAAAGACCACGAAGGCAGAAAACTGATCTATAATTTTTATTAAGAGATTAGGAGTCAAGGATTTGGATACAGGGTTGAAGGGTTGTTGGTTTGAGCCCAGTTCCTGTAGAGAAAGTTTGAAGACAGAGTTGAAGAGAGAGTTGGAGAGTTGAAGAGAACCACACTGTAAAAACTCAGATCTAGGTGAGAGCATTTGTCCAATGTCAAGTCAAAAATACCTCACTAGACTGATTCTAAGACACAATTTCCTGATAAGTCTGGATTAAGATCTAATTCAACTTCAAGGGTGTCTTAAAATGAAGTTTTTTTCCAGAGCAGACTTTAAATCTGAATTTGAGACCCTCACAATGTCAAGCTTACTTTTTCCATTGGCAGATGTTTTCATAGCATACAAGCATTTCAATGCCTAATTTCTGCCTTTTGTAAGTAAAATATTTGTCTGGATTTGTTAAGTCAATGTGGATTAGAATAAGTTTTTTATATATATATATATTTTTGACTTGAAAATAGACAAACACACTTGCTGAGATCTGAGTTTTTGCAGTGCAAAGAAATACAAAAGAAAGTTAATTTCTATGAAAGCTAAGAGCTGCTGACTTTTGACCTCCTAAATCAATTAATCAATTAATCTTTATTTGTACAGCGGCAATTCATTCTTTGCAGCTAAAGGTTTGATACAGGTCTGTAGTTAGTTAATGTGCCTTTAGGTTTTTCAAGAAGAGGTCTGATTACAGCTACTTTAAAAGACTGTGGCATGTAGCCTGTTGATGGAGATATATTTATTGTCTCCAGCAGGGATGGACAAACTAGGGGAAAGACCTCCCAGACTGGGAGCAGTCGCCCTAACAGTTTAGTTGGGATCGGGTCTAAAAGGCAGGTTGATGGTTTGGAGGAGGAGACAAGAGAATTTAGCTTCTGAGGGCTAATTGTAGAGAAACTCAAGTCTGACTACATTTAATGGTATGGCAGGTCCAGGTGAAGACAGGGAGTTGCTAATTTTATCTCTAATTTTAAGAATTTTATCATTAGAAAAGCTCATAAAGTCCTCACAGCTGAGAGCTAGAGGAATCACAGGCTCAACAGAGCTCTGACTCTGTGTCAGCCTGGCTACAGTGCTGAAAAGGTACCTAGGGTTGTTTTTATTTTCTTCAGTTAGTGAGGAGTAGTAGGCAGCTCGAGCATGTCGTAAGGCTGTCATGTAGTTATTATGATTTTCCTGTTAAAGTATACGTGACTCCTCCCTTTTATTGGAGCGCCACATTCTCTCTAATTTACGGGATGCTTGTTTAGGTTCACGAGTTTCAGAAGTAAACCAAGGAGCCGTCTTCTGAGGTTTAATAGTTTTTAGTCTCAGTGGGGCGATTGAGTCCAAAGTGTAATCAGATGAGAAGACAAATGTGCAAAATTGGACAGAAATCCCATCAAGGTATGCACTGCAAAAAATCTGATCTATGGAAGTTTATTCATCTGATTTTTATTCTAAAAATCTCACAAGACATATTGTAAGTCAAAATAGCCTGACATGTCCAGCTACACATCTTAATTCAGTATTTAAAAACAAAAAAGAAACTATATATTTCTTATAATAAGTTAATGCTGGTCTAGCAAGATGAATTTTACTTGTGCAATGTCTTGGGAGGTAAGTTGTGCTATCTTAAATAGTTTCTATACTTGATTTTCAGACCTTCAAGGAGTGAAACTTTGCTTATTTCATTGGCAGATAATTTGTGATAATTTAAAGTTATTCAGTGCTTTATTTTGTTTTTATTCCCTGTAATAAGACATCCATCTGAACTTGTTAAATGAATATGAAATTTCAGTAAGATATTTTTAACTTGAAGTTAAAAAATGAATTTGCTAAGATCTGAGTCCGAGTGTAAATATCTTATTCAACAAGGCTTTGGCTCGGTCTCCATCTTCTTTCAAAGGTCTTCAGCTGTAGTTGTGCTGCCAGCTGCTCCATAGAGTAAACTAAAGCATTTCTGACATTATTATGATCAAGAATGTGGAAAACCACTCTGAAAATTTCTTCTAAGTCTGTTATAAGAACTTTTTGAGTTATCTTGCTCACAGACAGACAGACAGACAAACAGACAGACAGACAAATGGTCAAATAACAAACACACGACCTTAGCAGAGTCAATAAAAGGCGAAAAATCAGTGAGTCTCTGATGCAACGTCTGTCCAGGTCATAGAGGAGCATGTAGAAATGCACTTGTGTGAATGTCTTATCAGGATGACCTCTGGTTAAACTTTTGAAGGTGAGACAGCGAGGGGAAAGGAGAGAACTTCAGTCAGTGTTTGTCAGAGATTTAGCCAACATCAGAGCTTAATGGTACCTGTATTTTAAAATGTTGGAAAGCCTGATTAGTCACCTTTACAACCAGGTTCACCTGAAGGACGGTGCATTCATGGATCAGAAACAGCTAAACGTGAGGGAAGCAGACAGAAAAAGTGACGAAACAGAACAAAAGGATCCGGTCCTCTTGGTCTGTCTTTGACTTCAGTCTGCTGGTCCTAAGTTTGGAAATGGTACCATGGCTGACACCAGATAATCCTGACACTCTGCACACCAGAACACCAGCTTCCAGTTGCAAAAAAAATAAAAAATAAAAAATTTGGGGCACTACTCACACATTTAGCTGTGATGATCATTCCTCTGATGCACGGTCCTGGAGAATTGTACCCGGTTGTCAAGGTGACTAATCATGAAATACTAAAGTAATTGGTATTATCAAAGGGAATAAATAATAAATCAAAATAATGTTTAACTCTGTCTTTACCTCACAGTGTATACAGTGACATCAACTGTAGTTCAGCTCTACTGGTACTCAAATTAGGAGTACATGTACTCAATTTTGGTCAACTAGTGCGAGAGTAGAGTACAAGATACTACTAATAAAGCTTTGAGTTTTTACTTGTAAAATTTTTTAAGTCTACTAGTAGTTCTAGTAACACAAAATAGTCTACAAGTAGATGTTTTTACTATTAAGGTCTACTCACACACTCCTGCATCAAAAAGCTTTACTAGTGAAACATTTTTTTTACTAGTACTACGAGTAAACTCAAAATATCTCAGTAGTGGTACTAATAGACTGTTTTAAGTCCACTAGTAGTACTAGTAAGCCAAAAGATTCACTAGTATTACTAGTAGACCTAATGCAAATGAAGTAGGAGCTACCTACCTAGATAGATAGATAGATGTACTTTACTGATCCCAAGCTGGGAAATTGTGGGAAAGTTACCAAATTGTTACTAGTAGTATGAGAAAAAAAATTTAAAGTCCACAAGTAGTACTAGTGACACTTTTTGCTTCACTAGCAAAGTCTCCTCACGCACTAGTTGACCAAAATTGAGTTCATGTACTCCGAATGTGAGTACTAGTAGAGCTGAGCTACAGTTGATATCACTGATATCAGTTTTATGCACAAACATCTTTGCAGCCTCCATGCCTGAAGCAGCAAACCTGTCCGTCCATCATCGATCTTAAGCCGTCTAATAGTTCACTCAGTTTAAAGGACTTTCATCTGCCTCTCAGCCCTCTCCACAAACATGACTTTAATGGTCCTGACATCATGTAAGCCGCAGCAGCTGGCTGCCCCGGCACAGTCGTGTGCGAGTGTGTAGATGGACGGGGGAGTTGTTGGTACCTGCATGATGGCGTGGCTCTAATCCGTGTTTGTTCTGCTCCAGCACCGAGACAGAATGTGTCACACACAGGGCACACCTGCAGCCCCACACACTCACAGCCAGCATCAGAAAGTAGATTCAACTTCCTGTTTGTACAGGAGAAGATATTTTATATTTTATTTAAGCAGATAATCCCCACTGAGACCAGGCTCTCATTCACAAGGGCGACCTGGCCAAGAAATAATAAACAATAACAAACAATAAAAAATCTCTTTAACGGCACAGTTAAACCCCCACTGACCATAAACATGCTCATTAGGTTGACTGTTGACTCTAAATTGCTCTTTGGTATTCGTGTGAGTGTGAATGAATGCCAGTCTCTATATGTGGCTCTGTAGTTGGCTGGTGACCAGTTCAGGGCGTGCCCCACCTCTCGCCCAGTGTCAGCTGGGATAGGCTTCAGCCCCGACGACCCTGAAAGGGATTTAAGGTGAAAATGAGGAATGGATGGAAACTAAAGTTCATCTGTACCAGTGTTAATGTTAACAGCACTTTTTAATTTAGTTTCAGTTAAAGTCTTTTGCCTAAAATATATGTTAGTTTTAGTCATAATTTAGTAAAGTCTGAATGTATAAATGAACAGAAACAAATTGAACTTCTGTGTGAAATGCAGTCACCTTTATTTAGGCTACCTGGCAGAGCATCTCAGTGACAATACCAGAACTGACAACAAACAGTGAACCTGCTCTACATGAATATATCAATTCATAAAGAGAGGAGCTCTGATTGGATCGCTCCACAACTTATCCCACCACCACCAAGCTAAGGCAGCTGTGATTGGATGTCCCTCTTAACTCATCCAACCTTTCCACACAACCAAAGCAGCTGTGATTTTTTTTAGTTTCTGTCTAGTTTTTGTCGAGGGAAAAAAGGTGGTTGACGAAAACTATGACGAAAATAATTAGTCAACAAAATCAACATTGATCTGTGGAGCATATGCGCTGTTTAGTGCATTATAGTGGAACAAACTGTGTAACTGTGTCATAAAAGATACTTTGGCGCCAAATTACCTGAAATAACTGTACCCGTCAACAGCAGTGTACCTTACGGTAGTCTCAGCTCACTACCACACTGCCGTTTCAAGGGCGTTTTATGTGCTGAGTAGTTTGAGTGTGAGCATTTGCCTGTGCACAAATAATAACAAAACAAAAGTCTATTTCAGTGCTGATCATTATCATATCTCAGGCTGCAATAATCCAAAAAAATCTACTTTGCTTACAGTTTATTAAAAGTACTTCATTTTTCTATGTTTTTTTAAGGACAAACATGGTGGCATCATGACAAAAACGGGCATTTAAAGGGTTAAAAAGTTTAAAAAAATTCATGACTGCTTGATGTTTATGATTTGGGCTGCTGTTGGTTTAAAAATCAAGCTTAAAAAGTTTTAAATAATATCAATATTTAATATTTTTTCCTGAAATGGGCATTTAATGTACTGAGTGGTATGAGTGTAACTAATATTATTACAGGCCCTAAGGGTTAAAGACCAACATGGAAAGACTTAAAAACATAAAAACATCATGGCAGATGTTTTTATCTTTACGATTTACTTTGGAAATTTGAGATTAACTGTTGCATTGAGCCAGTAGGAGGGCCACAAGTGGAGCCGGGGCTGCGAGTTGCCCACCCCTGGTTTATTAGCATCAGAAGCTTAAAGTCAACTTTAGCTGCCTTAAGAAAGTCCACAGCATAAATAAAAGTTATTATAACTGAAGCATGTTGATCATAAAGGCCAGATGTATGATTATTTCCCCTTCAGTCAGATATTTCTGATCAATATCAACATCAAAATCCTGCAGTTGACAGAACGTACAAAATCAGATGTGGCCCGTCGAAGTCTGACTACATCGTCTGGCGATTGAGACACACATACCAGTCAGTCAGTGAGCTAATCTAAGAGAGAGGCAGACATGAGGAGGGGGGGACCACCTACAGAGCCAGTGAGTCTATCTCAAACTGTGTGTGTGTGTGTGTGTGGGGGGGGGGGGGGGGGGCTGTTATCGCTCCACAGCTTTGATATGAGACTGAGTTTGAGCTGAAGTGGAAAGATTTGCACAGTTCGTTTCACAACTTCTCTTATCTGAGCCGACTGAAGTAAGGTCTGATACCACTGCTGCTACTGTGTGAGTGTGTGCGTGTGTGTGTGAGTGTGTGTGTGAGTGCAGGCAGGCACAAAATGAGAGAATATCAGGGAAACATGATCACCTTCAAATGCACTAAGAAAATAAATGAGTGACACAGTTAATCTTAGAAACACTCCACTCATCCTTCTGGAGACTGACAGACTCACAGCTGTAAAGTTCAGAGGGTTCGAGTGTTTGCAGAGTCAGAATTTAATGTTTAAACTATAATACTTTTATTAAAATAACCTGCTGGGTCAGATTTGTTCCCCAGTGATGTCAGGACAGATTATCACACTGAGAAGTATTTGGTCTGCAGCGTCAAACCGAGCAACACTTCAAGGTCAAATCTGATCTTCTCTGCACAAAAGGTCAAACTCCTAAGAGCTGGTTCAGCAGTTCCTTGTTATGGCCTGTGAATGTCCCTGGATTTGTATTTTACTTTTTTTTTTTGCCTTTTAGAACAATAACAATGATACAAAAGTTATGAATAGTAAGAGAAAACATAATTAAATAGTATACTAAAATAAAAATAAAGAAAATATACCAGCCATTTAACTATAATCTAAACATAAAAAAGTAAATCAGTAGAAACATTCACAGGGTAAGCATTGGAAGTGTCCATCACGTCGTCCACATTTATTTTCGTCACTTCCTTCTATCACATTTGGCTGTGGGACATTTATCACACTTGTTCACTTTGGCCTTTGGTGGAGCATAGTCTCTTTTATTGCAGTTTCTTTTGTTTTTATTGGTTTTTATTATTGTCTCTGCCTGTTTTAATGTAAAGCACTTTGGTAGATTATGTGCTATATAAATAAAGCTGACATTGACATTGACAAAGGTATCTTGATTTTCATTTCATTCACATACTTTACATAACAATAGCCCCTTCTTCTTAACCACTGAGTAATGTATTCACAAAAGGCCATTTTCCCAGAACATCTCTTGTCAGTTGTTCAGTTTAAAAATTAATGGCTTGTAACTACTTTGGTTATTTCTGCCAGCCATTCACTAAATGGGATGACAGTTTTTGCTTTCCAGTGTCTAAGGATGAGGTCTAAGGGCCCGATCTGCTAAGATCCAAAATAACAAGTGATAAATTGCGTGTGCAAACTAAAAAATTGCACGTGCTATTAGTGGGCGTGTTGCGGGTGATAACAGACGCAAAAGCGGTGCAGACCGCCCCCTTTAAAGGAGGATTTTGCGTGTGCTACCGGCTGTCACCATGGAGAGTCTGGGAGAGCAGAGTGGCTGCAAATGAAAAACGAAGTTTGAAGCCATGGAGTTAGAGGTTAATAAACACATGCACGGTAACCTTTTTTTTTTTTGCTGTCTGTCATTTTGATGGACAAGGTCGTCACTTTTCCCTCACGCCTTATTTCTATCTGTCATTTTTAATTTTCCTTTTCTGGTTGCAATGAAACATAATCTAAAGGACAGCATTCACATAGTTAAACAGCTTCATCACCAATAACCTCTCATGTGAAGAGCAGTCTTACAGTGACGCACTCACAGACTGAGCGGGTACTCTTGCCTTTTACACACTGACAGCATCACGCTCTCCACGCACTGACAGCTCCTAAACTCGCTGTCAGTGCGTGGAGAGTGTGATGCAGTCAGCTCTGAGTGACAAACAGAGCGATGCTGGCTATATAGGTTTTTTTTTTTTTTTTTTTTTTTTACACAGGCTTAATGACCTCCTCCACGATAAAAGCGCAAAACAGAGAGAGTTTACTTTACACGTGCGTCTGCATGAGTATGATGGCACACTGAATTGTCACTGCTTTTCCAGTCCATCATAATGACAGACAGCCTCCACATCTTTATGTTTTTCATTAAAAAATTCAGTCAGTGATGGAAAATATATTATAATAATGTTTATGCGACCCCTGTTTGCATCTCCTCCTCCCAGTATGTTGCACGTCCTGATCATCTGCATGTATTCTGCATATTCATGAAGGCAAACACGCTAAATGGACTGCGTGTGCTATTTTGCTCATTGACAGACACAATCCTCAATGCACCCTGTTAGTCGGTCAGCTTTGCGCGCGCTATCAAGTTTGCACGTGTTTTTATACACGCAAAGCTTTAGTAGATCAGGCCCTAAGTTTTTTAGTTTTGAGAATAATAAAACACAGGTGTAAATAAAATCTGTTGTTCTTCAGGTATCTGCTTCGGGATGGCTGTAAAAGCCCTCAAGATCAGATTCAGACTCACTCCAACAAGGCTATTTCACAGATACATTTTGGTGGACTTGGTTTGATTGGAGGTGAAGTTGCATCTATGGATGGGATAACTATGTTTGGGGTCATAATTAAAGCCAAAAAAATTATCTCAGTGGTTTGTGTTCACCCGGGTAATTTCAGTTTTTTTTTTCAAGTGTGAGCGGGTTTTTGAAACTCCAGCAATCACATCAGGTGTGACCTGTGGTGTAGAAGTGCTTTGAGTTTTCAGAAAGACCAGAAAAGTGCTACATAAGCTTAAGTCCACTTAACATTTAAATGGGCTGCACTGTTAAAGTCTGCAGGAGCCCTGGGATGCTGGTCTGGCCTTGTGGTAAACAACTGGGCACTTCTCATATATTCCCAGCCTACCCCCTGTCTCTCTCCTATCAATACAGCCCTAAAAATGCCCAAAATGTAATTTAAGAAAGTCTGCAGGGCCCCAGCAGAGGGCAGTCATGGCACACAGTTCAACTGGGAACTCATTAAAACACATGGTCAGCAGAATTTTCACAATCAAAGTCATAAATAAGTTCTTAAATGGCAACTGGTGATGTACCGATGGTGAAAATCCGGGCTGATGCCATTACCAATGTTTTTTTTATTTATTACTTTGGCATTAAATCCATGGTAGATCCTGCAAACAGCACACATATATCAGTATGACCTTTACAAACAATCACGGATGACCTGCTGCTGTGGACCTGCTCCACTCCATGAGCTCCGTCCTGCGTCAACCATCAACAGAAATGACATATTTTCTCTCATAACTGATCATGAAAACACATCGCAGTCTGTCCAACAAGTCATTTTTACTGCCGTCAATAAAGAATATTCTCTAAGTCTACAGTTAGGTGTGCCATATGCCAGCACTGAATTGATATGAAACAAAAAAACCCTGAAAACTGACTGAAAAACTTCAAATTCAGATGAAGTTGTAAATTAATGAGTAACTGCTGCAGCTGAATCTAAATAATTGAAGGTGCAGAGAGTTAAACTGAGAGGTGGAGTAGCCGTCTGCCTCCAGGTTTCCTCTCTGCTACATACGGAGTCGGGTGTGATGGAGGCCGGAGCACCAGCATGTTTATCTGAAGCCTCCATCAGGCACAGACCAAACATTCCTCTTACCTGCTTCCCCCTCGTTTCCTCTCCGTCCTTCACTCTACCCCCATAACTCTTCCTCTGAAGAGGCAGCGTGCCGAGAAACACCCACGGCTTTCAAAGACAAAGCAGGAGGAGCGAGGGGGGCCGGGGGCCCCTGAAAAGGGCCCGTATATACAGAGTACATGCACGTGTGTGGGTGAGGATGTGAGGCCCACCTCCAGGTCTGAGTCTTTAGTGGTCTCTCTTTATTTAGTAAATACTGCATTATGTTCGAGCTGTTTGCAGTGATTACTTTTGTTTGATTGATTGAGTGGAAGTTAAACGATGAAAAACTGATTTTATGACAAAATAATGATTCACACTGTAAAAAGTTTACTGTAAATATAACAGAAACTTTCTGGTATGAAGATGCCAGACAGTTACTGTAAATGTCTTTCCATTAAAGTTGCTCTGTTTTAATTTAAAGCATTATTACAGTATTTCAATAATAGTTAAACTATTGTAATTTTATACAAGATATCATTACTGTATTTCAATTTACAACATAATTACTGTATTTTCAAAAACAGCACCCTTACTGTTTTTTCATTTCAGAATATTATTCTATAACTTCTTCAGTGCAGTCTAGATTACAGTGAACTTGCTGTATAATAATTTATTTAGCTAAATCTTTAACCATTTAAATGGTCATTTAAAGCAATGCAGTGCTTTGTTATAAAAAGACCACATACATCGTTTTTTTTTATTAAATAAAATAATTTACTCAAACATTTGTTTCAACCAAAAATGTGAAACATTTACTAAAAGAAATCTTGCCTGCTATTGGCCAGTTTTCCCGAGCTCATCTGTGACAAGACATTTAATCCTATAGTCTGATAACACACCATGTTTCAGAAGCACTATTCTCACTGTTTCATTCACATTTATCATTGTGAACGTTGTTTAAATTTGTCATTATATTAAAAGTATTGTAAAATGCCTCATTTGTCCTTCTTTTATTGATTGTTTTTTAATAAACATTATTAGAGACCCCATTGTTTTGTCTTATTATTTCATGATATACTTCAAAAATTAAGATCCATGGAAATGTGGTAATTAATATACAATATTAATATTGGAAACCAAGACCACAATTATATGTTTAATATTCCTCCACACTGTAGCGGTTATGGAGAAAAAGAAATGCTTTAAAGTAAGTGCTTTATAAACCATAACATGTAATTGTTTATCCAACTCAAAAATGATTTTAAAAATGAACTAAAGGTTATATATTTATAAGCACTGACTTTGAAGTATATCTCTTTCTCTATGCCAAAAACGTTTACTCAGTATTTTATACATATTTTCATAGTCTTGCAAAACTCGTCCTTTCTCCATCGTAAGTTTTCCTTAAATGTTTCGCGGCTGCTGTATTTATATACGTTGCTGCCGCATGGCATTATGGGGCGCTCCTTTCTCCTCTCCTTTCATAAAGGATGGTCCAGTGTTTCCTAAGCTAAAGGAGATAATAAAGGAAGCAATGAATTTCCTTTCCTTAACTTTTGGAGAGTTCGAACAGCTCTTATGATGGCCGACGCTAAAATGCTTCAGGGTCATTTCTTCAGTAAGGAGGTTCCTTAATGACAAGGACTTCTCGAACGTACCCCCAGTTTAAGGTGGAGCTTGAGAGAGCCTCACTTCCTGTTTAAGGTGGAGCTTGAAAAAGGCTCACTTCCTGTTAAAGATGGAGCTAGAGAGAGGCTCACTTCCTGTTTAAGGTGGAGCTTAAGAGAGGCTTACTTCCTGTTTAAGATGGAGCTTAAGAGAGGCTCACTTCCTGTTTAAGATGGAGCTTGACAAAGGGTCATTTGTCAAGTTGACAATGTTATGTTAAGTTTATATTTGAGCTGAGAAGTATTGAGGAAGTGTTGACAAAGCCAAACACAAAAACATCTTCAAATTTCAGGCTAATGGAAAGTAAGGGAAGTTTCACAGTGGGGGGTTAAAGGTGATGTTAGCAGTGAGTTTTAGCAACTGCAGCTAACAGTTAGCTTGTCCACTGTGGAGTCTGTGGGGAGTCAAACCCAAAAGGCTGGATTTTTATTAACCCAGGAGCAAACAAACAAACAAACAGTCATGGTAAGTGTGTCTTCAGCCCTCTGGACTTTCTTTTTCATGGTGAAAATGTTGAAACAAGCAGTTAAAGGCACTTAAAGAGACTTTGGCCTCATTTGAAGATGTCGCACCAGGCCTTGTACCAAAGCAGCTCTGCCAAGTTCCTCAATCCAAGCATCTGTGATAAAGATATTGAATAAATACGATAATCTGGAGGTGCTTTGGGAGCACAAACCTCCACTGAGGCTTTGCCAACATGGTCAGGCCAGTTATTGTGGAAAAACTACTGTATCCTGCACTGTTGAGAAATCCTTTAAAAAAGTCTGGTTTTGGATCACCACTAAAATCTAACCACTTCTTCCTTGTGCCGTGACCATCATTTTCTGAAAATTTCATCCAAATCTGTTGAGAACTTACTGAGTTATTAGCCAAAACGCTGAAACTGCCTTTTATAAAAATCCTGGATCTGCTTCTAGTTTCAGATCAACCAAATCCACCACAGTTCTTCCTTGAGCCATGACCAACATCCCCTGAAAATCTAATCAAAATCAGTCGCTAACTTTTTCAATTATCCTGTTCACAAACTAACAAACAAACACCAGTAAAAACATGACCTCCACAGCAGAGCTCATAATTAATACAGCCAAGCTGTTCTGTTTAGAGACATTAAAATAAGATGAGAGTATAATAGCCTTTCAAAAGCAAAATATTCAACATACTGAATCTTTGAGATGCAAAAGTTTCTTTAATGAGGAAAAATGAAACTGATAAAAGCCAAATGAACAAGGCCAAAGAATTTACACTATTAACATTAACAGTATAAACTTTGAATGGAAATATACATTTCTCAGTATTTTTAAGAGCAAACTCAAGATCTACCTTTAAATCTCGCTTTTGAATAAATTCTTCCCCATTTCTATATTTAAAATGTTTTATTGAAGCATTTATTTAAGTTTTGTTTGTTTATCATTCTTACCAAACAGTCTTTTATCATTTATCTCAACTTATGTTATTTTAATTTTATTATTACTTTAATTTTGTTTTGTTTTATCACTTTTATCTCCTGTGTTTTCTCACTTTAAACTCATGATGCCGTTCCCACCATTCCTTGCTCACAGTTTGGTTAAAGAAGGTCAAGGTCTTTGATTATAATTTTGTTATTTATTTCATCTATTTATTATTATTACTATTATTATTATTATCTGACATCTGACCCTCAGAGCATATGCCAAAAGAAACAACAACACTGTCCCTTTGTTAGTTCTTATTATTGTTATTTCAGTTTGTTTTTTACATACTTTCTCCTCTTTATTCTCTGTTAATGTAAAGCACATTGTGCTATATATGTTGTATGAAAAGTGCCATACAATTTAAGTTTGATTGATTGATTGCTTAAACATTTTAAGCATTCAGTAGTGTTATTGATCATTTTTAGGAGAAAGTAAGCCCTTATGATTCTCTAATATCAAATTAAAGATTTTAACTTTTACAGATTAAACTTGTCTTAGCTCATACTGTTGATTTAACACGCACAGACAAAACTAACATCCTGTGATAAATGCTCTAAAGGCCTCTTTTTATATTTAAAATGTCTTTGTGGGGATTCAGGAACACCAAAGATGCCTTAATTTTACTTTTGCAATGGATAAAAAGATAAATATGGTATTTTTTTTGTTTGTGAAGAGTAAGTAAATCTTAAAACAAGGGATGCACGGTATTGAAATTTTGCTGATATCCATTATGCAGATATTTGAACTTAATTTTGTCGTTACCTATATCGATATTTTTGCTCAAGAGCACAAAGCCTCCTTTAAACCAAAATTGGCCTGTCCTTTTCACAGTGACAGGGTATTTAGAAAGAGACGAGAGGCAAGAAAAACAACATTTAATTTTTGAATGAATCATACTTTTTATTCATGAAGTGGACATTCAGTGATAAGGGGTAAGCCCTTATGGTTTGTACACTCTGGCATTATTCCAGCCAAAATATGAGAAATATTTGGACGATTTGTGCAGCCAAAATATCCTCTGCCATTACTGATATTGCTCTGACGATATTGTGCATCCCTTAAAACACCTGTCCCCATCATGTTTCACATTATTGATGCCATCACTCTTTTATTTTCTCAGTTATTTACACGTATTTACTTTCTTGATTTGTGGTCGGACATTTAGATCTTTAATGCTTTTTTGTGGAGGGTGGGTCTGTTTGGGTTTCTTTTTTTATTATGTTTTTTCTTTATTTCTTTATTTCAGGTCCCCATTAGTCAGTGCCTCAGCAGGGACTATTCTTCATGGGATTGAATTAGTTTTCAATAAAAAAAAAGAGAAAAAAGAAATTACAATGCAGAAAAACAAACAGAGCAGGCATAACTCATAAGAGTACAACACAGACATAATTAGACACAATCTGAAACAATCTCATTCTGAAATATACCCTTTCTCAGTTTATTGTTAAAGCCAACTTTGCCTTTTCTTTTCTTTGCTCTTGTTAAGCCCTTAAAAAAAAAAAAAAAGTTAAAAAAAAAAAAAAAAAAGCAAAGAAGAACACCCATCGCAGAGTTTTGCTAATATCATAATGTTTCCAGGGCCCCTGTCAGTCTACATAATTAATGATCTGACTTTGGTAGAGGTGTTTTGATAATATTATTGATTAAGACATTTATACATTCGCTCCATTAAACTGAAGGAGCTTTATTGATATTATGGTAACAATGGCAGCACTTGGGTCTGCCCTTTTCAAGAAATAACTTGCTACTCATGTTTTTATTGTTAAAGAAAACTGACACAAAACAAGACGAACATTTGATTCAACAAGAAATGATCAATGATTTTTCCCTAAATGAGACCCTGAAATGACAGGCAGCCTTTATGGTTTGTATTTTTAACACTTACAGTAAAACAAAACTGTCACTGCCTTTTTCAGAGCCAGAAAAGCACTGACAGGAGCACAGAATAAAATGTCCTTTCATCCATCCATCCATCAATCCATCCATCCATCCATCCATCCATCCATCCATCCCGGGGCCGGGTCGAGGAGGCAGCAGGCCGAGCAGGTCAGCCCAGACTTCTCTCACTCTTTTGATTCATTTAGTGATCGAGGTTTGTTATATGGCTGAGAAAAAAAAATCAGAATTCTGAGAATAAAGTGAGAGCTTCGAGATTAAAACCACAATTCTGAAAAAATCCACCTTCATTCTCAGACTTTGGACTTGTTCTCTACAAATGCCTTTAATTCTGGCTTTGTTTTTTCTGTGGCCCTGATCCTCGTCCCCGTGACCAAAAACTGCTGTAGTTTTACTGACAGCTTTATGAAACTCCATGTGTCTGCTGCAGGATGGGTGAAAGGGACTGATCTCACTCTTAAAGGCTTATAAATAGTAGCTTATAGTTAGAAATTCAAAATAAAAAGCTGGTATATTTTATCCATCTATCCATTATCTGTACCCTGTATGCCTTTCAGGGTCGTGGGGGGGTCTAGAGCCTGTCCCAGCTGACATCGGTACACTGTGAAGCCAATTACAGGGCCACATAGAGAGACAGACAACTATTCACACTCACACTGGTACCTTAGGGCAATTTAGAGGCATCAATCAACCTAATGTTTTTGGTCTGTAAGTATTATTTTAAGTATTTTTATATGTATAACTGTTATTACTACTAGTTTTATTACTATCATTATTACTTTTATTATTATTATTATTATTAGTAGTAGTAGTAGTATTACTATTATTATGCTTATAAAATTAAATTTGATTTGATAGTACTTTATTAATCCCTTGGAAAAACTTCCTCAGGGAAAATGGAAAATATAAGTATTATTGTTACTGTCATTATTATTAGTAGTAGTAGTAGTATTGCTATTATTAGCATTGTTATTATTAATGTTATTGTTATTTCTATGATTATAAGTAGAAGTAGTGGGAGTATCATTATTATTATTAGTAGTAATATTATTATCATTATTATTATTTTCCTAAGTTAGGCCCCCAGAGCATGTGCCAAGGAAAAACACGGTCCCTTTTACAGTTGTAGTCCATGATCCCCGGTCTGGGTGGTCGGGGTAGGTGTCCTGCATGTGCTGGAGTTATTTTGTTGACCTCACCTCTTGACCTTTTACCTCTGCTATAAAGCAGCTGAATCTGCTCCCACAGCTTTGAAGAAACTTAAATTAACTTTCAAACATCAGTCTGAGATCTAAT
This sequence comes from Cetoscarus ocellatus, assembly GCA_037902135.1. NCBI lineage: Eukaryota > Metazoa > Chordata > Actinopteri > Labriformes > Labridae > Cetoscarus > Cetoscarus ocellatus. The sequence continues at coordinate 872,569 of JBAMNC010001034.1, forward strand.
CGACTCCCTGGTTCTGAATTAAACCTGAGGTCCCCCTCGTTCCCAGTGGGCTGATGGTTTTACTCTGCTGTAGTTGTCCTCCTCAGCACTAGATGGAGACATGTCCTCAGTAATGAGACCGTCAGTGCAGGACAGCTGTGGGCCGAGGATCTGCTGTGGAGCTCTCATGGCTTTTCATGAAGGACATGTCACCATTAAAACACAACTTTTTGAAGGCAGACTTGATTAGATTTATGTTTGAATTTTAAGATCTGACTTTCAGTTTAACCTGTGAAAGCTTTTGCACTGATACAGATACAAAGTAGAGATTATTCTTGTCCTTGTGCTTGTATTAAACTCCACCTGCATGTGTGTTCGTTTCCTGATGGTTTAATCACTCCTAAAGCTGTCGGCCATGACTGTACTACTGCTCTCATTACACTGGACTGAAACACTCGCATGCACAAACAGAGCAAATCCTCTCTTCGTATGCTTTATGGACAATATGACAACTTTTTTAGTGTATAATGATAATTAAAGGTCAGACGTTTACAACTGCTGCAAGTTTACAATAAGTGACGTCTTTAGTTCACTACAGCTACTGATTGAAGTGTTTTTATGAAGGTGTCAGAAAATAAACCGCTTTAAAGCTGAGCATCAACTTGAAATTTTTGTTGAAATTGAACAAAACAGCAGCCGAATCTTCTGGTTCATGGACTAAATGTTACTTTTATTTAACCAGGGAGTCCCGTTGAGATCAACAGTCTCTTCTACGAGACAGATCTGGCCAAGGTAGCAGTTTTTTTTGTTTGTTTTCTCAATCTCTTTATTTTGTTGACCTTTTATTGTCTATATAGGGTTTGTGTATGTATGTATATATATATGTATGTGTATGTTGGTATGTGTGTATATATACAGATTATCTTTTTGAAGTATGACTAATTCTTACATTATTTTCTTCTTATTTCTCATTACTGTTTCCCTCTCTGTATGTGGGTTTATCTGTACATGTATGGATACATGCATGTACATCTGTTGATGTATGACTGTACTTATCTGCACTTATGTATACAAAGAGGACTATTTTCTTTTTTCTCTCTCCCTCTTTTTTTTCTGTACTCTCTAGTGACAGGAATACCTGTGCAAGGATGGATGTCTGTCTTTTTGCTGTATGTATATATATGTCCTTTTCTTTAACCAATGCACACTGTCTCTGGATATCAACTCCAATAAAATATATGGATTAAAAAAAAGGCGGCCAATACAAGGTTACAAAATTAAAAAAACAACAACAACAAAACATTAAACAGCACAACAGCTCACATTTTAAAATAGGCTTCCAAACAAGAAAGAAACTTCTCTGTCTTTATGATCCTTTTACATTTTCTCGGTGAGATCAATGAATCTGTCTTCAGCTTTTTTTTGAGGTTGTTCATGCCCAAGGTGCATTATGAGAAAAGGCAGTCTTCCCAAGATCTGCAAGAGCTGAGGGAACCATTGAGAGCAACACTAACAAGAACATTTGAATGGCACAAAAGCTTTTATTAAGGCAGAGAGGATGTCCAAGACGATAAATGTCCTGTGCACATGAACGTCAAAAACTTCTGAAAACATTTCACACATTGAATGAAAGGTTGGAAATAACTAGGGATTGGAGTTGATAAGATTTTATTGATACCAATGCCATTAATTTTCTGTGTGGAAAAAGTTGGCCTACACTGCCTACCTTTAGTGGCAGTAATGTGACCAAAAATGACCAAAAAGTTGTTTCCTGATCTACAAATGTTGCCGGAGTTTGTTTTTTTTTCTCTCCAAGCACCTTTAAAGTTGATGAAGTTGTGCCAGAACATCTGACTTTTGATTCATGGGAATAATGTCAAACCCATGAGTAAACATCTTCTGCCAAACAATTAAGACACATCTTTGACCACTTCTGCCTCCTGTTTTTTATTTTCCACTTCTATGTTGTCATTTCTGCCGTCTGCCTCTGATCAGAGATATGTCCTTGATTTGTAAAGCAGGCAGAACATGCTGGTGGAAGGAATTGATAAGGGAATTGGTGAGCAAGAAGACTAATGATACAGGCTTCTTCAATTCTGATCCCTAGAAATTATCGATGACTCAGAATAAGAATGAGAGCAGAAATGGTCTCCACTGATAAAAAGACAGGTCAGCATTTGAACATGAAAAGTGTGTCCCAAAACTTCTGGCTCTCGGTCAAAAGGAAAAACAAATTTGTGGAGACATTTTTAAACAAATTGATGGAAAGACAAATTTCTGTGGAGAGAGCGATCACAAGTTTTCATACTCAACATTTTATCTGTTGCAAAATTCAATGCAGCCTATCTTAAAAAATGATGTTGATATCCAAGGACGGGGATGGAAGAATCTGTAACAACTCCCTCAAAGAATCAATATCATAGTCTTTTTGCTTAACAATTCCCTTATCAGTTCCTTTCACTTTGCTCTGCTTATTTTGCAAATCAAGGACACCACCTTCTCATCAGAGGGAGTCATGATGAAAAAGAAGTGAAAAATCATGGCAGACAGGGCGCAGAAGTGGTCATGACTGTGGATTATTTGTTGGAAGAGAGGGTTGCACGACATGAAGCGGTCTGAAGCAGTGCTGGATTGTAAACAAAGAGCAACAATGGAGAACCACCGCTAGGAGTGGACATTCTTTACAGCAACAACAAATCACTCTAAATCCACAGCTTAAATCTTTGAACATGGCAAGGTATATTTGTTTTTGATTTATCTTCTGTTGCATGAGAATTGATCAATCAACACACTGCAGCACTTTTAGCTCCATGTTTGGGGTCTGTTCGGTATGCTAGGCACCCCTTCTGAAGGGGGCCAGGAAGTTGGATGGCACAGGTTGCTTATTTGGGTCCCTTTCCTCCTTATCTGAGAGTGGAAACACCTGTAATCGTGTACCAAACTGGACTGCTTGGAGCATATGAGAGCTTTGTCACACCTCACTGCTGGCATGGCTAGTTCTTGGTGTTGAAGGAAGCTAGGATCAATGTGAGTTAGCTTGAAAAACAAGGGTCTGTTTGGTCAAGAAAGAGGCAAAAACCTGCTGGAAAGGGTCAAAAATGCTCAGAGAAACAGAGCAAAGTACCCTTTTGACCTTTGATAAAATGAGTCTGATTATTCTGTTTTGGTGTCTTCAAACATTTCTAGATAACTGAGGCTAAATCATATTTTCAGGAGCAGAAGGCTCGACTGGACCGTGTATCAGTCCTCTGAGTGATTTACTTCCCCCAAACTTCTTTCCTCTTTTTAAAAAGCCAACAGCAGGATGGAGAGCTGGATCTGCGGCCTGTGACAGCCAACAGGAGGAGAAATTAGAAGTGGTGATTAAAGATGATGGCTGTTAAGAAGGGAGAAACGTCTCCCCCATCTCTTCCTCGCTCTCTCCCTCCTTTCCTGTCTTACTCCTGTCTCGCTCTGGCTCTGCTATCAATGGGAGCTTTCACTTTGCTTTGCATGATAAATATGATGGTGCGTGTGTTTGTGTGTGTGTGTGCACCCATGTCCAACAGTCCACTCCAATGCATGAGTGGCCTGGAGCGACGCCAGCATGTAAAACCTAGCAACAAGATTTGACTTGACCGGGGGAGAGGGAGCGAGACAGAACTGGCATGTGCGCAGTATGGGCATATGGATCTTTGTTTGTCCGTTTTGGACCATTTAGTCATTCTGTCACTCCAACTGGACTACTTAGCGAATTGGTGCTACTTCTGGATCTGAATTGCACACACGCACACGCATGCACGAGAGCCAAGACTTGACTCTGCTGCTTTACAGTCTGTTACTGTTCACATGGTCTGAATGAAATGAAGAACCTCTTCCAAGTAATCCTTTTAACCAACATGTGTGATCCCTGGCTCGCGCTGATGTGGCCTTCAAGCTAACGGGGTCCACGCCAAGGCAAGTCAGTTTACAGCCCTGGGGGCTTTTCCCGCCCATCAGCAATAGATCGACGGCTCCAGCGCTGATTTTCGTCCACCTGAGGCAGCAATACCATTCATTTACCGTTGATTTAAGGGCTGGCTGGTGTTGGCTTTAAAAGGGCAACACAATTTCCACAAGTTTTTGTAGCTGATGAGAAAAATTCTATCACAACAGAATTGATTTTGGGTTCAACATGATGGTGATGATATAAGTGACCCTGTCAATGCTCTGTTGCTCAAGCGGTTGTGCCTTAACCCGACAGACCAGATGGACTGTTTAATATATTTCACTGGTCCAGACAGGAAAGTTACCTGACATGCCAGACGAACCGTTCCACATATCAGTCACAGAAATATTTCACTAGTCCATGAGGAGAAGAGCCCATAGAAATTGTTTTCAGAGGCAGAACCTTCAAAAACAACTGCAGCTGGTGATTGGACGGTTGTTCAATATGTCAACAGTATGACATAGCAGCTAGACCCTGTTGTTAGCCATTAGCTTAAACTACATTTCAGTCCTTAGACTATCATCTTACACTAAATTATACCACACAGATGTATCATTTACCACTGCAAAAACTCAGATCACAGCAAGTGTGTTTGTCTATTTTCAAGTCAAAAATATATAAAACACTTATTCTAATCCACATTCACTTAACAAGTCCAGATAAATATTCTACTTCAAGGAATAAAAGGCAAAAATTAGGCGTTGAACTGCTTGTAATGCTAAGAAAATCTCTGCCAATGAAACAAGCAAGTTTGACTCAGTGAGGCTCTAAAATTCAGATTTAAAGTCTGCTCTAGATAAAAAAAAATCACCCTTTAAGTAAATTTATCTTGTGTCATTGGCAGATTATTCTACTCATTACAAGCAATTCAGGCTTTATTTTTAGTTTTGATATCTTTGAATAAGATCTTAATCCAGACATGTCAGGAAACTGTGTCTTAGAATCAGTCTAGTGAGGTATTTTGGACGTGAAATTGGACAAATACTCTCACCTGGATCTGAGTTTTTGCAGTATATATGTGACATGAACCTCGTCAACAACAATCCCCACCGAGTCCTCCTAATAAACTTCTGAGAAGAGCATATTTCACCAGATATCGCTGAGTAACCAAGACTACCACAGACTAACCAGCGTCGTCCAGAGGATTTTCACATTCTCTCCCAGTTTCCCAGCAGTGATCCCCAGCTTCCCGGCTTCTCGTGGAGTCCTTCATGTCTTTTTCACCACCAGAGGAGCCAGTTGGTAGATCAAACTCTTACCAAAACCTATTGGGAGAAGAGCAAAAACATTGTTTACCATAAGAAAAGCTTTAAGTGACCTTCTTTGCACCTCTTTTAATGAAGAAATGAGCCTGTTTCTGATAAAACTGCAGATATTGCTGCATCCGCAGAGACTTCTTCAGAAGCTTCCATTGTTTTCAAACATGCAGTCACTTCCTCCTGTCGTTCTGCCTCTTTCCCCTGATTGGGTCGTTCAGCTTTTAGCCGAGTGAAGTTGTAGAGGATTGGAGCTTGGCGAGATTGACCTGCGTGAATTCAGACAATCAGGCAGGTCCATCTGCTCTGCAAGGTTACCAGGAAAGAGGACATAGAAAGTGTTTGAAAATGGGCAAAACCTTTCAAAAGCATACCAAGCAGGTGACTGGATGATCGTCCCAAACTCCCGCCAAATCATGCCAGAAGTTGAGCGAAAATATCCTTTCTATAGAGATTTTGGAGCGTTGTTGTTCTTAGTTTTCATTGAATAAAGAAGTGTGGTCCAGATCTAATAAAACTGCTACTGAAGCTGTTAGCATCTATGCTAATCTCTGCATTGGTGATCCCACTTTGGGCTGCTCACAGTCATTGTAGGCTGGAGATTGTCAGACAGACATGTCTGATTATCGATCCTTGGCAGAGTCTTGGATGGTCCATGACAGGAAAGTGCTCAAACCTTCCCACCATCATAGTTCTGATGAGATCCCTTGCAATGAGGTGATAGACACGTAATTAGGGCTGGAAGATTTCTCGTTTTTGGATCAAAAATCGCAATTTCAGACAACGCAGTCATGTGATCACAAAAGCTGTAATTTTTTGCAGCGCTCCTGACTGACCCAGGATCTGTTGAGTCAAGTATTTTATACATAATATTTTACAAATTTGCAGGCAGTTTGTATTTATGGAAATGCTGGTAAACAGGTCAACAATACAGAGCCTTTGTTTAGGAGTAGAAGTTGGAGTATCCCTTAAATAATGAAAACAGATTATTTATCATCAATATTAGATGATGAATAATGTGTTATGTGCTTTTCATTGATTTCCTTACTGTTGTCTATACTGTAAACATAGTGAAAACTGCACTGAAGCTTGATTTGAAGAAAATCGTGAATCAAATTGAAATCACAATTAGATCTTTTCCTAAAATCATTCAGCCCTACATGTAACCCTTCCCACTTTGATTTTATAGGAAATATAAATGAAAAATTTGCTTAGCATGGAGAATGCAACAATGTACAGAAACTGAGCACAAAACAGTCAAATGAAAAATCTTGTTTCAACTCCCAGTGGCTGGAGGGGAAATTAAAGCATCTGCATCTGTGTAAACATACAGAAGAACCTCATTTGTCTGTACATCCCCGAATGTTTTTTAAGTATTCATGGCTCCCAGTCCAGCAGACTTGTTGACTGCAGCCTCATTGGGACATCAGCCTGTTAAATGCAGGGCCCTTTCTGCCACAACCTGAGTATCCCTTTGAGCCGAACTTAAAATAAGTTGTGGGAACTCATTAGTTGTCATTTAGTCAACAAGGCAGCGTGTCAAACAATCCCCCAGGGTTCCAAGACCAGCTTCAAACCCCACACTAGAATTAAACCATTTTTAAATTAGCCCCGTTCAGAAATACTCTAAATCTGTCATGCTCTAACATGGTGTCACATTCCCCGAGATTACCATCATTACAGTAATTAATGCTTTAATTTCTGGGTATGTTTTGAAATGAGACCCAAAGTGCTGTGATTTTAATGTAATATGGGACTAATGTGGTGTGGAACATTGGGTAATCTGGCTCCCACATGCCTCGGATGTGCCGAATGGGTTTTTATCTGCTGTAATGTGGTTCAAGCACGGAGCTGGAGGCAGTTTGGAGGAAAATAGAGCGCAGACGAAGACATTGTGTGGACGTATTGAACATTTAAAGAATGTTTTTCTGGGTTTCTTGAGCTGTGGTGAAAAATGAAATAGCATGACACAAACTGATGTGAGAATCAAACAGAAATGCAGCTTTTTTAACAGGCAGGATTGGCTAATTGTGGGCTTTATTTCAGTGCTTTGGCGAGTTTTTACTTTGTCCGTGACTAATTTAACATCTCATACACAAAATGAGGAATAATGGGCTAAAAGAATATGCAGATTTTTATAACCTATTATTTCTCTTTTTCCAGAACTGAACCAGCCGACCTTTGAGTGAATAAAATGAATAAGCTTTCTTCTTGTCACCAACAGATGAATCACTAACTAGGTTACAGTTTCACATAAATGACTTAATGGGGCCCACATTCACTGAACTCCACCTGGCCCTTTTCTGCCCTCATCCGCAGCATCTAATCCATCCAGTTCATCCAAACACTGTTAGTCATAATGAATATTGCCAGTTGGAGAGGCTGCTATTGAAACATACTATTAAGAACGGAGGACAGATGAGTGACCCCGTGTCTCATTCCCTGATGTAAATGCAGTCTTTTGTCTGAGGTGGTTAGGATCTTGTTTTGAGTCTTTGTTTGGCTCTCATCTCTTCCTCTCTCTGTTATTCTCTACAGTGACAGCTCAGTTCTGTTCCCATCAGCACCAAGTCCCTCTTAATTCTCATTTATGATGGACTTGATTAGATACTTGGGGTGGGAGAGGACACAGCAGGGTTATTAGCCTTTTGTTGGAGAAAGATGGACAGGAAGGCCACTTTGGGACACCTTTATTGATCTTTTACTTCTTTAATTTCACCAAAAAGAAACAGAAAAAAACTTTATTAATATACTCTCATTAAGACAGTTATAAACCTTGCTTTTAATGGAGTTGGGACATTGTGTAAAATGTAAATAAAAACAGAATACTACACAAAAACAAGACATTTAATGTTTAAACTGATAAACTTTATTGTTTTTTGTCAAATATTCACTTGATTTGTATTTGATGCCTGCAACATGTTCCAAAAAAGCTGGGACTGGTGTATTGTACCACTGTGTTACATCACCTTTCCCTTATTTCTGGACTGAGGACACTAATTGTTGAAGCTTTGAATTCTTTCTCAGTTGCTTAACAGTCCGGGGTCTTCACTGTCGTGTTTTGTGCTTCATAATGCTCACAGTGGAGACAGGTGTGGACTGCAGCAGGTCAGTCTAGTCCCTGCACTCTTTCACTCTGAAGCCACGCTGCAGTAACTCGAGCAGAATGTGTCTTCATCGTCTCTGAAATAAGCAGGAACGTCCCTGAAAAAGATGGATGGCAGCATGTTGCTCCTAAACCTGCATGTACCTTCAGCATTAATGGAGCCTTCACAGATGTGCAGGTTACCCATGCCATGGGCACTAACACCCCCCCATACCATCACAGATGCTGGCCTTTGACCTTTGCTCTAATAACAGTCTGGATGGTCCTTTTCCTCTTTAGCCCGGAGGACACCACGTCCATGATGTCCAAAAACAGTCTGAAATGTGGACTCAGACCACAGCAGACTTTTCCACTTTGCCTCAGTCCATCTCAGATGAGCTCGCCCCAGAGAAGCCGGCGGTGTTTCTGAGTGTTGTTGATATTTGTCTTTGTCTTTGCATGGTAGAGTTTGACCTTGACCTTGTAGATGTAGAGATGAACTGTGTTAATTGACAATGGTTTTCTGAAGTGTTCCTGAGCCCACGTGCTGATATCCTTTACAGGATGATGCTTTATGCTTTCTTTGCAATTGTATTTTCTCCAAAACCTTAACATGGAAATTATGGGAATTTTTGGGCAATTATCTGGAAATTGGGGGTAATTTAAATGAACTGTACCATATTCATAAATATAAACATTTTGTTTTATCATAGACATGTAGTCCACAGGCTCAAATGCGTGGCTTCAATAGTCCAGGGTTGTAGAAATCATCTGTGCATGTGATGGAGGAATGCACAGTGCATGGAGGGGGTGCAGCCTTTACACCCCTGCAGTAAGCAGTGTGCTATGTGCAAGCCCCCTACATTCACTGTGAAGTCATGTAGGGGGCTTGTGCTAAAATAAATTTTAGCATAATCTTGACTAAAACAACATATTTTCTCAACTTTATGTAAAACCCCCGTTAAGGGCCAAACTTCAACTACGTAAAGTCCAGGTTTACTCCCATTTGTTCCTGTTTATCCCAATAAATGTTAATTCCAACTTCAGAAATTCACAGAATGTGCTACCCGACTTGTAACTCATAATCTGAAACATAAAACATATAAGGATGTGATATTGAGTGACAGACAGACCAGTGTTGATTTTAACAGCATGTTATAATTTGTTTTTTTAAGTAGTCTTTTGCCTAAAATATCTTTGTCAAAATTTAGTCATCTAAATTGGTTTAATTTTAGTCTAGTTTTAGTTGATGAAATTTCACAGCATTTCAGTTGATGAAATCTACTGTAAATTTAATCGACTAAAATATGAAGTGTAAAGGGTAAGGCATTGTTTATGTTTCCTTGAATTTCTGAAGTCATGTTTTACACTTGGATAAAATCAAACATCTAATAACCCTTTACTGAATGCTAGTAAAGTCTGAATGTATAAATGAACAGAAACAAATTGAACTTTTGTGTGAAATGCAGTCACCTTTATTTAGGCTACCTGGCAGAGCATCTCAGTTACAATACCAGAACTGACAACAAACAGTGAACCTGCTCTACATGAATATATCAGTTCATAAAGAGAGGAGCTCTGATTGGATCGCTCCACAACTTATCCCACCACCACCAAGCTAAGGCAGCTGTGATTGGATGTCCCTCTTAACTCATCCAACCTTTCCACACAACCAAAGCAGCTGTGATTGGATATATTCCTAACTTGTCCCTACTTTCTACATGACCAAATTAGGTCTGATTGGATTAAGTCTCTGTCAAGTCTCTAACACATGACATTCCTGTAATCGCTTTAAAAACCTTGAATCTATCCTTGAAAGTCCTTGACAAAACCACCTCTGCTTTACTCTAATCTCAGTTTCTTTAAATTAATTCATAAATTAAATAAAAACAACTTTACACCACGCTCACAGATCCTCAGCAGTGAAACTACGCAGCTGCTGTTCCTGTTTGGCTGCACGCTGTTATTTACCCGGGGTCTCCCGTCAGTCCAGAGTTATTAGACTGGAGCCTGACCCACGCAAAGTTTCACAGTGTGTGAAGCTCCTGCTCAGCCCTCTGCTGTTAAGCACAGGAAATTCCTGATGGGTGTAAACAGTTGTTTAGTAGACACACACACACACACACACTCACGCACATTCAACTCAACTCAGCATGTGGTCTCACATAAACAACACTCACAAGCAAACACATAAATACTCATAAAAGACGCTTCATGAGGTGTTACTCATGTGTCTGAGTGCATGTGTGTGTGCATGTGAGTGTGCATGTGTGTTGTCACCTTGTTAACAGCTTCAGTTATTACTTCACACCTCCTCTTTATGAGGCTAATATAAACCTACACTAGCATGGCTGTGAGTTGATGGTCTGTGTCAGTGTTAATTTTGTTGGCTAATTATTTTCGTCATAGTTTCCGTCAACAACCTTTTTTCCCCTGACCAAAACTAGACAGTAACTATTAAAAACAAGTGCACATGGACAAAAACTAAAACTGAGTTAACTGACATTTTCATCAACAGATAAAAACTAGACTAAAATGTTTGACGGACACTTAATCCAATCAGACCTAATGTGGTCATGTAGAAAGTAGAGACAAGTTAGGAATATATCCAATCACAGCTGCCTTAGCTTGGTGGTGGTGGGATAAGTTGTGGAGCGATCCAATCAGAGCTCCTCTCTTTATGAATTGATATATTCATGTAGAGCAGGTTCACTGTTTGTTGTCAGTTCTGGTATTGTAACTGAGATGCTCTGCCAGGTAGCCTAAATAAAGGTGACTGCATTTCACACAAAAGTTCAATTTGTTTCTGTTCATTTATACATTCAGACTTTACTAGCATTCAGTAAAGGATTAATGGTTGACTAATTGAAAACAGTTTTGAAGACAATGCAAAATCATGTGCAGTATTTGTTCCACAGCTTCGGCTGCATCTCAGTGTGATGTGATTTGTTTTTTACTCATTCAAAATTCTTACAGAAATGTTTTTAAGATCATTTGTAAAAACTGTGATATTCATATCAAGCTAAATAATCTTGATTTTAGTTTTTCATAATCAAGCAGTGCTAATGTCCACTCTGTATCACCTTTTAGCTAAAAACTATTAAAATGTCAATTTTTGGACCATATCGTGCAACTCTAGTGGAGGTTCCTATCAATTATTGTCAATCAGAAATAACCTGAACATGTATGTTCTCCTGGCTGATAATATTGCACATGTATGTTAGTCATCAAATCCCATCAGAGTACGAACAGAAAGCTGCATTAATTGAATCAGAATTGTATTTATTGCCAAGTACATACAAGGAATTTGACTTGGTAAATTGGTGCAAAAACAATCCACATATACTTCGAATCAGAACAAAAATAAGGGTCAGGAGGAATAAAAAAAGTAATGAAAATAGTGGAAAATAGTACAAAGTTGATGGGTATTTATCAAAAATTTACAAAATACACAAAATGTACAATAGGCACAAAAAAGAACAAAAACGCAACCCAACAATATGCACAAAAAGTGCAGTGAAGGAGCTGTAGAGATGAGCACTGAACTTTTTTTGTTGTTAACTTTTATTGTCAGAATTAAAAGACAATGTACATCATAACAGCAGCTGTCCTGGGACTGGGCCCTCACACACAACTATTAATAAATATTTATAATTTTAAAAAATCCAGTATCCTAAGCACTGACCTTTTAACTGTATAAATATGATATAAATACAGATACAGTGAGCATATGTCCGCTCCTTCGTGTTTGAATATTCAGTAAAATTCTTTCCTGTCTGATTCCCACAGTATCTCCTCTGCAGAATAATCCCATTCAGAGGACTCAGATCATGCTGCTTTTCTCTGATATTCCACTTTTTTCTTTTCTATGTTGTTTACAGCCATGTGAGCGAGGTGAGGGGGCGCTGCCTCGACTCACACTGCAGGAATTTCTGGATACAGTGGGTGGTGTTTGTCTGTGCTCTCTGATTAATCCCCCCCGTACCCTTGAATGACACAGCTCACTGATGCATCACACTCATTATCATCTCACACACACATGAACACTCGCTCTGACTAACGGCTACTGTGTGTTTTTCAGCCTGTCATGAGAAAAAAGCTTGGGGAAGGGGCACTGTGCAAACAAGCAGGGCGACCTCTCCGACCCCGCAGGACCAGCTGGTGGGTCGTCATTAGGAACTCGTGTCATATAAACAAACTTCAGTTTAGACTCCATTTAACCTACAAAAAACTGAGGAGGCGAGTTAACAGGTCTGAGAATTATGCACAAAATATGACAGAGGAGTAATGCTCTGTTTGATAGGTGTGGAAACAGGCGACACTGTAATGAGAGATGAGTGAGTTGTTGCTCGCGGGTCAAAAATTGACCTTTAAAAGGTAAACAACCATCTACAGTATGTTCCTGATTCAACACCGGATGGACTGTTTCACATGTATATGGGATATAATGTAAACACCCCAGAGGAAGTGATTGGAAAAGACAGAAACTGTTAAAACAAAGATTGAAGGTGATGAGCAAATTTTCAGTCTCTCACATTCATTATGGGCTGGACAGAGGCTTTATAGAGCACAGTCTATCTATCTATCTATCTATCTATCTATCTATCTATCTATCTATCTATGTTCTTATGGGGACATTTCTAAGTCAGTTTAAGAATGTGAGACTGGAAGATGATGACCGAGGCCCCAAATCCTCTGCCATGGCACCTGTAAAATTTAATTACCCGGGCCTGTGGCTCCAGTTCATGCTAACTGCTGGAAACAATCTTCTACAGTGAAAATGATATCAGTCTCTAAAGGACGATGTTATGGTGTGTAGATTAATACCAGTTTATTCTGTGAAACCAACATAAGACGGTTTTTACCAGCCAACAATGAACCAGGGATCATGCTTCTTAAACAGATCAGAGTTGGAGCTCCATTTTGACCTCCATCTAACTTTATGCTTCGCCTTTACTCTCGTTGCCATGGCTACGTTTGCTTCCTGCTTCAGCCAACAATGATGACAAACAGCCAATCACAGTGCAGAATTTCAGATTGAGACCTTGAGTGGCCAATCAAAATTCCTTGGGCAGAGTCCCCAGTTTGGCCATGCCCCTATTAAGACAGGTTGTGTCCTCTTCAGCGTGTGGCCCCACTATTTGAAAAACACTGCTTTACTACCTGGATGTAAACAAGCAAAGTGGATGGATAGTATCCCAGCTTGTCAAGTTGTTTGACTGCATTTTAAACCTCTTCATGCCTCTTCAGCATGTAAACTTTGAGTTTAACAGTGCTGTAACAGGCTTGCCCTTCGGTAAGCAGCACTGGTCATTACAAGTGCTCAAAATTAGCATGCGATGCATTGGATTTATCTTGTTTTTAAAGTTATTATGAAAGAGTAAAAAACAATTGATTTTCCTGGAGAACCAAGTGCAGACAGATGCCATAGTTTCAACAATTACCAGTTAATCTTTAACTATGATTCACAAAACCACAATTTAGCCTGAGTTTGTGCCAACAATTTTGAATAGAAAGACGTAACAATCTGCTTCAGTTTAAAGTACTTCTTTAAAAAAGCTCCTGTTTTCTTTTATGTCTAGTTTTCACACATGCCCTTGTGCATAAAAACACTTGCAGGCCATGCACATGCACGAACACACACACTTGTAAGGACCTGATTAATGGTCCCTAATTAGCAATTGTAATGACCAGGTGTCTGAGAACCAGCCAGCTCCTTCCAGCGTGAGGGGCCGAGAGGGGGCTGCTGCAGAGGGGGGTGCTCCCAGTTCCCAGAAAATCTTTCCCCAGAATCTGTCCTCCCTCTCCCCCTGCCTCGCTCGCCCCCCCTTTAACAATGTGCACACTCAACACACATATGTACACAAACACACACAAGCAAAGGCCACGATCAATTAAGGTTTGGGCGACGAGGATGGGAACCGAGCTGGACGTTGTTGGTGATGGGGGTAGAGAGGACTGGAGGCTGGAGTTTGTGGTTGAAGTGCAAACAGAGAGAGAAGCTTCCGGGGTAGGGGTCCTCTGTTTTCTCTGTTAAAACATCTGTATCTCTGAATTAACCAAAACTCCTGTTATCATTGTCCAGACCTCGACTAGAAGAGCACAGTGAAGAAGTTCAGATCAAACTCAGAATCATAAAATAGATATCAGTGATATCAACAGTAGTTCAGCGCTACTAATACTCAAAATTACAGAGTACATGTACTCAACTTTAGTCAACTAGTGCGCAAGTAGACTTTACTAGTGAAGGAAAAAGTGTCATTAGTACTACTAGTAGAGTTAGAGTAGTGGAATAGAGTTGAGTTTTTACCATTAGCATTTTTTTTAAGTCTACTAATACCACTAGTAAATAGGGCTGGTTATTTACAGTAACCTCACGATACGATACGTATCCTGATACTGAGGCTACAATACAATATGTATCACGATAAGCGCAATTATGGACATTTATTACGCCTTTATCAGAATTCCAGACAACTTTAATTTGGTTTTTTTTTTATTGCAAAAATAAAAAGATTGTTCTACAACTCAAGACACTTAAATTTAGGTCCTCAAAGATTTTAGACTTACGTTACAGTTTTGAACATGTGCTTTATTCATGAAGTTTGGCTTCCACTTTGAACTGTGCCGTTGATAGCATCACCCAAAGTGTGTCAGCAACAGCTGTTACAGCATTTGAGGCCGTATCGATTCTGTAGAATCTGTATTGATACACATATCAGCAAGAAGTGCATGACGATATTTTGCCGTGTAGATATTTTGAGCACAGGCCTACTAGTAAGCCAAAACTGTCTACTAGTGGATGGTTTTGAGTAACTAGTAAGGTCTACTCATGCACCAGTGTGCCAAAAACCTTTACTCGTAAAACTAAATTTTTGTTTACTTGTACTACTGGTAAACTCACAATAGCCCACTAGTAGTACTAATAGACTGTTTTAAATTTACTAGTAGTACTAGTAGACCTAATGCAAATGAAGTAGGAGGGATTATAACTAAATCCAGCTCCCTGATTGGTTCTAATATTTTCAATATTAATATTAGTAAAGCAGAAAGTGTCAGTAAGCTCTTGGCTGATAATAGTAAGCCTTATATGGTAATAAGGGGGCGGGGAAAAGCAAATTCAGGCTTCCCATTGGCTTTCCCCTGACTGAACCAAGTCTGTCAAATGTTAGGTGTGAAAAAGTCCTAAAACTCAAAAAGAGTATGAGCACTTAAAGGGAGAGGTAAAAATAGAAAACGTTTGTTTTAATGGTCCTTACGAGTGCAATCCTCCCGAACCTTTGACTCTCTGTTAGTCACACACTCAGATATTTTAACTAAATACACACACAGGCTGTAACTCTATGTCGGCACTCACAGACCTCCTGCTGTGCAGGATTTGGTGATAACCGGTGTTCAGCAGGCAGGTGAGCGGGTCATATAGCAGCAGTGGGAAAAGCTGTTATCATCCAAACCTGTTCCCACACACACACAGGTTTATCACCCTCTCCCGTTCCCACACACTCACCTTACATCATTACCTGGCTTCAGGGCCCAATAAACCAATCACATCCCCGAGCTGCCGTCACGTGACCCGATCAGGAAACTTTAGGAGAGGGGATGCAGTTACCTACGCCCCTGCTCTGATAACAGCTCTGTGTCTATCCCGCTCGGCCCCTTTCCCTCTCTCTCTCTCTCTTTCCTTCTCTCTGCTCTGCAATTTACAGATCCAGTTTCACCTTTGCTTTCACACTGAGCTGCTGGATCCCAAAGCCGAAGAATCTGTGGGTGTGTTTTTGTTTAGGTTTGTGGGTCTCAGGTTTAACACTTTCAAATGTAGAAACAAGTGACATCAAAGCTTGATACTGATATTTTAAATTGAGAAAACTTCCAGGTCTTATTTTAGGGGTGCAGACTTCTTTGGATTGGGCAACACATCAAGTTTTCACTGATATATAAGTAAACAGGGCATGAGGTACAGCAATGTCAGTTAAGATTTAAGAGTGTACAGTTTATGTTAGAAAAGAGGCAATGTGTGAAGTTTTCATCAACAACCTTTTTTTCCCCTGACGAAATATAGACAGTAACTAATAAAAACAAGTGCACGTGGACAAAAACTCAAACTAAATTAACTGACATTTTCATCAACAAATAAACACTAGACTAAAATGTTTGACAGAGACTTAATCCAACCAGACTTAATTCGGTCAGGTAGAAAGTAGGGACAAGTTAGGAATATATCTTTGTGTTGATTTCTGCGATCTCATGGGAGGGGAACAATTTTAATGAACGCAAGGAAAACCTTAGACCCCCAATTTGGCACGACAATCCAACATGGTCCCAAAAGTACAAAGGCCACCCAACCCATAAGGCGAGAAACACCAGAGACCACACCAACAGGCATGTTGTCCCCAAGGCCCGCCATATTCCCCAAACCATACCAAGCGGCCTGACCCAGACCCCCCATTCCCACTCCCTTGGTCCCCGGCTCCTCCCTTCCTTCCTACAATAAGAACCTGTTCTTGTGCCTTAATAAACCCAGATCATACAAGAATGCAGCAACATAAAATGAGACCAAGAGGAGCAAAATTAAAAGATAAAAAATGAAAACAAATATAAAGAGAAAAGCCAAAAAAAGGGGTAGAAGCAGAAGAGAAGATGGGACAATAAGCAACAGAAACAGTAAAACAATAAAAGAAGTAAAAGCTACAAAATGAGGTAAAATTTACAACAAATCAATAAAAATTCAAACAAAGAGGAGATAAAACAAAAGGGGCTAAAAAGAAGCTAAAAAGAATAAAAGTAGAACACAATATGAACAGATGAGACAATAGGCAGAAACAGTGAAGGGTCAAATAAATTAAAATGGGAACATTAAGTAATGATGTTTAATATTAAACAAGAAAATATAAAATTCAACAACAGAGGAAAGAGTTAAAAGTAATAAGAGCTCAGAAGACAGGAGCAATAAAGGGATAAGAAGCTAAAACTGCAGTCAAACAAAAAGATTCAAAGTCATAATGTAATTTATTTATTTATTTAAATGAGGAATCATACGCATCAAACCCCCTGAACTGATGTTTGATGCAAGGGTTTTGTCTTAGTGCTGCTCAATGTTTCTGGTTTTATTCAGAAAGTTTTCTTTTTAATTAATTTGTTGTAGTAAATTATGGTCATCCTGCATAGCGCTTTCTATACGCTAGGGCTGAATGATTTGGAAAGAAAATAACACTGTGATACTTAATTCTTGTGTGATGGATGTGGTGATATTTGAGTAAAATAAGATGTAAATTTTCATTTTTATGTGCATTAATTAAATTCCGATTAAACAGTTACATGTCTCTTAGTTTGGTTTTAAGTTTTTATTCTTCACTATAAAGTAATTTACTGTGCTCTTTGTACATGAAACTTGTGGGTTGATCCAAAAATCAAAACTGATTGGGTATAATAAATGTAATAACCAAAAATATTTGGTTATTAACATGTATGCTCATGACCCCCCTCATTGACCGCTTTGTATTTATATAACAAGGAATGCACAATTTTAACAGCATGATATCAGTACAGGCAGATATCAAAATTTCGGTCTTTGTTTACAGCTGATATTTTTGACATAAATATTAGCCATACAAATCACATATATTAGCTGTAATACCCACAGGATGTATTATTGTAGCACAATTTTTCACCCTGTTATTGCTAAATGTTTACATTTTAAAAACAACAGTGTCTTCTATTAAAGAATGAAATGTTGTTTTGCTTGGTCGACATCAATATCTAACACAAATGATCACAATAAGAGGAACAAGGCAGGTTTTGCCAAAATTTTGATATTGGCAATAAGTTTGGAAATATCAGCATATCGGATATTTGCAAAAAATCCAATGTTGTGCATCCCTGTATAAAACGTGATGTTGCTTTCTCTGTGGCTTATTGCTAAATTTCCTTCAGTGTTTACAGGCTGTAAGTGTAAAGGAGGCGTTGGTGTTATAGAGTAAAGAGACTTGATTTTAGAGACGTCAGCATGACAGCAGGCTTCATCTCTCAGGGCTCAGTTAGCACTAGAGGGAGACAGAGGATGAGATTAAGATTAGACTGAATTTAAACCTTAATTACAGATATGGTGACATTTCACAGTATTTAACAGCCTGGTACAAGATATAGAGAAAAATGAGCTTAACACAAAATGATGTATGATGTGACATCTGTCATGGTGCATCCACACCAGAGCAGATGAAGAATCTGATGCAGTCAAATAAAAGAGTTTATAAGGTTCTGTTTTTGTTGCCCAGAAAATGTTTTTTTTACTGAGACATCCGTGACTAAAGTCAGGACATAAATGCATTTCTACATGGCTTCACAGCAAACGACACAATTCCAGAACCTCTTAAAAACAAGCAGCTCAAAAACCTGAATGAAGAGGGGTACACACAACACGACAATCGGGCCGACTCTTGGCTCGGATCTCTGCTTTTGATCAAACTCAGCAAAGGCCTGATTATCTGGAGGTCCTAAAGATGATCTTACCCGTTTATCCTGTGGTGTCAGGTGTGTTAGGAGCCATTTTGTCCTCTCTGAAGAAGATCAGGGCCACCCTGACCTAAAATCATAAATATTAAACGTATTCAATATTTACGACCAGAAGTCCTGTTGTGCGTGGAGTACTGAGGACATTCGAGCTCTTCCTCTGAGTTTGTCACATGGACCAGAGGAAAACCAATCAGGGAGCAAGCTGGCTGAAGCAGGAAGCAAACGTAGCCATGGCAACAAGAGTAAAGGCGAAGCATAAAGTTAGATGGAGGTCAAAATGGAGCTTCAACTCTGATCTGTTTAAGAAGCATGATCCCTGGTTCAAATCCCTGTCAGATAAGGACTTTGTGGAGTGTCCTCTAGTTAGGAACACATCAGCTTTGCACTCGACCATTCCTCACAGACAAAAACCTCATTCACACTCGGAAAAGCCCTGCAACTATACAGACTTTACTCTGCTGAGCTATATGTGTGAACAGAACAGCTGAGATCTACTTTCAAAGTGCTCAAACATATTACTCACTCGAACAGTCCACAGTAAAAGTTCTTCATACTGCTCACACGTAGCCCAGGAGGTCATCCTTACAGTGATACCAGTTTCATCAGGTATAAATGGAAGACAATGATCTTATTTTATTTTAATATCTGCCAGATGTTGAAAAGATTTGTCTTAAAGCCAACGCTAAGGCCAGACTCCTGTATTTCACACTTTTGATGGTAAAATGAGAACAGGAACATGATAAAGTCTCAGCCTGTCTGTCATCCCCCTCTAGCTCTGCACGGAGCATTTACCGTAAAGCTCCAAATACATGAGCACTTCAAATTTAGGAGTGGCTGGCTTGATTGCAGTCTCTCCCAGACACTTACCCCTCTCCTGGCCTGGCGCTCTGCTGTAGGCCATTTGCCCTCGACAACCACCGTACTTTTGGCACTGTCAGCAAAATCCACCATTCTGCTACTCATCTGCATCTATCCTGCATCAACCATCAACAGAAATGACATCATTTAACATAAATTCATACTTTCAGACCAGTTTAACCCATTTTAATGGCTGTCCAGCTAGATGCTTTTATATTAATCAACATCATTCCTCTCCAGATTATATTCATTATAGATATTAATGTTATAATATTAGGCTGACCTCTCTATCCATGCTTGTATTGATTATACATTTATAGTCTTTACAGCCATATAGACATGAGATCCCTCTTGAAAATGAGATGAGATCCTTTAATAATTTAAATTCAACATATATGAAGATTGAATGAAATACAGATGGACTGATTGAGTCTATATTAAGCAGAGACAAATGTGATTTTATCCCTGGTCTCTGCTTGGATGAATATACCTCTGGATGGATGTGTGTGTATATACAAATATATTTATTATATGTATATGTATATATGCATATATGTGAATCTATAAATGAAGAGTTTGTCTTCAGCCTGCTGTATTGTAAAGTGCCTTGAGAAAACACTTGCTATACAAATAAAGACTGGCTGATTGATTAATCTGAGATCTTGAACACAAAGAGCAACTATTTCTAATTTTACAATCCAGCCTCATTTTAGTGCAACATCTTTATTGATATAAATGATAGTATGTAAACTTATGTCTCATATTAAAATATATATATATTTTTTTCAATAATTGGATATATCCTAGTGTAGGATGCTGATTTAAAGTCCAGTTTCACATTTATAGTTACAGTACACGCCTGTTCCCCACCTCAGATACCTTTTTACTCTTCAGCATGCCTTTATAGAAACACACACACTAACATTCAGCATACTATCAAGTATTTACACACAAGTGCTGTCTTTTGTCAAAGAAGTAAAATGGAGATAGACTTTATATTTATTGTAGGGTGCCTGTCTTCTCCTCAAGGTCAGTAACTTAATATTGATCCATGTCTGGGGTCTTCAGAGGTGCAGGCTGCAGTGCTGAGAGATCAGTCAGACAGGTGAAGGTTCTGGTTCAGCGCTGTGATCTGCTGACAGTGAGTGACAAGACCCCTCTCCTGTCTCCTCAGGTGTAACAGGACCCCCTGTACCTGAGCCTAGACCTGACCCCGGGACCTGTGACCCCACCTGCCAGGTCATTCTCATGCCACCCTGACCTGCTGTGAAACCAGAGAGCACCCTGGGAGAGAGGAAGCGCTCAGCATCAAACAGTAAGGATGTACGATGACTTTTGATCACGGCTGGAAATCAGAGAAATCCTGCTTTGCTTCTCCTCAGAAATCCAATCAGTCCATCCAACTCAGTCGATAAATTAAAGATACACATGGTCTTTAAATGGCTGAAAAGGGTCCCAGTTAGGGATGCACAATATTTGATTTTTGCTGGTATCTAATGTGTTGATTTTTTCCAAACTCATAATCGCCAATACTGATAACAATACTGATATTTTCAAGGGCAAAAAGAATCCACTTTCCTTAAATTGGCCTGATTCTTACATTTGACAGTCTATTTGTGTTAAATAAAGACATTTTATTCTTTAATAAATGACATTTTTTATTCATAAAAGTGGACATTCAGTGATTGAGGTAAATCCTTAAGCTACTTTTGTACATTCTGCCATTTTACAGCCAATATATGTGATATTTATGCCCAATTTGTACAGCTGAAATAAGGGCTGCAACCCCTATCAGCTTTTACCAATAATCAACTTTTCAGGCAAATATCTGGAAACATTTCATTTCAAAGTGTATTTAATTTATTACCAAAAGAAAGTACTCCAATATAAAAAAGCAAAAATAATAAATGAAAGAAGCAGAAAGAAGAATAATCTTATATCATCTGCCCCTTTTTTACGAAACACTAATTCCATATAAAATAATAAAACTTAAATTAAATAGCTGCAGGGCCAAGGAAGTCCTGACTTTTCTCTTTAAGAAACATGGATTCAATTTAAGCTTTATCTGAAAAAGAAGGTAAAAAAAGTAATGAACCTGGAAATACTACAGAGACAGAACAAGACTTTTTTTCAAATCTCATTTTATCTTCTTAACATGATGGTTTTTATTCTAATTTCAAATATTATGGGCATTGTTCTGATAATATTGTACATCCCTAGTCCTGATGAAGCCTTAATGTAATCATTTTTAACTTCAGATTTTCTGCAGTATCAGCTTCAGAATACAGGACACAACTTTTTCAATGGATAAAACAGCAATTGAGGGTGGCACGGTGGCACAGCAGGTGGTGCATGTGCCTTTCAGCAAGAAGTTTTATTTTGAAGGGGATTTCTTACGAAGAGTGTGAGTGTTGTCTTTTCACACTCCTTAACAACAGGTGGTGATGGTACCCTGTAATGCTACCTGACAAACTTGTTTTTGATGTATTCAGTAAGTAGGTACTTGGCTAAAGCTACATCATTTTTATTTCATGATGAATGAGCCCTATTTATACTGCTTCAGTATGTACCCACTGACGCAGGGATATCACAGCTAAATTTACATTTATGTCCCAAGATGCACTTTTAGTTTGTAATTAAATGCAGCTGATAAAAAGGCCTATCCCTCTCTAGCTTTGCCACCTGCTGGTCCTTTTGGTTTCTCATTAAACTTATTTATTTGTGTTTTTATACTGTGATATTCTGTGCTATCTCAGGTTCAAAGTGCAGCATTCATTGGTTTGTCCCATTGAGATCAGCAGATCTCTTTTTTAAGGCAGACCTGACTAACTAGCTTAGCTCAAACACTGGGAGTCAATGGAAAGTGTTAGCCTGCCTCTGCCTACAGTCATCAGAAAAACTTTCAGCAACTCTAAATGGTGCTTGTTGTGACACGATATATATTATTTGTGAAACACTAACATTAATAGTGATACAAGAAAGAAAACAGAAAAAGGAAAATAAAATAAAAAATATGACAAAAAATTTTTGTTTACAAAAATATTTTATTTTATTTGTGAAATAGTAACAGTGATACAAGAAAGACAACAGAAAAAGAAAATAAAATAAGAACGAGAAATATAAAACAAAAAAGAGGAAAATAAAATTTGATAAAGGAAAATAAAATAAACAATATGACAAAACTTGTTTTTAATATTATATTACTTATTTTGTGAAATAGTAACATTGATACTGATACAAGAAGGACAACAGAAAGAGTAAATGAAATAAGAAAGAAGAAAATAAAATAAAATGACAAAACTGACCAGGCTGCAGGAGCGCGTGCGCCCTTACGCCCTCAGTTGTAATGGAGGCCATGAAGAGCTCATGCAGAAGCAGAACACAATTATAACTATTTTCCATTTGCATTTAAGTCACAACACTTGACTTAATTGACAAACAGAACCTTCACATCAGCGAAACATTCCAGACGACGAAGGCCGCCCGTCCCCGGTGTTTATCAAAGCAGCTGCACGCCGCTCAAAGTGCGCTGTCACCTTGAGGCGCACAGAAGCGTCCCTGCGAGATGGGAGATCTGCATCTTGGAATTGTGGGGGGCCCAAGGTTAGCGGAGAGAGCTGTCGAGTCTGTCCTTGTGCAGGTGTGTGTGTTGGAGGAGGCAGCCGTCTCTCAAGGCTTCGCTCTGCCTCTCGGGCTCCTGCTCGTGAGCGTCCCTGCAGTTTAATTAGAGATGACAGAGGAATCATTTCCCTGTGTTCTGTCACATGTTTATCCACGTCCTCATTGTCTGAGTCTTATCTAAACCTTTCTCCTGACCAGTGTTGCCAGATTTTTCTACAGAAATAAGTAACCTGGTCGATAAAAGCAATCCCAAAACATGCAGCCTCCAGCTGTTTTTCTTCTAATGTGATATTTTACTTTTTTTTTTTTTTTAATAAGAGAAATCTACGTCAAGCAAGTTTTGATTTTCATCTACGTTACATTTCAAGCTCACTGACATTTTTTCTTATTTGTCTGTTAATTGACTTCTTCATCATCCTTTTGTTTGGAGGTGGAACATCCTTTTCTTTATACAGAAGTGAAGGGTGGGTCTACTGTTATTTAAAACTCAGTTATATAATAATAACAATAATAATAATAAGAAACTTTATTTATATAGCACTTTTAAAAACAGGGGTTTACAAAGTGCTTTGACAACAGGCAGGAACATAGAGACAGCAAAGCACAAGAGCTCAAACACAAAGGGAAAAACAATCGAAAGAGGTCAATTAAAATCCAAGAACATTTACACAAATATGTCATGAGAACCCAGACAAAACAAGAACCCTGCTACATAAAATGAGACCATGAGGACCAAAGTAAAAGCTAAAAACAAAACAAATATAAAAGACAATAATAAAATAATAGAATAGAGATAATAAAATAGAGATAGAACAATAAAACAATAAGCTTAAAAGTTTTTGATAAAAAGATTAAAAGTATAACGTAAGGTGAAGCAAAAATAAAACAATCTGAATTAAAAGTAAATAAAGACACCAATCTGTTAACATAGCACAAAAGAAGTCAATAAAGACAAAGGAGCTAAAATGATAAGAGCAATACTAACAAATAAAAGGCTAAAAAAAAGAGTAAAACACAGAGTTTTTGAGTTTTTAGAAGTGACTTAAAAGAAGTATCAGACTCGACACGCCTGTTCTCCTCTGGCAGGTCGTTCCAAAGTCGAGGAGCTCTGATGGAGAAAGCTCGATGACCTTTAGTTTTGGCCTTCACCAGAGGATCTGAGGCTGCGGGTTATCACTAAACAGTCTGTCTAACCTTGATTTTTCTAACCCAACAGACATAGCCAGGCTTTTATCTGATTTGTATGTTGATCCTCTACAGCAGGGTTGTCAAAACTATGGCCCGGGGGCCACTTTCAGTTGGCCTGCAGCAAACTCCAGAAGTTGGCTCACATTATTTGATGAAGGTTTTGCTTGTTTGAAGGATGAATAGTAATGTATCATGGCAGCAAACCTCTCAATTCAGGCTTATTTCTTTACTGCCTGCTGCATGGTCAAGGTTTAAATAGCATTTGGTAATATCTTTTGTGCATCCCTGGAGATACTGAAGATGGTGCTTTATGAGATGAATCTTTCCTGTTTTTATGGGAAGTTCTTTATTTATAAGCAAAAGTTTGCCAGATCTTCTCCCAAATTTTGTTTCCTTCTTTCAGAGCTAAATTCCCCGGCTAAATCAGTAAACTTAATACACACTAAAAATTATAACAAACTCTCTACCCTGAAACCTCTGTATAATTATCTAACAGCCTTCCCAACATTCTTTCCTTAACCATTTTTAAGCACCAACATGTTTAGATAGTCTGGCAGCCTCATGGAGTTTGCTTTGTTTTTTTCTGGCCGTTACGTTGAGCTGTTATGGTCATTCTTCTGCTGCACGGGGCATATTTGTAGTCCTGATCAGGGGCAGATCTATTGGTCTCCAGGGCCAGCCAGGGCCAGCTGAAATTTAACTGGCCATCCCAAATTTCTCAACTTTTTTACACTTAAGTTGGGGTATAATGTGGCCCAATTATCCTTGTACTTTTCTGTATGAGGCCCTCAATTATAAAAGATTGGACATCCTTGCTCTACAGCTTTATTATGTTGAAAACAGTAATAGCTACTTTAGAAATAAATTTAATTCTGGCTTTAGGGATTTCTGTTTAGTGAACATCATTTTTGCCCCTCTTTTTACAGTAAAACTTACATTTGTGTTTATAGTGGGACAAAATACTTTGTGTAACTTCTGATTTGAGTTTATAATATTTACAAGCAACTTTTCAAAAAAAGAAGCCCAAAGTCGCTTATAATGAGCAGACCTGGCAACTCTGCTCCAAACAGCTAAATGCTAACCCTACACTGGTGTTGCTCAAACCTTGCTCCTAAATCTATTGGTTAAATGGTCTTTCTTCCTTTCTTTTTGGTCCCATCAGTGCCCAAATATGGGTCGAGAACAAGTCTAGACGATCAATTTTTCATCTTATTGGCAGAGAGGTAATGCTTTCAGGACAAAAATGATCTCTCTTGTGTCTCCTTGTGTCCCTCCACTGGTCAGCTTTATCCTTTTACATTCTCCTGGGGTTGGGTGGAGGAGATCTTCCCGTCCAGTCTTCCCATCAGTTATAAAATGATCAGATCAAATTTACTCACCAAAGAGGAAACTGAAGACTTTCTTGCTCCTAACAAGCACTAAGGACTGGTGCTAAGCCTCTGTGTGCTGCATTTACCTCTGGACTGTGGCCTAAGCTTCCTTACATAAGAGCAAAAACTAAGCTTTCAGTGAGGGATGAACGATATTGGGTGTTTACTGATATCCTTTATGCTGATATTTCTGATATTTCTCTTTCTAGAGCTGAATTTTCACTTAAACTGACCTTTCCCTTCCATTATGACAACCTGTTTGTGTTAGAAGAAGATGGGAAGCCAAAAAAATGACACTTTTGATTTATAAAATGGGAAATGTACAGCCAATTTGTGCATGTGAAATATCGGCAAATCGGATCCTTGACATGAGAGATGATTTTGTGCATGCACCCCTGCATATTTCTTAATGTAAAACAATGATGGATGAAGTATTTTCCAGAGTTTTCACTTTGTAACTTCAGATCACACGGCTTTAACATTGCAGCACTAATTTAAATGATAAATCTGCAAGTTAAACATTCAATAAACCTCTTTTTATTCATTAGATTCCCTTATTTGACGGAAAGAGCTTCCACAAAACTAAAACATTGATTTTTTTTGATTGATTGATTGATTGATTGATTGGTTGATTGATGGATTGAGGGCAGCACGGTGGCGCATGGGTGGTGCAAGTGCCTCGCAGCCGGTTCAATCCCCGGGTCGGGCAGGACCTTTCTGTATGGAGTTTGCATGTTCTTCCTGTGCATGTGTGGGTTCTCTATGGGCACTTCTGCTTCCTCCCACAGACCAAAAACACGCTCATTAGTTTGATTAGTGACTTCATATTGTCCTTACCTATAAGTGTGAGCATAAATGGTTGCCTCTATGTGGCCTTGTGATTGGCTGGGGACTGGTTCAGGGTGTACCCTGCCTCCTGCCCGATGATACCTGGGATAGGCTCCAGCCCCCTGGACCTTGAAAGGGATAAGAGGCATAGATAATGGACGGATGGATGGATGATTGATTGGGTTTTGGTGCTGGGTAATGTGGACAAAAATGGGTGTTCACCTTGGAGGGTGAAAGTTGTCTTTTATTATCAAGAAGCAAGGAAACCAGGGCACCAATAAGAATGCTAATTAGCTTGTACGGAGGAAAAAAATGAACAAATAAAAAATAAACTGTATTTTTTATTTTTTATTTATTTAATGTTTATTTGTTTAGGGACTATGAAGCAAGAAAATGTTGCCACACTCTACTACAGCATTTCTGGTCTGAGCTAATTGCAATGCCTGTCCCTGGTTGGGCCTTTGAAGACATAAAAAACAGGAATAAATACTGTTAAAAGAAACAAATAAACAAAAAAACCCCAACAAACTCAATAATTATAGTCAGAGCAATACCAAACGAATACATACAACAGTACAAAAAACAGGTAAAACAGAAAGCACTTGATCACTGATGGCTACAAATCTGAGTCCACTTCAGAAACTGTTTCAGGTTGATTTATAGATTTACAAAAGGATATTTTGAAAATTATATTGTAATTATATTGACTTTCTTGATCTCACGTAAGTTTTACTCTTCCATGCCGCTGTGGCTGCTTTGTTTTATTGAGACCAAATCACCACTACAATATGATTTCAACATTATTAAAAATGCTATTCACTGCAAACAAACTAGAGTTAACTAAATTGGTCTTTATAAAGTACTATTCCAATCACAGCCCACACAGTTTTCTAAAAAAAATGAATCAATCATGACTTCTTGTTCTCTCCTCCACATTTGTCTGAATCAGCTGTTGCTTTGTTGAGAACCTCTCTGACCATCTGACCTGTTTCTCCACCCATTGAGCGAGAGGTGGCATTGTTCTCAAGAATCATTGTAAACTAGAAAAGCACTCAGAGAGTTCAGACCTCCGCCAAACAGCTCAGTTATAGCCACGGCTTTTCCACAACCCTTGTAAAAAAGACAATTCTGGATCACCAGATCCAGACTAGAGCCAGGATCCAGACCAAACTCAGCACATACATGGAGGTTGTTATTCTGTATGAACACAATAAGTTTTGGGAGCATCACTTAAATTTTGATTTTATATGAATTATTGAATGTCGTCAATGGGATTTCCCATTTTAAAGTTCAATGTTATTTCGTGACGTCAATCTGGATCAGATTCAGCTGAAATTTACTTTGATGATAGAGACATGGACCTGACATTATCCTGTTAAATTAGAAGCAAATCTGTTATAAAATGGCAGAGATATGATTTTTTAAATCCCATCCAACATTAACTTATGAAATTTTTTGGAAATTTTTGGATTTTTTTGCATCCAGACAAATATGCATATCACTAATATATGCCTGGTGCAATAATCCACAGCCTAATATGTATACTATGTATACTAAGATAGATGTGTGTATGTATATGTATTTTCTGATACGTCCTTTTTATATTTTATTCTATTTGTCTTCTGAATGTTTGAGCACCTAACTGAGACAGCAACCCAAATTCGTTACACACTTTAATGACAAGAAAGACTTCTAATCTATTGAATTCTATCTTATTCACCACCAAAATCTAATCATTTCTAAGTTGGGCCATTACCAGCATCTCCTGAAAATCGCAGCAAAATCCATCCAGTTGTTTTTGCGTAATCTTGCTAACAAACAAATGACAGGAATGGCAGCCCGAGGTAAATAAATCTGTTTTATCGCTGACTCATCACTGTCTCGATGCTCTCCCATGGTTTGTGCGGAGTCTGGACAGTATCACTGCATCAGCCGTCACATGAACTCTGCACAGGGCGTCGGGTTTTGTCGCCGGGCGCCCATGGGCCCCCGTCCCACTGACCTCTGTGGACTCGATATTAACGCGACTGCTTCCGCTTTCCCTCCTTGGCTCTCGTTCTCGTACCTGGCTGGATCCTGCTTTTGTCTCTCTGTAACTAATATGACACATAAAAGGCTGTTGACAATGGGAACGGTGCTAACTCCAAATCAGGCTCCACCTGACACCGAGGCTTTACCCATGAGCCTCAGGGTGTGAGGAAGGAGGAGGAGGAGAAAACCGCAGCTTATTTATCTTTTCATGTGGCTTTCTTCCCTTTGAGAGGCTGTCGGGCTTCCTCCTCAGCAGCGCTGTGATTGTTATTCTCCTCAGGTGGATCTTTGTCCATCAGGAGGAAGAGTTTAATGCTCGGACCCCTGGGGTTAATAACAGGTTTGACCTCCCTGATAAACCTCTGTGTTGGTGTTTGTGTGCAGCCTCCTCTCGTCTTTAAGTTGATAGTCTGTGTAATAACTTGTTTTACTGATAATACCAATTGTCTTTGAGTGTAGCAGCGGTATGATAAGCTGCCAAACACGACGAGGCTGTGAGACTTTAATTGTCCGGCCTGACTCGTCCCGCTACACGTTAATATTATCATTAAGGTTTGATATTGTTAAGTGGGCACCCTCCAGACGCAGGGTAAAACAGATAGTGCTTTTTGTTCCTTAAATAAGTGGCTACATTAATCCTCATGTTCTAGCTGTCAGTTAGCTGATTTAAGAGGAAGGCACTTCCATAAAGACCTGCTGAGTTAAATAAAATACAGCAGAGAAAAGGCAAAGGTTGGACACCAGCAGTTTTATCTGTTTACTCCAAATCAGTGTAGAGAGGTGCTCCCGTTTGAGCCCCCTTATTCACTTTAATTTGGTGTTTTAAATCCAAAAAATAGGGATCACTAAACAAATAAAACAAGTCAAAAGAAAATGTTGTTTAAATCATGTTGTTTCTTGTTGTTGACCAATTATTTTCATCAACAATCCTTTTTCCCCTGACAAGACTAGACAGTAACTAATAAAAACAAGTGCACATGGACAAAAACTAAAATTACATTAATTGGCATTTTCGTCAACAAATAGAAACTAGACTAAAATGTTTGACAGAGACTTAATCCAATCAGACCTAATGTGGTCATGTAGAAAGTAGGGACAAGTTAGGAATATATCCAATCACAGCTGCTTTGGTTGTGTGGAAAGGTTGGATGAGTTAAGAGGGACATCCAATCACAGCTGCCTTAGCTTGGTGGTGGTGGGATAAGTTGTGGAGCGATCCAATCAGAGCTCCTCTCTTTATGAATTGATATATTCATGTAGAGCAGGTTCACTGTTTGTTGTCAGTTCTGGTATTGTAACTGAGATGCTCTGCCAGGTAGCCTAAATAAAGGTGACTGCATTTCACACAAAAGTTCAATTTGTTTCTGTTCATTTATACATTCAGACTTTACTAACATTCAATGAAGGGTTATTAGATGTTTGATTTTATCCAAGTGTAAAACATGACTTCAGAAATTCAAGGACACATAAAAAATGCCTTACCCTTTACACTTCATATTTTATTCAATCTAATTTACAGTAGGTTTCATTAACTGAAATGTTGTGAAATTTAATGAACTAAAACTGGACTCACATTAAAACAATTTAGATGACTGAATTATGACTAGAACTAAAAGACATTTTTTTTTAACTGAAACTAAATTAAAAATTGCTGTCAAAGTTAACACTTATTTCTTTTTCTCTAGCTGAATTAGTTGGTTTGTAGTAAGGTTGTCACTTTTCCCAAAAATCAAACTCAAACAGTCATTACCTCTCCCGTTCCACACTGTTGGGCTGCACATCATTGCATATAAATCTTGTCCGTGATGGTCTTCTTCTACGTCTCTGGCAAGGCACCTGGAGGAGGTCCCCAGGCTGAGCTCTCCTCTGTCGCCGCGCTTTTGTGGAGGGCCGAAAAAATGGGCCCTCAGCTTTGTCATAGGTGGGGAGTGAACCAGCTGCTTTGCACTTTATTGACACACAGCCATTGGAGGTGGGGAGCCCAAATAGCTTCCACAGAGAGCTCAGATGTTTTGTTGTCGTCTCAAAGTGGGTCTCTCCTTTTCCTCAAGGTGTACTTCCTGTTGTTGAGGTCAAAGGGCAACAGGTGGTGGTGTTGGGTGCAGCCTCTGTTGGATTGAAGTCACTGCCCCAGGTACCCTGATGCCCTGATGCGCTGTATATTTTACTGTATATTTGAATGTATGTTTCCACTTAGAGTACGGTTTTAACCCCAAGGTGGAATATTGTAATACTGAATTTGAGGTGACAGCCCCAGTATATATAAGTTAGGACAGTAGTTAGGCATAATTTCGGTTCTTTACAACACGAATGCTGAATCGGTACTTTCTAAATGGTGTTTATGCCTTAATAGCTCCTAAACCTGGATTTTTAAGACAAAAAAGGGCTTCAAAATTTTCTCCTTTCTCATTAAATTGTTAAAATTATAATTGTAAATTGCAGTTGCCATTATAATTGTATTATATTATTATATATAATAATATAATTCTTTAGATATCATCGGGCTAAGTTTTTCTTATTTTTTTTATCTGTTGTATAAATTGAATATTTTTAAAATATTTTTTATATCTACCTCATTGAATTTGCACTATAATCTACCTATTTTTATACCTTATTTTATTCCTCCTGACTTTTTATTTTTATTCTTACTATATGTTGATTGTCTTTGCAACAATTCAAGTCAAATTCCTTGTATGTGCAAATGTACTTGGCAATAAGTACAAAATCTGATTCTGATTAACGTTGCGCACAATATTATGAAACTTTAAATCAAACCACTGCAGGGCCAAAGATGCCCTCACATCCCTCTATAAGATATGTATATGTGTATATATGTTTATGTATCTATGTAAATATGTATATTCATAAGACATATATGGTTGTTAATTATTTTGTATGAGATTTAGTAATTAAATTCATATCAATGAGGAAATGGATTAATTGACTTTGATACCTAATGGAGAAGGGGTTGGATGTAATAAGTTTGTATTTCTTCCCACTTCTTTTCAAGCACAAATGAAATCAATTGGTGTTGTGCTCTTTTAAGGAGACCTTTGTTTGCTTACTTTTGTATTAGTATTTTTCTAGTTTGGAACAATGTACATAATATATAACATTTATTTCTTACATGTTTGGAATAAACTACTACTGCTAAGAAACAAGGATTTATTTACATTTATTAGACGTAGAACAAAATATGATAAATTCCAAATATAGGCAAAAATCCAATATCGTGCATCCCTACTTGAAGGTAATATGTAAGGAGTGAATGAGTGGTTTAAAGAGCAGAAGTGTCTGCAAAGGGAATACCTTGGATTTATGGTTCAGCCAAACAAATTTAATCGTGGGCATTGGTGTCTCTGTAAACACCACATTAGATCAGACTTATTTACTTGAAGCTCTTCTCCTTGATTTATTTTTGCTTCATTTCAGAGAGGTAAAAAGCTGAAAGTAAAGTGACCTCCTGAAGGGCCCTGTTGGCTGTGCTGAAAGTTTGTTTGGATCACATCTCAGTCATGCTCCTGGAAATATTTCGGGCACTTGTTTTCCTCATGCTTAAGCACACACAGACATGTCTGACACCTCACCAAATAAAGTTCTGTTGGTGTTTGTCAGGACGCTAACCTCCAGGAAAACGTTAATGAGGTGCCAAGAAATAAGTCATGGTATTTTAAGAGAGCGTGTGTGTCGAGTTGACACTGAGGTGCAGAGCTGAATCCTGTCCAATGGTGATAAGGCTTTTGATGACGGCGCTGCATTAACCTACCTGACACACACACACACTCACACACATGTAGAGCAGATAGGGAGGGACGGGGGTGTGTGTGAACACGCTTTAAGAAGCCTCGGCTCTCTGTGTGTGACACTAAATCCCATTCACAGCAACAAACATGCTGACGGAGAGACAGGAGCGAGGCGAAGGCGGTTTATTACGCACTAACATGACATACAGGAGAAGGAGGGAGGAGACCAAGAATTACTGAGACACCCTCGATAGGCTGTCATCATCTCACCAAGGAAAGAGAGAAGGAGGGAAGAGCTTCTAATGGATGATGATATGGTGATACCCACTGAATATGTCCAAACACGACCTGAATATCTCCACATGGACGTCGAAACAGGAAAATGTTACAGCCATTTTAGAGCAATTATACAAGGATGGGGTTAATGTTAGGTGGGATTCAGAGGAGCGCATAATCTTACATGGCAGCAGCAATAGAGTTTTTAGAGCCATGGATGTCTCTTAACATCAGTATCTTCCACTCACTCCACAAACTAGAAGTTCTCCAAGAGCAAAAAACTCTGCCAAGGCATTTCCAACATATTTGGCGAGTTATTGTCAGAAAAGTGGGAAACTGTCCTATCTTGCATCTTTATCTTTATGGTCTAATATAGTTGTTTCCTGAACTACAAGTGTTGCTGGAGCTCTTTTGATTTGTTCATGATTTTGTTCTCCAAGCACCTTGAAAGTTGGTGAAGTTGTGCCAGAACATCTGATTTTTGTTTAACTATCTTACAATGTTAACAGACAATTGAAAAAAGTCCTGGATCCACATCTGTATTTGTATCACCAACAAAATCGTATTACTTCTCCCTTGGGCCATGACCACTATTCCCCGAAAATGTCACCAAAATCTGTTTGAAACTTGCTGACTTAGTAGTGAAAACGTGGAAAACTGCCCTATCTTGCAATGTAAACAAATACTTGAAGGAAATGCTGGTTCTAAATTAAGGATTGGGATCAACACCAGAATCTGATCACTTCTTCTTTGTGCCAAGGCCAACATTCCCTGAAAATTTAATCAAAATCCATCCATACCTTTTTGAGTTATTTTGCTTACAGATGAACAATGAAACAAACAAAGGTAATAAAGTTAAAAGTACTGAAAAATATGGATGCAACAATTTCAGAAAAAGTTTTGGGATGCACAATACTGGATATTTCTGGACATATTGTAGCTGATATCGATGCTGATATTTTTGGTCAAGAGCATAAAGCCTCAACCTAAAGAATTAAAGAATAAAAACAACACTGTATTCTATAACAAATGAAACTTGATTTATAAAAGTGGACATTAAGCAATAATGAGTTAAACCATTTCATTACATTTGCACACTTCAATATAACAGCCGAAACTGGATCATTATGGCCATTATATGAAGCCAAAATTTTGGCTCTCAGTAGTGGCAAAAATGTTCATATCTGATGATACAGATATTGTTATGATAATATTATGCAACCCCTAAAATACTGAACTGTTCAGTATGACATTTACAGCTCAATAGGCACTTCTGAATTGTGGAATTTTTGGTTTTGAGGACAAACAGTTGCTATTCCTTGTCGGCCTTTTTCTAAGAGTTTGTTCTGCTGCGTTAGAGCCTGTAAATCAGCAAAACTCCTGCTGCAAGTGTCAGTCTGCTAAAGTTGTTCCAAGATGCCTCACTACTCCTTTGAGAAGAGAGGCAGCAATATGCACCCACACTCTGTGAATGAGGGACCCCTCATTAAGAAGAGGAAACTATAGTTCAGCATTTGCCTAACCTGAGATCAAAAATTTGATCTTATAAATACTTTTATTGAACCTTGTGAGACCTGTTACATTATGCCATTTCATTTTATATGGCTGGTGCACCAACATCTGTCAGGCTTAAAAGGGGGGGACATTAACTCCAGGCACACATGTCTAATATTTTTTAATATTTACATTTTTTTCTGTATTTATTTATGTTTTACACAAAGTCCCAACTTCACTGGAATTGGGTACCTGCTTCTGAAACCCTTAAGCGCCAAAGCAGATTACTCAAAAGAGGCATAAAAGTTGCACAAAATAAAACCTTAAAGCAAATATGACTTCCACATTTGTTAAAAATAAAATCAGGCTCGTGGCTAGTCCTGTACGGCTCGATCAGAGAGCAGCCTTCGAAGAAAATGACCTTGTGCCCTGAATGTGGAGCTTCTGTTTTTGGTTCGGAGGCAGATTTAGAGATGTATTAACGTTTTTAAAACCGGACATTTGCCTTTAGAGAACTTGTTTTTCAATTTAGGGCCACATTTGATGGTAGCAGTGATCTCTAAATATCTGCAGGCCCTCATGGTACTACCAGTAAGTGTGCAACTTCAATTGACTCTTGCACAACACCTTTATCAAATAGATGCATATTTTAGAAAAGGAAATAAGAAGAGCTGAAGATGCTGTGTCCTAATGCAGATAAGGCCCTGAGGGAGGATGTAAAACATTAGAAATGTTCCCTAATGTGCTCTCTGGCTTCGAGATAAGTGATCAAAAGAGGAAGAGGGGTGGAGTGAAAGCAGATTAAAGATACGCCTGATTCTGACTCATTCTCCATATGGTGCAGTAATGCCAGCCCTCCACCCGCAGACCTACCTGGTCTGCTCCCAGACCTGCCTCAGGGCTCCTGCCTCTGTGTCTGTGGGCGTGGATGAGCAGTTACCTGTCTCATTATCCTCTCACAGCTTGCAAGTGCAGCATAGCTAAAGGCCAAAAAACAGGCTTCCTCCTCCTCTGTTTTAATTTAATCTTTCACAAAAGATAACCGGAAAGTGTTTATCAGAGTGCCTTCAAACCATGAACACAGGCTGAAGGAGATGCAATTAAAAGAACTGCATAGAATCTAAAGTATCTAATATTTGCTCTTGGTTATCTACTTTTTATTGTGTTGCCTCTTTTGATAGAAATATGATGTGGAGGAGAAACTAGACCTTCAAAAATCATTCAACAGTTTAATCAGTGTTATTGTGTAAAGGTTCAAGGCACTTAAAGACCAAGCATTAGAGATGGGATCAGGATGAGGTTCAGAACAATTATTGTCTTTTCTGAAAGAATCTGGTCGTGTGTTGGCACACAGTCAGAGAGTCCACATCATCATTTTCTTCATTGCTGCCCACTTGGCATGTCGATGGCCATTGGGTTCAACTGCTCAGAGGGAGAAGGTGCTCCTCTTCATTAAGCGTGGTTCTTAGGGTTGTTTGTTCATCTATTCCTTGAAGTTCCTCTAGTGTGGTCCAGCTTCTTCTCCGGTTAGAGATGTGACGTTCAGCTTTGGAAAGACGTTACAACATTGTTTTAAACCTTCATTCAGTTTGGTTCACTTTCACGTGTAAATGTTGTGTAAAATGGCCACAGACCACTTGTTGAGGCTGTAGCTCCAGTCTTCATTCCTGTCATCTGGCCCATTGTTGCACTATGACCTGGAAATACACAGCTGGCTTTGGGTACATAAATGATTCATTGTTTGGTCGTATTCTGTGGCAGAAATAAAGATAAAGCTGCATTTGGGCTTCGTCAGGTGACACTTGCATATTGACAAGTGATGTGTAACCATATTCTGCAAAGAATTGCAGAAATTAACCTGATTAGAGAAATGGAGGCTTGTGATGCTGGCAATGCAAATGTTAGCCACACTCTGCTGATATTTTCAGTGAATGCTACATTAGCCTTCTTACTATTGCGATATTCTGCCAAATTCAAGCCCCAATGCCCAATTTTTTGGAAAGCCTCCTCTGTTTAGGCCTTGTTTGGTTTTGTGAGATTTCACTGAACTCTGGTTTGGCTGGGAGTTAACCAAGACCTCGTTTTCAGGTGGAACTGAGTTTGGTTCATTGTTTGAGTTTTTTTTTGTTTTTTTTTTTTGTTTTTTTGTTACACAACCCTTAAACAATCAAACCCTCCAAAATAAAGAATACCATAGGCTTTTTGTTCTGGACCAAAGGTGTAAGGTGTGAAAGGGTCCTGCTGTCTGTCTTTGGGATGTGCTAGAAGACATTTCACAACATGGATCTCCTCAGTCCAGTGCCTTATGTCATCTGTTTTTTTACTTCTCTTTTTTTCTCTTCTTGATTTCATTGTTAAAGTAAGACCACAGTTTATCCGTTAACCAGCTCACTGTGCTACTCTGTGGTGTTTGCTTGTGTGATGATATTATGGGAGAGCTGTTACTGGAATTCAAACTTTATTAAAATCCAACTTTCATGACGTGTTTGCCGTTAATCCCTGGTATCAAGTGTGTTGCCCAACTGTCATCTCGTCTGAGTAAGGAGGCTAAAGGGAAGTGCTCCTGTCCTTCACAACCATCTTCTGTTTATGAGATCAACACCAGCCAGACAGAGGGGCAGACAGACAGACAGATGTAAGAGGTGACAGTTGTCAGGCCAGCAGCAGAAAAACACCCTTTGCATAATTCAGCTCTAACGGTCTGTGCAGGTATCCTGTCATTACACAACAGTCTGTATTATTATCACTCTGATCATTTGTGACAAACAGAGCCATCTGCTGTGAACATGTTTACAGCTTTACATTTAAGAAAAGACGTGAGAGAGTTATAAATTTGTCAGATATCATGCAAGGTAAAATCTCTAAAGAGAGAAACAGGTTTGGTTGAGGGGCAGACCATGATGGCAGGCAGATCAGACATTTTTATTTGGAGGTGGGAAACATTTATGTTTGTAAAAGGGTCTGAAAACAATACTGTGAAGCCAAAATCCTAAACCAGAAGAGAGCGAGAGGAGACTGCATGGAGATTTCAGAGAGGCATTAGTTTTCTGACAGACTGTAAGTTTTGATGTCTTTATTATACTTCGATAGAAAGGAAAATTTATGAGCAAAGACCAGTTTTTTTATCCAAATATTTTATAAATTGTTCACAATTATGTTAACATAGCATGTTCAGGACATTAACGTACATACATACATACATACAAATACTGCCTGTCCAAACAGAGACAAAAATGTTTTTTTTATCAAAGACATTCCCCGTTAAAGATGGCACCGTTTCAAGAAATGTGTCCTTCCACATCAAAACACTGAAAACACTGTAGTACATATGCCAGGCCTGTACATGGCACTGTAACACTGCTTGTGCTGCATTCCAGTTGTACTGGAGTCGGGATTTCCAAGTTCCGATTGTAAAATTTCATCGGGGACGCCCCCCGAGGTCGGAATTTTCTACTGGGAAGTCGGGGGATCCTCACCACCCCAGAGTTGAGAATCAAAGATGGCTGCCCCCAGTGTAAACAGTTATTAAGTTCCTGTAATATTCCATTTATTAGCACTTCTGATTAGTGTTCACCGCGCTAAATCAGCCGTATACATAGTATTGTGTGATGTTTATATATAGAAATACTGCTATAGTGTTATTTACATTCTTCATGTTGTATGTGCGAACTACAACGCAGGGCGTGCTAACAACGGCTAACAATAGCCTGGTGGATCAGCAAGTTTTTTTTACCGACTTTGTAACTAGAACGCTGATAACTCGGATATGACGTCATTCCCTCTCGCAGCAATACACCAAACACAGAGAAGACATGGAGCAACATCATGAGAAGTGTAAACAAACTCTGGCGTCGGCTGTTCCCTGTCCTCTTGTTTCTCACGGAGGAGGAGATTTTGCTGTTAAAGCCAAACAAGCTCAGGAGCTTCTGCAGCATTCTGCCATTGTTTCTGTTGTTGTCCAGGTTCACGTATGTGGTTTAAGCAAGAGATGGGCTGTGATGTCATTGATTTAAGAAGCTACATGTATTTGTTGTCCGTGCAGAAACACTTTGGCATTTTCAGATTTATCCACTCTGGGACCTGTCTTTAAACGGCTCATTTTCGGGCAACTGAAACGTCATATGTCCATGTGGACAAAATGCCTATACGATTTAAAACTTGAATTTGTCTCTGTGTGGACGGCTCCTCAGACTTGGAGAATATAAAGTGTTGTGGGTCTTAATTTGTCAGAAAGGTTGAGGGGAACTCTTGCTCAAAATACAAGAGAAACACATCTTTTAGACACTTTAGGTTGAATCCGAATGGTGTGCTTCAGATGCAGAAGTTTTAGGTGTGCCATCACCTCGCCCTTTTCTAGCTATGGAGGATCAGTTGTACGGCCAATAATGTGGAGATAGCTGTAAGCTCTGCCTGGTTTACAGACAACAGTCCCAAAAGATATGACTAAGGTCAGCTGGCTCTCGATTAAATCTGGACAGATGAAGCCTGTAGAGCACCTTAAATTATAATAATCCACACTGACCATGAAACCACCTTGTCTTGGACAGTTAGCTTGAAAAAAATCCTGGATCCAGATTCAGATCACCACCAAAATCAAATCAGCTTCAGAGGCAGTGTTAATTTTGTTGACTAATTATTTTCGTCATAGTTTTCGTCAACAAATAAAAACTAGACTAAATTGTTTGACAGAGACTTAGGGTCCGTCCCAATACTACCCCTTAGCCCTTGTCCTACCCCTTACCTCTCGGTTTTGTTCGTTCATGTCTAGTGAAGTGGTGTCCCATTTCTCCATAGGGCTAAGGGGAAGGGCTAAGACCAAGGGCCACACAGCCCTCGAAACGAAGACAGACCAGGATTTCACTTTAAACGAAGGGCTATGAGAATTTCCCATAATACACCGCGCCCGTCAACACGAAGCAGAATGGAGACCGAAGAAAGCGCTTAATTATAAGTAATTATTAATTCATCAAGTAAATATTAATCATGTTTTGAACTGTTGGTCGTATTTAAAAATTTCTCATTATAACGAGCCGTGGTTACGGCTATTGTCGCATCGGCCGACGTCACAGCTCTGGGTGATGACGTAGCGGGAATCGAGTGGCGTCTCGTTTCTCAGCAGTGGATTTCACCCCTTCCCCTTGGCCCTCGAAACAGAGGGCTAAGAGGAAGGGGGTAAGACGAAGGGGAAGGGCTAAGGGGTAGAACTAGGATTCACCCTTAATCCAATCAGACCTAATTTAGTCATGTAGAAAGTAGGGACAAGTTAGGAATATATCCAATCACAGCTACTTTGGTTGAGTGGAAAGGTTGGATGAGTTAAGAGGGACATCCAATCACAGCTGCCTTAGCTTGGTGGTGGTGGGATAAGTTGTGGAGCGATCCAATCAGAGCTCCTCTCTTTATGAATTGATATATTCATGTAGAGCAGGTTCACTGTTTGTTGTCAGTTCTGGTATTGTAACTGAGATGCTCTGCCAGGTAGCCTAAATAAAGGTGACTGCATTTCACACAAAAGTTCAATTTGTTTGTTTATTTATACATTCAGACTTTACTAGCATTCAATAAAGAGTTATTAGATGTTTCATTTTATTCAAGTGTGAAACATGACTTCAGAAATTCAAGGAAACATAAAAAATGCCTTACCCTTTACACTTCATATTTTGGTTGACTAAATTTACTGTAGATTTTGTCGACTAAATCTAAAACTAAAAGATATTTTCGGCAAAAGACTATAACTAAAACTAAATTAAAAAGTGCTGTCTAGAGGCAAGGGGTGAGGTGAAAAATAGTAAGATCAATGAGGAAGGACAAAGGAGATCCAGGATCAAGAGCAGTAAAGAAAGTAGAGCAGGAGACAATTCCTCGTTTATCAGACGGAGCACTAAGACCTCCCATGAGGCTTATTTCTACACTCACATGTAAGGAGGGTACCTGGGCTATAGCCTGCCTGGCACACAGATACCTGAAACTTCTTCAAAGCTCAGGTGAACCTCCCTCCTACTCCACACACAAGCCTGAGGCAGGTAACGCTGCTCCCTGTGTGACATAGTGTGACTGTCACTGAGGGTCCAGGAGGTTGAAAGGAATTACGTGTGTTCATATGAGGCTCCATCTATTGGAAAGAAAAATCCCACATCATGTTTCCACACAGCTGAAAGTAAAATAAGTTTCTTTGTTGATGTGTAGTGATAGCAATAACAGGCAAACAAAGAGCCAGCTGCAGGAACCTCAATGATAAGATAAAAAGTGTCAGCTATAAACAGTATATTTGATTAATGGAAGGACTTTCGGAAGTGCAGTAGCAAGGAAACAAACCACATCATCTCTGAGCCAACAACAACACGTTAGCCCACAGGAAGTCACAGATTAACACGTTGATTTATCGCTTTGACTCTTTGTTCAACGATCTGTCAATTACAGGAAGCAGTTCTCTCCCTCCGAGTTTCCTCCCAGTAGCTTCATGCCAATTCTTTGATGTTAATTTGACAAGCAGGATTAGACCAAAACGCACTTCCCACCACTCGTTTTAATGAGACTATCATTCTTAAAGCGGAAACTGGATCTATATTTAGTGTCTTGTGTTGGTGCCACTTATGCTATAACACTGTCAGACAGGCAGAGTGAAAGAGAGCGAGAATAAGTGGTAGCTGTGTCCTGGAATAATAGTAAAATGTAATTGTGCTAATCCAGCTGGAGCTATAGCAGCTTTAATGATTTAGTTGGGATTAAAAGACATGCCAAGGCTAATTGATCTGTGGTATCCATAGCAACTGCCTCCTATAGGGACCTAAGAGGGATTACTCTTACAAGCACACAGTCGAACACATAAGTGACCAAAAGTGTGTGGGCACCAAACATGAGAAAGCAATCTTAGCATTTTAACCCCTTAATAATGTAAATAACTCAAATCATGGACGAGTGCCTTGAAAAATGATTAATAAGTACAAGCAAAAGACTGAAACAACAAAAGTGCAGCATCAACCCAAAAATCCACAAGAGAGACCAGACAAATGACCCCAAACAACACAATCATTCAAGTAATCAATTTTTATTAGTACTGGGCCAAATCCCAACAAATGTTCACCTACAGGTGAGATGACAGCAGGAAGTGACTACTTGTACAGAGATTAGCATAGATGTTAACGGCTTCAGTAGCAGTTTAATCAGATCTGGACCACATTCAAAGCGTTTCTCTACAGAAAGATATTTCCACTCCACTGTTTACATGATTGGTGAGAGTTTCTCCACAAGGTGGCATTTGTATTTTACTGCCCGTCCACTACATCATCTGATTGGCCTGTAATGCATGTGATTGACGGAATGATCGTCCAATCACCTGCCTTTGAAAGGCTCTGCCCATTCACAAATACTTTCTATGTGCATTAGCCCAGAAGGACCAGTGAAACGTCAGGTTATCGGGCATCAGTGGAGCAGTCTGATAGTGCCCTTGGTCTGTAATTGGAGGGTTAAAGGTTCGAGTCCAGATCCAGCTGTCATATGAGTGAAGGTGAAAATGAATGTGATGTGACCTGCTTCAAGTAGTTAGAGACTGACTAATTTGACTGTCAAATTCACCGTGTGGGCAACTATTCATGGTCATGAAACTTTCTAATACATATCTTAAAATCATTTGCTCCAAAATCAGCTTGTGTTCTCTCTCCTTTACATTTATTTTTTAAAATGTCAACTTTTGCAGAGACAGGTTTCCTCCTTCAGACAGTTCTGACTATAAATTTAAAGGAATCCAGCATCAATAGTCTGTTGTAATGATTGTAGGCTGAGAACGGCCCTGTGAAAATGGATTTTTACATTTTTGCACTCAACATCATCACTTTGGAGACTAATAACTCAGAAACTAGAAGAGAAAGGCCTTCGAAATAACGCAGTAATAGATTTTACAGTCAGAAATCTTTGCAGATACTGGCATCCAAAAATGGCTGCACAGGAGCATAGGCAATTCTTGAGTGTCAAAAACAGGTGCAGCAGCCCTTTTTTGAAAGACCCATAGTTCAGAAACCCTTAAGATTTTCTATCTAAAACTTTGCAGGAGTTCATTAAACATGTAGAGGCACCAGCACAATTTTTTTAAGTCACCATGGGACCTCTATGGAGACTTAAAAGGGATAACTCTTACAAACACACAGTCGAACACATAGACTACTTTACCAAACATGAGATAGCAGTCTTAGCATTTTAACAACTTCATAATATAAAGAACTCAGTTCATGGATGAGTGCCTTTAAAAGTGATTACTTAGTACAAGCAAAAGACTCTGAAACAACAAAAGAGCAGCGAAAACCCAACAATCCTCAAGAGACCAAACAAATGAACCCAAATGACAGAATCATTCATTTCCATTTAGTTTATCAATTTTTATTTGTGTTGGGACAAACTATAACAAATACTAACGTTGCAGAGCAGCTGGATCAGCTTGATTCAATGTCTGGAATCAACTATGA
The DNA here is from genome assembly GCA_037902135.1 of Cetoscarus ocellatus. Taxonomy (NCBI): domain Eukaryota; kingdom Metazoa; phylum Chordata; class Actinopteri; order Labriformes; family Labridae; genus Cetoscarus; species Cetoscarus ocellatus. The sequence continues at coordinate 915,233 of JBAMNC010001034.1, forward strand.
TTACAGACGTGTATGTAGAGGCACCAACACAAATTTTTAAGTCACCATGGGACCTCTATAGAGACCTTAGAGGGATTACTCTTCAAGCACACAGTCTGAGTTTTCTCTGAGTTTATATGGAATGACCCCATTTTGACTTTGAATGAAATTTCACAAAAAGTTGGTCACAAAGTTGACACAAAGTTGTCTTACATATATTATGTGCGATGTTTCAAAATAGGTGGATAGTTGTAGCATAAAAATCAAAAACTAAACACATAATAAAACCATAAGTTCTGGGTCAATGTCTCTCCAGGAGCTCACCAAGCATGGAGAACTTAACCCACAGGTCTCTCCGTCTCAGTCGCTCTACCTGCTGTGATCTATGTCTCTCCGCCCCGGGGGAATACACAATCATCAGTCAGCGGATCCACCCATCCGCCCCTCTGTCGCGCCCAGGGGCCCCCCAGGCCACTCCTAACCCCAGAACGCTGCACCCTCCCTGGGCTGAAACTTGGCCGTGCTCCCTCTCTCCCCTCCCTGGAGCCTGAGCAGAGCCGCTGGCTTCGACTCGTCTTACAGGGCGTCGATTCAGCCTGAAATCAAACCCTGGTGAGAGAACAGAGGCCTGGATGGACGGACAGATAGATGGATGGACGGAGGGTGAGGTAGATATGCGGAGAGCAGGTTAACAGACGCATCCAGGCCAGGTTAGGAGAAAGGGAAGACGTCCACAGGGACAGGCAGGGATGAATGGAGGCTGGAAGTGTGTCATTTTCCTGCGGGAGGGGTGGGAGTAGTTTTGATCAGGCCTGAATCTGCTTCTGTATCTGGATTTTGACTAAATACCCAAATCTGTAGTGAAACAGCGCTGTGGGAAGGAGAGAGTGGAACAGGAGACTCTTCTACTTACCAGCTGTTGTTTCAGGGAACACACACACGAACACACACAACAGCGGTTACACGGAAAAATAAAGTTCTCCAGAACAGCACATATGGGAGACAGGGAGGGAGCACTCACATTAACATGCTGCTGCTTTGATAGACAGAAAAAACACAGAGATAAGGCTGCTCGATCTTGACAAACATTATAATCATTATTATTATTTTAAACGAGAAAAAACTCATATTGCATCGAGATTATTGATGAAAATTCATAAAAATTTTATTGATACCAATGCTAATAACGATTCTGCTCATTGATTGTGTTTGCAGACGCCGGTGTTAACAATACCAAACACATGACAATGATATTGGTGCAGAGACAAATGCTTCTGCAAACTGCTGATGTCTCCACTTTCTGATCATTTTGAAATTAAAGCACCAGTTTTGACCATTTCAGCTCCGCCAGCCATGATTTGTGACCGCTTCTGACGAGAGGGCGACGTCTGTGCTTTGCAAGGTTTGCAGAACAAAGTGTTAAGAATTGATAAGCAAATAGAGTAATGATATTTATTCCTTCAGGGAGCTGTTATCTGCTCTCAGCTGAAATTGGTTTTCGATTCCAATAAATTGTCACTGTCTTAAAATCTGTTTTGAATTAATTCATTAATATAAGATGACTAAGTCGAGGGAAAATGTGATAAACTGCTAAAACAATCTAAAGACATATTGATTTCACAAGATTAAATTGAAATGATTTAAATCATTTAAATAATTGAGAAAGTCTATTAATACATTTGATTTGTTACTTCTTTAAATTAACAATTTATTTAAAATGTGCATTAATGAGGCAATTGATTTTGAACCTTTTTAATGACAGCCTGATGCTTTTGTCAGTTTTCTTTGAGGTTATCAACCTACTACTGCAACTGTTGCTGCAACCCAATTGTGATCAATAAAAAAAGAAACAAAGCAAGTTAAGTTGTGTCCAGCGTTCTGTTGATCTCCAGGCCTCAAGCGAGTAGGGGAAGGCAATGATGCCGGGAAATAGGGAAAATTAACTTGACATCAACTCAACCATAAATTATTTATGAAATAAACATGTTTAATCCTTTTATATTTAACGGGCTGTAAAATGACAGACAGTGTCATAACTTTACAGAGGTTTTGCATTAGTAGTACTAGTAAAGCCAAAATATTCACTAGTAGTACTAGTAAAGTCTACTTGTGCACTAGCTGACCAAAATTGAGTACATATTCTCTTAATTTGAGTACTAGTAGAACTGAACTACGGTTGATATCACTGATATAAATTTTACGCCCAAACAGCTTTTCATAGCCAAGTACAGGGGAAATCAACAAGCAACAGGCACACGTCATTCTGTACAATAATGTAAGAAATATGAAAAAGGCAACGGACGATGTGTGGGTTCAAAGTGTGGACTGCACTGCACAATCACGTAAACGGGCGTGATGTTACAACACTGCATCACAGACTCTCTTGTAAGTGCAGGAAGACTGAAGGCCATTTTAAGCCACACCTACTCATGACTAGAAGATAACCAAAATGAGATAAATATGCTAGTAAGTCACTGGTCACCTCGACCATCTGAGTAGATCCAGAGTTTTGCTCTAAGTTGGGCATTTTGATATCAGGTCAGACCAGGACTGACTCATTTTTTAACCAGTCTTAAGTGGCCGATGGATGAGCTGCAGTTTTTGGCACTTCAGACTTGGCTTCATTTCAAACCCTGAAGGCTGCTGAATGGGATTTACCCACATCTGTTGGTTTTGCCTTTAATTTGTTCCCTTTTTTTATGTAATTAGACCTCAACAAAGACTATAAACTGCAGGGAACCGTCTAATCCAGGTGTCTCTGTGATGCTGACCTATGCATTAACAAACCCAAGTTTTAACTCAGACTGGGTGTTTAATATTATTAAATATAATACATGCTGGATAACAAGTAATTTGAATACCACGGTACATAAAAAGACATCCTGCTACATGTGGACAATTACATACAATTATGCTCGATTGTAGGTGGATAATTTAAGGCTAGCCTCCCAATATATCTGCCTCAGCTGCACAAAGATGATTTTTTTTTTTTTAAGCTTGTAAAATAAACCACAGTGTTCAGGTGTGTGGAGGCACTGACACCAAATGCAGCTAAGACTAACGAGGAGACTTACCTGTTAGAATGTGGATTATATTGTAAAGGATCAAGTAGAGCTGCTAAATTATGGAAAAAAACATGATCATAATTATTAAGCATGATGTTGAGATTTATAAACAGAATTATGGAAAGCTGTTTGGACCTCAAATTGATATCAGCGAGATAAACTGTAGTTCAGTTCTACTAGTACTCAAATTTGGGCTACATGTATTCAGTTTTGGTCAACTAGTGCGCAAGTAGACTTTACTAGTGAAGCAAAAAATGTCACTAGTATTAGTAATGTGGCAAATTATTGGGGCAAAGTGTTGGATAGAGTCCAGATGTTTGCTCAGATTGTTCTGAAAAGACATTCGAGAGGTTCAGAAGTTATGCTCTCAGGAACAACATGCTCAGGTCAGCCTACCCCAAAATGAGGGGCAATTATACATATGTTCTAGGAAGCCGCCCACCATCGGCACATTAGCAATAAATGTTTAAGTTATGTAAATGATTGTCAAAGAGGACTTTGGTCACCTATGGCCACGCAGTAAGAAATGACGGCGCTGAAAAACTTTAAAATTAGAGTAAACGTTTAGTCCGTCTGGCGAGAGCTGCTTGAAGTTGTATTCTCTGCTGTATCTTCAATAAAATAGGGATGATAGATTTCAGGAAAAGATCTAATTGTGATTTCAATTTCATTCACAATTTTCTTCAAATCAAGCTTCAGTGCAATATTCGCTGTGTTTACATTATAGACAACAGTAAGGAAATCAATAATCAAAGCACATAACACATTATACATCATCTAATATTGATGATAAATAATCTGATTTCATTATTTAAGTGATACTCCAACTTCTACTCCTAAAAAGAGGCTTTGTATTGTTGACCTGCTTACCAGCACTTCCGCGGTGGAGATGTGACGTTCATAAACGAGTCGACTCTTTTGAACAGCTCTTTGAAGTGAAAAATGAGAGCCGATTTGCTGTTGTGAGTAAAGCGTTCATTTGCGAGCCATTCTCAAATGCAAATTGCCTGCAAATTTGTAAAATACTATGTGTAAAATAGTTGACACAACAGATCCTGGGTCAGTCAGGAGCGCTGCAAAAAATTGCAACATGATCGCGTTGTCTGAAATTGTGATTTTGATACGAAAACGATAAATCTTTCAGCCCCACAATAAAACCCGCAGGAGACTGCAAGTTGGTGCTGTCTTCGTGTCGTTCATGTCTTCATTTTTGCATCTTGAAAAACTACAACAGTAGTAGACTGTTTTAAGTCTACTAGTACTACTAGTAGATTTAAAATGTTCACTACCACTACTTGCATGCCTTATGTGCTAATAAGGGGGCGGGAAAAAGCAAATTCAGGCTTCCTATTGGCTTGTGAAAATATTACAACCAATCTTTCTAGTAGTACTAGTCACCTCCACATGGCAGAGAGAGCTTGGCATGCAGCGCTGTGATTGTAAAATAACGATTACTCTGTTTTTGTGATTGTGGGGGATGTAATCATAATTGAAAGAAATGTATTTTTCAAAACAATTTGTTTGCTCAGTTGTTTGATTATAGCTTATCTTCTTGGGTGTTTCAGTTTATTTAACCTCAACACATTTAATATGGATATTGATTTTGAACTTCACTGTATTCATGTTTCTTGCATTTATGAGTACAAACCCTTCGTTTTTGATCCACGTGTAAGTGAAAAGACCTGAGTCATGATTGAAAAATTACCCAAAATCCCAGAGTTTGGTTTTCTGTGTACTTCATGAACGAGCAGCTTTCCTTTCTTCCTCCTGCTCTGCTCTATCCTCCTCTTTTCTTCTCTTTCCTCTCCTCTCCTCTCTTCATTTCAAGGATTCATCCAGAAGTTACCATGGAGGGAAATAAACTTTGAAGCTGTGCGACCTCAGGCACAGAGGAAAATGAGAGAGAGGGAGGAAAAACAGCAAGAAATGCAGGTGGATGAAGAAGGAGAGACTTGTTACTGAATGTTTCCATGCAACCATCAAGTGAATTTTACGCAAACTTTTGCAAAGTCCCAGAAAGTAAAATGTGAATTAGGCGTGCTTCCATCGGCCAGAGTTGAAGTTGATGAGAAGAAGGAATGGGTCTGATATGAGATGGAAAATGCAAAAGGCCCTTTGAGAAGTGAGAGTTGATGTATTTTTCTAAATAAAGCGCTAAACAACGTGTCCGTCCGTCTCTCCATCTGTAGCTTTGACTGAAATCTCCCGGCTCAGGGTTCAGGATTGGGTTTCCTGACATTAGCGGCCCCCGTGGCGGCTCAGAGGCTGCTGCTCTTTGAAGCTTCGGCGCTGCTGCTCCGGCTCATTTGGTAACAGGTTGGGAATGGGCCGCTGGCGAAAAATGAGACCCCGGTCGTCTTGGAAACAGGTCCCCCACCCACCTCACAGCCTGGTCTGGAGTGCATGTGCGGTGACATTTAGCCAGTTTCTCACCAGTGACACACGGAGGGTTAACAGGTACTAAGATTCTACTTAAACTTCGGAAAACTTCTGTGGTATTAGATTTTTTTAAGTTGAAGGTAAAACTTGAATTTTATCAAACACAGAGAAGCGAAAGCAGCTCCTTGAAAAGACTGAAGGTCGTTGGAGTACTTCCTCCTAAGTGCTGCAGGACTCTTAGACAGCTTTGGGTCCTGACCCCTCGTGTAGGAAACCTTTCTCTGGACATTTAGTTTCACTGTAAAGAGTTTGTTTCCCTCTGGTCTTTACTATGTCGTGGCAGGAAAGGTAGAAGGGCTAAATGTTACAGAGTGTTTAACGTGAGAGGGCTCTGATAGCTGACCTGCAGCAGCAGCAGGTATCAGCTTACCGCAGCTGGGAGCCTCCAGGTAAAACAGCATCCTGGGAAGAGCAGTAAACATGATTTCTGTAAACAAAACAGGGCAGCAATCTCATTAGTCAAACCCTAACAGGGAAAATGAAGTTATCTATCACAATGGGGGAAGTTGTGACTTGGAGCAACTTAAAGAAACAGCATCTTTAGTTTACTCAATCTTCTGATAGCATAAAACTGGAGGTTGAAATCATTTTTTTTTCTTTATTCTGTATATGCCCATCATGAATTTTGTTATGAGGCAAAAAGGATGAGCCTTACTTACATACTTACATTTAACATTCTTCCATAACTTAGTTGCCAGGTCAGCGTATTATAAGTGAATCGGTTGTCATCGTCCACTTAAAAGAGCTGTTCAAAAGACTCGACTCATTCGTGAACGTCACATCTCTCCCGAAAACCACCGCGGAAGTAGGTCAATAAAACAAAGCCTCTATGTGGGAGAAGAAGAAGATAATGTGAAGATAATAAAAGGATAATGTAACATAAAGGGGTAAAAAATGAGTCACAACAAACACACAGGACTGTTTAGAGTTTCTAAAGAATTTATCTGATAACTGTAGGCAGAGGCAGGCTAACACTACCCATTGACTCCCAGTGTTTGAGCTAAGCTAACTAACGGTGGGCGGGCCTTGTCTGTCTCCTCCTGGTGTCTACCTGCTTGTCATGGACTCTGAGTGAGGCAAGACACGAAAACAACAAAAATGTTCGAGTGTTTCTTTAAAAATATCAACGGGATATGTATAAAGCAAAAAAATTACTTCAAGATAAGAACAGAAAGGTAGGAAACATGAGAAAAAAGCTAAAACTGGAAAAAAAATCCAACAAACCAGCTAAAACTGGAGAGCTACTGGAGAGGCAGCTATTTCCCAAGGCGCCATGGCAACAACAACAATTACTTATTACCATAATGGTAATTATATGGCTTATTTTTCATGTATAACTTTTGGATGTTTTCATTTTTATTACAAAGTTATCCAGTCTGCACCTTAAGTAGACCTTGCAGGGGTGCCCAGTGTTAGCTTTGGCATCCTTTTTTTAAGCATAATGGTTTTCTGATTTATTTAATGAGCTAAACTTCCGCTGGGAGTCGTCTTTACTTTGTGCTTGAGTGTTTGGTGCCACTTTGTCCTTCAGCACTTTCAGTTTAAATTAAGTTCTTCTGCAGACTAAGCAGTTAATTATAGCCATAACTAATTATCAGCTGGCTGTGTCACTCAGACGATAAGACTGTACTCAGGTGGTGCCGGGCATAATCAAAAACATTTTTTTAACCGCAAACAGCCTCTCTTAGCTGTAATCAAGCCGAGAGCCATCTGATGCAAAGTAGTTTATATTTCAGTCTATATGCCGTGCGCTCCTCTTAATGCTTCAGATTCTACTTCTTTCCTCTTGTTTTACCTCCTCACTGTTCATCTCTCCCTCTCTGTCTCCCTCCTCGCCGCTGATTAAGAACACAACCTGTTGTTGTCGCCACTCTTTCTTGATTACCTGCTGCTATTTTTTTTATCCCTTCATCTTCCTCCTCCTCATCTCCGTCTCTTTTTGGCCTAGCTGCTTGCTCAACCACACAGCGCAGGTACACGTGTGTGTGCGTGATTGTGTGTGTGGCGGTGCGCGGCGGCCTAACGAGTTTGATAGCTGTCACCTGATCTCGGTGATGAGGGTTGCTGTAGTAGCGAGCGGAGCAGGAGCGAGAGGAGAGTTAGGTTTCTCCGCTGTAATTAGTTTTCCCAGCCTCTAATTATACCAGACGGAATTACAAGCCTGATTGACTGTCATTTAAGCATTTTAATTCACAGAATTACCCTTTTTTCTCTTTAAAAAAGAGGGAGAGTTGTTGTTTTGACAGGCAGGCGTGTTGGGATGGAACTAGCAGAGTGCAGCCCATACCCATACAAACTACTACTGGTAGATTGTGTTTTACAGCACATTGAGATTAATATACAGGGCTGGTAAACATACTCAGATTCATAACAGCCCTAGACAGTTATTATGTACTTTTATAAAATCTCAATATGGCCCATTGCTTTTCAAAAATCCCAGGAGATGTCATAATTATTTTAGGCCAAACATGAGTCAAATTAAGAGTTTGACAAGTTAGTCGACTTTGCTGTTGTGTGATGGCTCATGTGTACTCAATAACAACTATACTTTTTCTAAATTATTTTGAAATAATCTCACTTGGAGCCTTTCGCTCAATGCTGATGAATAAACAGCGTAAGACCTTTGAACAGTGCCTGTGCTTCTGAATTGTTATTTGTATTAAAGCCTCTGCACTTCATTTCAAGACACAAAAACTTAATGTATGTTGTCACCTTTCAATTATGTTTCATGTCATGTGCTGTTGACCTCTTGGCCAGATCACCCTTGTGAAAGAGATCTTGATCTCAGTGGGTTTTTATTTCGTTAAATAATAAAATTAATTAGTTAATAAAAATATATATACAATGTCGCAGCACCTGTTGTTAAAAATTTAATTCTATGCTCTTTTTCCCCTTGTAAAAAGTCCATCAATTTCTTAAACTGAACATGCAAGGAAACTGGTGTATAATGCTTTATTTTGACGTGGTTGACTTAGAGACTTGTCAATACACCAATCTCTATAGCTGCGTTTCCACCAGGAAGTCTGGTTTAGTTCGACTTGGTAAAGCACGCATTCATTGGTATAAAGGAGGAAACATACCCAAATAACTGACCCATGCTGTCCCACTTTTTTGCACCCCTCTAAAGCGTACCAAACAGACCCCAAAAGGTGGAGCAAAAAGCGCTGTAGTTGTTGATTGTTCACAGAAACTGTCAATACTCGTGCTCTTCACTAACATCTGTGCTATCAAATCGCTTCACAGTGTCACGTGACTGTGATGTCCAGTGTTAATTTTGACTGCACTTTTTAATTTAGTTTGAGTTTTTGTCTTTTGCCTAAAATATATTTTACTTTTAATCATCATTAAGTCGTCTAAATTGATTTCATTTTAGTCTAGTTTTAGTTGATGAAATTTCACAGCATTTTAGTCTACTGTAAATTTAGTTGACTAAAATATGAAGTGTAAAGGGTAAGGCATTTTTATGTTTCCTTGAATTTCTGAAGTCATGTCTTACACTTGGATAAAATCAAACATCTAATAACCCTTTACTGAATGCTAGTAAAGTCTGAATGTATAAATGAACAGAAACAAATTGAACTTTTGTGTGAAATGCAGTCACCTTTATTTAGGCTACCTGGCAGAGCATCTCAGTTACAATACCAGAACTGACAACAAACAGTGAACCTGCTCTACATGAATATATCAATTCATAAAGAGAGGAGCTCTGATTGGATCGCTCCACAACTTATCCCACCACCACCAAGCTAAGGCAGCTGTGATTGGATATATTCCTAACTTGTCTCTACTTTCTACATGACCAGATTAGGTCTGATTGGATTAAGTCTGTCAAACATTTTAGTTTTATTTTTGTGGATGTGCACTTGTTTTTATTAGTTACTGTCTAGTTTTTGTTAGGGATAAAAGGTTGTTGACTAAAACTATGATGAAGCCTCAACCTGTTGTTGTCGCCACTCTTGGCTCCTGGCTCACATCCCCGCCCTCAAGTGAAGTCACAGCTGGCAGCGGAAACACAAACAAGATCAGAATTTAGCACTTGAAAGTGCACTGAAATGTGCTGAAGGAGGCATATTAGCCGAACAAAGTTTCTCCCTCAGCGCTGAAAGTGAAAGTAAATAATTTCACTCACTGAAATAGATGAAATAGCTCTACAATCTCCACCATGATATACAAATTAAGGAGCTGTTGAATGAGAAAAATCAAAGAAAACTAAGAAAATCCCTTCTACACCTTGTCAGAATTTCTTGGTCTTCACTCCTTGTCTGTATCGATGCAAGCAATGGAGAGGAAAATTTAAATGGGGCAATGAGGCGTAACATCACCCAGTGTGGCACTGCATCGCTCTCAGGCAGTTATTGTTTTCTGAAAGCATTACATGATAAAGAGAAGGCCTACATTCAGCCCATGTTTTCATAAAGATAAACCAGGATCATAAATCAAAAACTGTGACATGTTTTATTATTGTATTAAAGCTTACATGATTGTCTTGTAAAACCTAAAAGTTTAACAAACATACTGAAACATAAAAACCCTGATTGTACATTCAAAAGCAAACATCTCCACCTCATAGATCAGTTCTTCCTCTGCTCCTCTCCTCTTAACCCTGGACGCTGTGTTGTTTTAACCCTCATCTTTAATTCATCCCGAGCGAGCAGCCTGCACTCAGAGCAGATTAGAGGAGCCAAGAGGAGACATGGATCCTCATTTAGTTTCCCTTCTCTTATAATCTTGTTTTTCCCCTCTTCTGTCTGTCATGAGTGGTTTCTATAGGGCTCTGGACACTTTATTTGACACTTCTTCTCTCTTGTTGGCGCGAACAGACTACACCAGCACATCCTTGTAGGTAAGGCCAGGTTAAGAGTAGAGAAGTGTTACTATACTTGATTTAAAAATCTGTTAACAGTCTTAAACAAACAGCTAGTAGCTCTACGGATGCAGCAATTCTCAATAAAATTGTGGTATTTTTCATTTTTTGTTGTTGGACTGTTTTCTCCATAATTGCGATGCTGCCATCGAGCCAAGGAATTGGGCCTAGATATCGCACTGTGCTTTGAGAGAAGAGGCAGCAATATGCACCCACACTTGAAATATGAAGGACCTTCATTCTTCTAATCTGAGATCAAGTAAGCGGAAAGATAGTGTGGGATTTGCCAAACCTGAAGTCAATATGTAGGCTTGTGGGCTCTGTTATATGGCATTATTACCACTTATGCATTCTTCAGGCTTTGGAGGTGGAACATTAACTCTAAGAACATCAGCACAGTGCATGCAATCAAGCAGAATATGTCTTTTAACCACGATCTTGAATAAAAAGTTTTGTTGGTTAAACAATGTACTTCAGTCTGTCTGGATAACTGCTAAAAACACATCTGAGGATCCTTATTGAGCCCTAACTAGTAGAAACTGATGGTTATATTATGATGTGTTCACTGACAGCTCAGAAAAATAGCAATTAGAGGAGAAATCATGTTGCGTTTAAATACAACCCCAAGAAAAGGAAAATTAAGTGTTTGCCTCAAAACACTGATACAGTTGTACTTGAAGAAAGTTGCTTGACAGTTGCATTATTGTCCATCGTATTTATTTGTGCAATAGACCTCAAGCAACCCCACTTAAAAAAACCCTGAAATATCCCTTTAAGTTTATAATCAAAAAGAAAATTTGCTGGCTTTATCTGAAAATGTTATTATTTAGACCCATTCAAACCAAGGTAAATAAAAAAGCCATAAACCCATTAATAAAAGTCTTCTGTTTGGAGTGCATAAGTCGACTGGATGAGGACAATGTAACGTCTTTAAATCTTTTTCCTCATCATCATCATTTTGTTTCTTTAAAGCCAGAGACAGATTAGAAGTGTTTATGGGCTGCTAATCCCAAAGATAAAAGTTGGTATTGTTATTCTGGTTGTGCTGAGGTCAAAAATATAATAAAACAGGCATCATAATAAGCTCTGAGTTTTCTTTGATTGCACTTGAGGACATGGAGACCAGAAGCTTTTGGTGTCTTTGGTATAGGACCTTCATTTTGGACGTCTATCAGCAGCTTTGGTTACATTCACATCATGGAAATCTCATGACAGACAGCTAGAGACTAATCTAAAGGCCAAAGGTTTCCATCAGCCGGACACATGGTGTGATTATCCATCTGCTCTGTGAAGCTTGATCAAGCTGGAATATTGGCTGATAGACTTCGTATCGTATATTGAACATTTGATACCAACAAAACACTCACGCGCCGGTAACCTGACACTGCTCCTCATATCAGGTGTGATTCCCGTCAACACACCGGTGTGGCGGGTGAGTCAGCTCCCTGTGCCTCTGCCCGAGGGCCGTCACTGATGTTCGAAACAGAGAGGACGGCGACAGACGACTCTGTTCAGCCAAAACAGAGAACCGGTCCAACAGGGAGAAGCACGGCTGATCAGCTCTGACTTTGATTTGATAAACTGGATCACCTCTTTAACTACAGCTCTGCAGCTTGATGACATATTCAGAATTTAACATGTTATTATTATTGTTATTTATTTTGGTAGTTATTTGTTCATATTGATGACCTTTACAGCATTTTTGAAACCTTTTCTTTCCCTCTTGATTTCTGAAATCTTAAAAATATCAAAATAAATCAGGTAAGCAGAAGAAAACACTAAAACAGAGGGAAAAGTTCACAACCTTCAGGGATGGCTAATTCTGATTTATTCACCTTTATTATTTTTTATATAGTTTATGTGATTTCCAATATAATATGTCATATGTAACCACTCCTAGAAATCCTGTTTTAATTTTTTTTTTTTAAATTCTACACCACTTATACTGAGCCTCTCAGTTGATCCAGTTGATTATAATCCAAATACTGTAAATATATTTATTCATTTATTATTTTAATTTGTAACACGCATGCTCAGTACATTTAAAGGCAACGCATTAAAGGATGAAGAGACAGCAGCTCACTCAAAAGAGGAGAAAAAACAGCTAAAAAAACCAAAAGGCAGTACATAAAAAAATCAGAATAGCTTTTCATTTTGATGACATTTTCAGCATTTACCATGTTATTCATTTTATTTATTTTGCTATTTATTTATTTAAATTGTTGATGTTCACAGCATTTCTTAAAACTTGAAAAAATGTCAAAATAAAAAAGGAAAGCAGTGAAAAAAAACTATAACAGAGGGAACAGTTCAAGGCCTACAGAGATGACTACTTTGACTGATTTTCTGATTACTAATTTTTTTATAAAGTTTATGTGATGTCCAATGTAATTTGTCATATATTAACACTCCTAGAAAGCTTTTTTTTTGTTAATTTTTTTACACCATCTATATTGAGGCTTTCAGTTTTGCAGTTAATCATATTCCAAATATTATAAATATATTCATTTATTTATTTATTTTTACTTTTTTTCCCAAGTGTGTAACACTCTTGCAGTACACATGAAGGTAATCCACTAACAGATACACAAATGTATAACAGATGCATCAAAGAGGGAGGGCCTTACACTTTACCTCGAAGGTTGGCCCACACTTTAAGTTATATCTTTACCCTGCGTTGCATCTGTTTCAGGTGGTGCAACACCTCAAACTTTAGTGGAGCATGAACTCCATCATAATCAAGAACTTCTGTTTAATCAAGGCTACGTTTGAACTTATGCACAGGTGCTGCAACACGGCTTCCTCCCACAGTCCAAAACATGCTCATTAGGTTGATTAGTGACTCCAAAATTGCTCTTAGGTATGAGTGTGAGAATGAATGATTATTTGTCTTTCTATGTGGCCCTGGGATTGGCTGGCTGCCAGTTCAGGGTGTACTATGCCTCATTCTCAATGTCAGCTGCAAAAGGGATCAAGAGTATAGATGATGAATGGACGGACAGATTTCACAGCAGTAGGACAGAAATTCAGTTCAGCATTTCAACAGTTTGGCTCTTTTTAGCCTTTTTGAAGCCGTCAAACTTCAAACTTCTCCTAAACATCGTTGGGTGCTGCAGGCCTGAGTGATATGAGTGTGTGTGTCTTTTGCCTTCGTCTTGCCTCCTTTAGTGACCTGAGAACTCGCTGATCTTATTAGTAATCCTTCTGTCTGAACTGAGCGCGCTCAGTAGAGCTCTTACCCTCCTTTCTCCTCTCCTTTTGCCTTATTGTCTTTTATTTCAATCTCCTCCTCTTCTGTTTTTCTTTTGTTTTCTTTTTCCTGCTCTCTGCTTCAATCCTCTTCATCCCGTCTTCCTCTTGTCTCTGCCTCTGCTGCTCATTTCTGTCTTGTTGTCTCGCTCTCTGTCTGTCCCCTATCTCTCTCTCAGTCTGTCTCTCATTGGCTCTCCCAGCAGACTTTCAGCCTCTGATAGAGCAGCAGCCCCTCAACCGATTAACTCTGCAATCCCTTAATAACAATCTCATTCCCTCTATCCCTCCCTCTGTCTCTCTCTGAAGCCCTCCCAGTTCATTTGACCACTTTATTCCAACCTCCCATTCATGAGGCTCAGATCACACAAGGGGCTGTAATGACAGCACATTTATTAATTAATTGCATGTGTAATTGCTAAAATTAAGTTTTGGAAAGTTGGTAATGATGTGAGGAATTACAGGGATGGAAGGAGGGGACGAGCTTTGAAGACAAGCCTCCTCAAGTTCTTTGGGGAGGATGGAGGGTGGGGGTGCGGATGGATGGATAGAAAGGGAGAGATAGAGGAAGAAAGGAGGAGAGGGAGGGGCGGGAGAGGAGTAATCCAGGAGGAGAGCGCCACTGCAGGGCTGATCAGAGTTTTGTCTCTGGGCTAATCTCTTCTTCTGAAGTGGTGTCATGGCCGTCACTCCGTTCCTCCCGTCAGTCTGTCGGTCCGTCCGTCGCGCGGCGGCAAATTCCCCCATTGATTCATACTGGGCCACTTTAATTAACTTCCTCCCTGAGATAATGGCGAGCTCAGAGGAATCTGCTCGCCGCGAAAAAAAAACTGAGAAAACTTTTCCCCACGTCTCCGGGATGGCTGAGGCGGCCCCCGTTCAGCTGCAGCGTAATTTATTTCGTTTTATTGTCAAGACTTTGTCCGAAAAATGAGATTTGAACATGAGCAGCAAATTGTTTATTGTCTGGGGTATTCGGGAGCAGATGTGGGTTCTGAGACGATAGGAAGAGAGTCCATTATGTGTCGAGTGTGTAATTTCACTGGACGGACGCTCGGATGGGAAAAACGTCCTTGGAGGGATAAATGGTTTATCAGACACGTGAACTGTCGAGGAGGGGGGCGGGAGGGAAAGAGAAAGTGGATGAAAGGAGGTGTCAATAGAGCAGTTTATACTCAGACGTATGTTTGTACTTCTCAAAGAGGTAAATTGGTGAGTCCATACGTCCTTTCATTTAGCTCAGTTGGCCACAAAGTTTTATAATGTCTGGAGTGTAATTGCAAAATGTGAGTATGCTGACGGAGAGGACAGAGAATAAAAACCAAAGCCTCGGCCATTCACTTGTTGAATGAAGCCTCTTAAAGCCAACAGTTCATCTCAGCACTGACTTCTGTAGATTCTTGGCTCTCTTCTTGAACATTTTCTCAGTGATAAACTCACTGCAGAGATGTCCTGATTTGGATTGATGACCCTCAGTCCTGATCTGTTAATTACCTTTACCTGTACAAGTGGTTTTTGAACTTTTTTGCTCCAGGCACTCCTAAGATTGGGCTGAAATCTCAAGGCTGTACAGATTTCTATAATGAAAAGTAGCTTCCTAACAAGTGTGACTGAACCTTTTCAGTCTTTATTGATTAATGTGGATATCTTATGAGGTATAAATATAACAATGTCTCGTTGCAGCACTTTTGAATTGAGCGGTCCAGCTGTTTTTGTTCTCTGATAATAAAATGTTTCTACACTGATAACATGTTAGCCAACCGTAAACTGATGAAAACAATGTGTGACAAGAAGATCGGTATAAATTCTGACTGAATGAATCGCCAAGCTCTATGTGTTAGTGCCTAAAGAACTTGTGAACACGACGACATGACCAGCCTCTTCAAGGAAGTTTCTGAATAGTTTCTGGCTGGAGTCTTGAGATGTATGGCTCTCATCTGCCAAAAGCGAGGTACACACATATAGATTATAGGACTTTCCCCCTTCCTGACCAAGGACAACAAACTCCAGATTATCTTCTGTTTTATAAGATTATCCTATCAGATTATCCTGTGGTCTGAGGTGTGTAAAGAGTGAATTTGTCCTGATAATCGGCTCTGAAATGGGTCGGGGCCGACAATCATAAATATTAAACTTGTTCAATATTTACAACCAAAAGTCTTTGTGTGTGGGGGAGAGTTGATGACTTCAGAGTCATGTCTCCGTGAATTGTGAGGTGAATGTAGCCAATCAAGAAGCGAGCTGACTGAGGAACAAGGAAGCAGGTGTAAACTAAAAAAGCACTCAGAGAGCACAGACCTCTGCCAAGCAGCTTCAGTCCACTTTGGCGAAATGGTCTATCTCGCAATGTTAAAGAATCCTTTAAAAAATTCCTGGATCCAGACGGTGATGCGGATCAGTCCCAAAATCTAATAATTTCATCCTTATCCCGTTCCACACATTTCCTGAAAATTTCGTCCAAATCTGTCCATAACTTTCCAAGTTACTTTAACCACAAACAGACAAACAAACAAACTAACCAACGCCGGCAAAAACACAACCTCCTTCGCAGAGGTAATAAAACAAGCATGGCCGACCTTAAACATAAAGTTCAGTGCACCTAATAAATGGAGGACCAGCTCACGTGTCCAGGATTTTTCCATGGTCTTTTCTTGTTTTTAGTTCAGGATTTTTCTGTCAAAAATACTCCCAAGACCACCATCATTCCCTCTTCTCATATGTCCTCTCCCATGTTGTATGTTGTGTTTTCCAGTTGTTGCTATGTTTCTTCTTCTTTGTTTTTGTTAGATCACTTTTGATCAGATTTCTGTCTTGGAGGACTAGATCCTACATCAGTGGTGGGACAGAATGGTTATGTGTGTGGTGTGCTGTGTTGAGATTATCAGAGCACACCACAAACAGAACAATCGAAACTGTTGAATGCCTGATTTTTTATCTTTATGTGTGGGGTCTCTAACAGATAAAACATCTCTTCTGGTTTAAAAAATCCTTATGTGTGTACCCCACTTAAAACACAGCCATTACCTTAATGACTACTCTTGGACAATAGCCTCTTAGCATCCTGCTGAGGTACCAACAAAAATATTGTTATTCAACACTAAATCAGCAACCTCAAATTTTTCCTGTTTCGCAGTCACGTCTCTGTACAGCCTTCATAGCACCAACTGTACACTGATTACGTTAGCATTTTACTTGATAATCGAGCAGCTTAAGGAGATAAAGACCAAAACAAAGCCATATGAGGTTTGGAGATTGAGTTACATACACCACATCACACAGTAGGGCTGACAGATTTATTGTTTTCGGATCAAAATCACAATTTCAGACAACGCCATCACATGATCGCAAAAGCTGCAATTTGCAGTGCTCCTGACTGACACAGGATCTGTTGTGTCAACTATTTTACACATACTATTTTACAAATTTGCAGGTAATTTGAATTTAAGAAAAGCTCGCAATTGAACGGTTTACTCACAACAACAAACCTGCTCTCATTCACTTAAAAGAGCAGTTCAAAAACAGTCGAGTCATCCGCCAACGTCACATCTCCAACGCGGAAGTGCTGGTAAGCAGGTCAACAACACAAAGCCTCTGTGCTTTTTATCACTGATTTCCTTACTGTTGTCTATGCTGTAAACATAGTGAATATTGCACTGAAGCTTCATTTGAAGAAAATCAGGAATCAAATTCAAATCGCAATATCGTCCAGAAAAATCTCAATTAGATCTTTTCCTGAAGTGGTTCAGCCTTACCACACAGTAAACCCATCAACCCACCCGTCAAAGGGTTGTGACGGCATTGTGTTGAATTTTGCTTGTTTCCCAAAATTTGCAAAACTAGAGTCAAACATTCTGTCAAGTTCTTTTGAGCACTGAGTTCTTGTTCCGTGTATTTGACGTTATCTATCTGCATTCATCTCTCAAGGTTGTTTCTGGCTTGTTGCCTAATTCGTCCGGCGGGCCATGAATGACCCTCAAGTCAGACGGGTCTATATGAGGTTAATGATAGCTGCTCAGTCTCGTTTTACCAGTAAGAGCAGGTCTGAAAGGTCCGCAGGTCCAGAACGACTGAACATCTCCTCATCTCCTCCACCTGTCTGAGAGGCACAAAGAGGGGGCAGCTAATCCATGGCGGTGTAGAGGGTGTGTGGGGGGGAGTAAACCCAGCCAGCCACTCCGATGTGAGGGCTTGTGATAGCGGAGACACTTGATCACATTTATCTGCAGTTTACACCTTCCTGTCTTGATCTCTGAGCTATACAGAGGATCACCTTTCCTGCTCAAAGAAAGAAAGCAAGCAAGCGAGCGAGGGGCTGAGAGCTGGAGGTGGAGGGAGGGGATGGATGGAGGGAGGGGAAAGAGGCCAGGGTCCTCTGTGTGAATGCTGCTCGGGTTGTAAAGCGAGCTAAGCGATGACAGCTAAATGCGCTAATTTTCTGCCGGGGCTCGAGCTTTGTCTCACGGGGAGGGCTCAGCCGCAGAGCTGTGACATCGAGGAGAGGACGATAAACTTTTTATTCCAGAGATCTCAATGATCCAGTGAAGAGTTTGGTGAATTAACTTTGGGATGCACTTTGGCAAGTTTTAAAAAAAAAATAGTCTCTTGAATTCACAAAATGTGGGATTTTTGCACTGAAATGTCAAAATTAACTTCAGGATGACTGATACTTTGTGTATACATATTTTTGGTCAATTACTTTTATTACAGGGGCTGTCTTTTATACTCAGTACCCAAATATATCTGCTCGAACTTGGGGTTTAAAGTCAAAATACACATTCAAATAGTTTTTGTACTGTTTATTCCTGTAGTACCTCGAGTGTCCACTTGAGGTTGGCTGTAGTAACCTGACA
Source organism: Cetoscarus ocellatus (assembly GCA_037902135.1). Lineage (NCBI taxonomy): Eukaryota > Metazoa > Chordata > Actinopteri > Labriformes > Labridae > Cetoscarus > Cetoscarus ocellatus. Next base: position 933,679 of record JBAMNC010001034.1, read on the forward strand.
TCGAAATACCTGTGTGGGGGGAAAAATACTATTTTTACAGCTTTAACTAACATCTTTGCAGCCTGGTTCAAAAAATGGCTTGCAAAACTGTGTTCAGTGTTAAATCATCAAACACGAAGCATGGCATTTAAAAGTTCCACCAAGTTTAGTTTGTTTTGGTAATTCTCTGGTCCCACTTTTTGGCACCCCTATGAAGAGGTGCCGAGTGTCCCAAACCGACCCTTAAAGGTGGAGCTAAAAGTGCTGCAGTCTGTTGATTGGTCACAAAAATTGTCAGCTCTCATGTGACAGCAGCAAAAACAAAAACATAAGCTCGCCATGTTCAAATAAGTCATTGATTTAGAGCGATTGTCCATGGATTTGCCCTCCATTGTTGCTTTTTGTTTACACAGTGTCGCAGGGCTGTGAGGTTCTGAATTTATGTGACCAGCGTGACTCTCTCCTCCCAGCTTTTCATTACCGTGCTTTTGTATAAACACTCCATAAAAAGGATCTTTGTCTTGATCAAGAGACCCTGGAAGAAGAGTTTGTGTATCATGCACTAAAATGTTAGTCAGATTATTGATTCCTCTTATAAGCTGTTTTATTGAACAGTTAATGCATCACTTTATCTTCTAAAACAATCCAACACTTTTTAAACAAATGTTATAAAACAGTGTGTGCAGACCCAAGAATCAAACTACAGAAAAGAATGATCAGAATAATCAATAAAGTTGAATATCTGGAACCCACTAATCAGTTTTCCATTGGATCTTTTATATGTATTAAATTAAAAGTCATTGTTTATGTAAAAACACTGGAGATATTTTTTTGTGCAGTAAATAATACTCTTCCTGCTTGTCTTCAAACATTTTTAAACTAAGAGAAGATATCATTTAAACATACAAGAAAAGTTAAAATAGATATTAAATATGGATGAGTTTCAATTTTGAGGATACAGTTTTGGAATGACCTCGGTGATGAATTTAAATGTCAAAATCTATTAAAGTTCAGAAAAACCTTAAAGCAGGGGTGTCCAAACTTTTTACATTGAGGGCCGCATAAAGAAGAATACATGGACGACTGAGCCACTTGCTGCACCTCATTTTTAGTGTATTTAACTTAAGGTTTTAGGGTTTAGGGGTGGGTTATCACCTGTCAAGGAGCCCTTACAACCCTGGCCTATCACTGGATTCACATCTCGTCAGGGTGAGAATGACCTTCTGAGCAGCACAGATAGGACACACTGACGGCTCATCTTCACTGTCAGACACAAAACAAGAGTAAACTGCAAGAATGTTGGTGTTTGAAGATGCAATATACTTCATAAATGAGACCTTGTGACAAAGTAAATATGGCAGAAAATGTGCATGATTGGTAGTATTTGCTGCTGTAATCGAAATGTCTTTATTCATTCAACTGTTTTTTCAGGGGCCAATTCAAGATGGGCAGCAGGCCCCATTTGGCCCCCGGGCCATAGTTTGGACATCTCTGCCTCAAAGCATTACTTAATTAATGCCAATGAGGCATAACAATATTCCAGTATTATAATTTAAAGAAGGATGTCTTATATGTTCTTTTCCTTGTAGGTCAAATTTATTTTGGATTGTTCAGGAGAGGCAAAAATAAGCCACAAGCTTCAGCCTGTACCTTTTTTGGTAATTGACAAGGTTCAGTTAAAGGGGATATATTATACAAACATCACTTTTTAAAGGCTTTTGAACGCATTTGTGGGTATTTGGCCTTCCTCCCAGCCCAAAACCTGTTATAGTAGACAACAAAACCTGTATTTAGCAGGCTGCATACACTCATGGTATTAGGTGAGCTGTTGAGTATGTGGATATACTGTTACGTAACAAGCATTTTATTTGCATAAGCCTACGTCTACCTGAGTATCCCCACCCCCTGGCTTGAGAAATTTCTGTGTGAAGTGCAGCCATATTGTTTACATTCTTAGCGAAGATTGGCGTACGCCATGTCCCAACGCAAAACCTATCACTGCTCGGTTGCTGGCTGTAAACAGCCACATATATCCACACATATAGTGGATTAATTTTGTTTTTGAAGGGAATGAGCAGCTACAGTCGGCTAAAACCTGTATGTGTGTGCCAGTCACTTCACGTCAGACTGCTTCTTCAGCTTCAGTCATTTCAAGAAAGGACTGGGAACTAGACTTTTCCTGAATCAGAGCTCGGTACCAAGAATCCATCGCCAAACCTGATGATGGAAATGTGAGTATTTTAATGCTGTGTAGTATTTATTTTGCTCAATGCTACGAGCTAATGCTAACAGCAGGGGGAAGTGAACCAGAGGTAACTTCACAACATGTTCGTCAATGTTCACGTTACTTGTTGAAAGTCTGAAGGATAAACTTCAGTGTATGAACAATCCTACATTAGCCAAGAGGAGTTTAACAGTTGGCTGAATACAATCAGTACCTTAACCACCCCGTTACCCCTCTGTTTCTGCTGACGTTAGCCCAGAAGGTAGGCTATGTTGCAGCTGTGTCTCACTGCAGTGACTAGGCCGAGGTTAGCATGTTGCGCGTTAGCCTGTGATGTTTGGGTGAAATGAGCTTCTCTTGTTATCTGGTTACCGGCATGAATTTGCGGTTCGTGTGTATTCAGGACTGTAAGTGGCGCATAGCTGGAGTGGCAGTGCACTCCGCTTCGCTCAAGATGCCCTGTAGGTCTATCGTGAATTGTTGTATGTACGCTGCTCTGCTCTAGCTCGTTAGCATATGAAGGCGACTGCCCTCAAAACCAGCCGTTCTGGTCTTCTTGGACCAAAGCATGTTACTAATGTTTCATGAAGACATCAAGAATCCATGTTAAACTGCAGAAAAGGAGCAAAATATGGGACCTTTCAGTAATTGTATTCTTTGTTTGTTCTTAGTATTTATGTTTCCGAAATAAACATATTCATTCATTCATTCAACACAGTTTTGTGAAAGAGATGAAAATATAAAATCTCAGCAAAGTCATTTGAGATTGAAAAATATAAAAAAAATCAAATCTTTTATAATAATGACGATCGCTCTGACAACAGAATCTCTGTTTTCTCTTTAAAGTTAAAATATAGTTACAGGCGCCTTCACTGGGTTTCATTTTTAATTTGATGACCTTTATAAAAGGAAATCAAGTCAGAACAATTTTCTCCAGCCCTGATTTTTGAGAGGAAATGGAGAAATAAGCCTTTAAACTCAAATGTTAGTGTGTTTGGAAGATGTTTTTGTATTTTGAGTTTGATCTAACCGTGAACTTACAGAAATGACTCGATTTACACCACAAACTTATTTCAAAGTGTCCCTTTTTGACATAAGTTATAATCAAGAGAAAATAACACATTGAGCTCAGAGGGGAAGCTGCTGATGGAAACCTTTACAGGAAGTTTATTTTGAGGAGTGAAATATGAAATTAGTGCACTTCACTTTTCCAAATGAATCCACTTTCTTTGACTTGAACTCCCACTAAACTTAAAAGTAGGAGTTTAAGAGGAAGCTCCTTTTCAGGGTCTTCAGTTTGTACTATAATGGGGTCAGGAGGTCACAAAATCTGCAGAGTTACAACAAAATCATCAGATTGACGAAGTTTGAGACTTTAGATCAGTCTGAGTGCTCCATGCAGACCTGCTATCAAATGACAGAAAGTGTGCATCCCACTCAACTAAATCATTGTACAAATGCATTCATACATACGGTGGCCGACGAGGGCAAACAGGCTACAGCGGTTTGGTGCAGTTCAATAAAAGAGGAACTTCCTGCAAGAGAAGAAACGCAGCAAAACCAAGTCTGTCTTTAACGTTGACTCTGAGGTGCCTCTTTTTCAACATGAATAAACCTAATGTGTAATGCTATTGTATCAACTTTTTGAGTAATCTAAAAATCTCAAACATGTGAATGAAAAGTAGCAGAATGAAGAAAAATCTTGTAGAGTCTGCCCCTTTCTCACAAGATATTAATAAACTAAACACATAATAGAAATAAACAAGAGCTGCAGGCCAACATGCCTTTTTACAGTTCATTATTTCTTATTATCAAAAACAACCAACAAAACAAACAAACAAACAAAAGGGTCCACATGTTAATTCACATTTTTACACAAAACAAACATAGCAAGACTTAGATGAACACATTTCCCTGTATTTACTCAACATACTGGCTTTGATACTTTTTTGAAGATAAAATTTGATTGAGCGTCTTTATTACAATGATACCAGTTTCATCAAGTATAAATGGAATAAAATTATCGTTTTTCCTTTTAATATTTGCCAAAAGTGCTCAAAATAAACCGCCCCAAGCATTCAGATTTAATTTGATTAAGTATTATTACATATTCTGTTCATTCATGTTGAAAAGAGGCATCATAGAGCCGACGTTAAGTCCAGACTCCTGTATTTCACACTTTTGATGGTAAAATGAAAACAGGAACATGATAAAGTCTCAGCCTGCCAAGTCATCCCCCTCTGGCTCTGCATAGAGCATTTACCGTAAAGGCTCAAATACACTTCAAATTTAGGAGCAGCTGATTTTCCTCAGTCTCTCTCGTCTGTCTCTCCCTGCCACAGTGCCCCCTGCAGGCCTGGAGCTCTTCTGTTGTTGTTCTTGGTTCTGCTCTGTTTCTGCTCTTGCAGCTGTTTTCTTCTTATTGAACTACAGTCAGCCATTTTAGGCTGCTTGCCCTCGCTGGCCACACAAATGCCACCAGCACACAGTGAACTTGTACGACATACAGGTACACATTGCTAAAACCTGGGCAGACCCTCTTTTGCCCTCAGAACTGCCTTAAGTTTGTGGCATAGATTCAACAATCTGCTGTAAACATTCCTCAGAGATTTTGGTCAACGCACGCCGCCATCTTGACCACGTGCGTTGGTGCAGCGGTTCTGAGCTCCTTAAATTTCGTTGTGTAAATACACTGTTTTAATGCAATGACAATAGAGCTTCTAATCAAATCTTGACATGACAGTATCACGCAGTAGTGCATGATTTGTTGGCTGCCCATCCATGCTGCCAATTATTCATTCCACATCATCCCAGGAAAAACCGACCAAGTCCATCTAACTTTACTTACTAACTCACTTATTGAACATGAATGCTTCCTATCCATCCATAAACCAATTGAATGTGTCTATTTTTGTCTTCATGACGTAAGCCTCCAAAGGGCTGAAAGATTTATCGTTTTCGGAATTGAAATCACAAGTACAGACAATGCGATCATGTGATCGCCAAAGCTGCAATTTTTAGCAGCTCTCCTGACTGACCCAGGATCTGTTGTTTGAACTATTTTACAAATTTGCAGGTAATTTGCATTTACGTAAGTGCTGATAAGCAGGTCAACAACACAAAGCCTCTGTTTAGGAGTAGAAGTTGAATAAACACAGATTATTTATCATCAATATTAGATAATGAATAATGTGTTGTGTGCTTTTGATCATTGATTTCCTTACTGTTGTCTATACTGTAAACATAATGAAAATTGCACTGAATCTTGTTTCGAAGAAAATCATTAATCGAATTGAAATTGCAATATCTGCCAGAAAAATCTCAATTAGATCTTTTTCTAAAATTGTTCAGCCCTAGCGTCCAATGAGAAGTAGCTAAGGGGTGCTAATTATGCTGTGTGGTGTTAGGCTGCACACAGTGGTTGTAGGTTGGAGCTTGGCAAGATGGATCTGCCTGAAAACAGAAGATAAATCAGGCTGATCTATCTGTATGTTACATTCATCACGCAACAAACTGAAATTCAGGTTTGGTGTGAACACAGCTTCAAGGCTGTCACCTTATACTTAATATTCTAATACTGGTTCAAGCATGGGAGCAGAAATCTGTACTCAATAAAAATTTAATTTGAAATATACAGTTCTGCAGCACATTAGGGCACCTGAAGCAGTGACCTGCCTGATCCAACAGAGGGTGCTCCGAGCACAGCCCGACCGTTCAATGCTGTCTTGACCTCAACAACAGAAAGTGCACTTCAAGAAAATGGAGGACAGGCAAAGCCACTCCAACCAGACAGTAGTGACACCAAAACAATGGAGAATTTCTGTATGGAAGCACTTTGGGCTCCACTGTGTTTCGATTAGGTGCAGAATAGCTGGCCCACTCCTCATCCACGACAAATCTGTGGGCCTTTCAGTCATCGTTCCACCATCACAGTTCAGCAGCTGCTGGTCAAGTGATCAGCCGAGTGCCTTTTAATTTAGTTTTAGTTATAGTCTTTTGCCTAAAATATCTTTTAGTTTTAGTCATAATTTAGTCATCTAAATTGTTTTGATTTTAGTCTGGTTTTAGTTGATGAGATTTCACAATATTTAGTTGATGAAATCTGCTGTAAATTTAGTTGACTAAAATATGAAGTGTAAAGGGTAAGGCATTTTTATGTTTCCTTGAATTTCTGAAGTCATGTTATACACTTTGATAAAATGAAACATCTAATAACCCTTTATTGAATGCTAGTAAAGTCTGAATCTATAAATGAACAGAAACAAATTGAACTTTTGTGTGAAATGCAGTCACCTTTATTTAGGCTACCTGGCAGAGCATCTCAGTTACAATACCAGAACTGACAACAAACAGTGAACCTGCTCTACATGAATATATCAATTCATAAAGAGAGGAGCTCTGATTGGATCGCTCCACAACTTATCCCACCACCACCAAGCTAAGGCAGCTGTGACTGGATGTCCCTCTTAACTCATCCAACCTTTCCACACAACCAAAGTAGCTGTGATTGGATATATTCCTAACTTCTTCCTAATTTCTACATGAAGAAATTAGGTCTGATTGGATTAGGTCAAACATTGGCTTGAGAAATTTCTGTGTGAAGTGCAGCCATATTGTTTACATTCAAACATTTTAGTTTTATTTTTTGTCGATGTGCACTGGTTTGTATTAGTTACTGTCTAGTTTTCGTCTGGGGAAAAAAAGTTGTTGATGAAAACTATGACGAAAATAATTAGTCAACAAAATCATCACTGACCGGCCCCAAGCATTGGGCACCAAAAAAGGCAATCACGGATAAGACTGCAAGATAAATATGGGAGGACTTCGGCCTATCGGTGTGTGGCCTTGGAAGAGATAAATACTGAAATGATCTGATGGAAATGCCTCGAGCCAGGCTGTTTGAATATCTTGTTTTTTTTGCGTTAGGGCTTGAAAACCGATCGAGTTTGATTTTTGGATTAAGTGACAGGCCTTTGACTTTTAGAGGAGGCCCCGGTCTGAGTTTAAGCATCGGACACACTCACATCAAGCTGTACAATGTAAAGGAGCAGTAAGCAGTGATAATCCCTCAGTTCTTTATGGGAACAGTCTCCTGTTGTTTAGTTGTAATTATCCTTTAATACGGACTCTGATGTCGTCTCTGCTTTCAGCTGCTCCCTCTCTCTCCTGCTCACGCTCAGTACAGTATAGTTTCTCTGCTGCTCTGTGCTCTGTGCATCATTACACTCACTGTATTGCCTTACACAGGTAGAAACCTGACGACTGTGTTAAGCTGTTTAAGACTCTTTTAGCTTCATTAAGACGGACAGAGCTTGGTCAGACAAAGTCGCCCTCAGTGAGGCCCACAGTCTGCGCCGTTCAGTCATGGATAATTTAACACAGACCAAATGTCAAGTGATTTTCAACTTTTACTTTGATTCTAATCCATTATTTTCCTCCTCGGATGCTTTCCTTTCTATCCTGTTTCATTCTACTCTACCTTCTTCTCTCCTACGATCATAATACAAATGTGCTGACGGAGAAATGTTCCCCGGTCTGGCAGCCCGCGTCAATCATCTCGCCTGTTTGTGGAAATCACACCTGAGCCAAAAACCGCTCTGCCAGTGGTTTCGCGTGTCTCCATTACGCCCGGGGAGAGCCTGATTTAACTTCAGAGACGCTCGCAGAAGAAGAAGGAGAAGGCATCAGAAATTAAAAGTGACGGAGACGATCTGACAGAAGTGCTCCTCGTGACGAGACACAAGTTGGTATTTTGTGTTGGCGCGCTCGCTTTAATGTGGTTTCACAAGCCACACCGGAGATGAAAGCAGTTTGGAGTCATCTTCAAATGTGGTTTTCATGATCTCAGCATAAAATTTTTCTCTTATTGCTCGAGTCAGAATGCTTCCATGGCTCCACATTACTTTTTCATTTAGACTTCCTCCCTTTTTTTCTCCCTCAGCCTTATTTTAGTCATGTTTCCTCAGCTCTTGATCTAAAATCCTCCCGTTATTGCTGTTACTCTCCTCTTGAGAATCATCTTCTGTTCTGTTTTTAAGGTTCGGCAATGAATCTGTTTTTTAAGATATATAAATACTTTGAAACGTGAAAAATAGGGACACACAGTAAAGTTTAGAGTAATAAAGGATGCGCAGTATTAGTAGTGGTAGTAGTATTTCACAAGTTCAGTTAAATGGTAAATTTGTATTTTAATTTGTGTTTGGTCTTAGAGATACAACAGTCTACTTCGCCAACAGTTCGGTACGTACCTAAATTTTTGGTCCCGGCTTGTTTCATTTCAGTTTTGACAGCTTGGCCTTTGGATTTCCTTTTTCTTTTATTTTTGTTTAATCTTTTAAACTCTGAGAAGTTTTCAATATTTTTCCAGAACAGCAAGAGATTCCTGAGGAGAGAAAGCTGTTTATTCCTTCCTAAATCATTTTGTCATTTTACTTATATACAAATAAGACAATTTAAACAATTAAACACCTTGAATAAAATAACATTTTAGGTGTTTTTGCTTGTGAACATGTTACATTTACTGTATAATGCTGGAGAAACAAACAAATTTGACCCACAAACAGCTGTAATTATCGATATTTTTAGACAAACACTCAGTTTTCCTTTCTTGATGCTGTATTTTAACAGGCATGAGGACGTTTTTGCCTATTTATGTAATTGTCATTTTTCTGAGCTGCCATTGAACGTACCACAGTATAACCATCACTGTATGCTCATTAAAGCACATTAAGGCTATTTTAGTTTGTTTCTACTGTCATCCTGCCAGCTTCAGCAGAGATTTAAAAATGGATGTTATTTTTTAACTAACAAGGCTTTCATCAAAGTCTGGATGGGCTTTTCACAGCCGTTATGAGCAGATGAGGATGATTTTTCTTTCTGCACGGGTCAGTATGTTCTGTGTATGTTGAGGAGTGACCAGGTGAAAAGTTAAGACATGTTCTGCGTGATTAGATGAACAACGCTGATGTTCTTTTAGTTCATGTTCCTCTTGGAAAACCTGAGAGATGTTTGTGCATCATTGGTTTAAAAAAATGTTCTGTAACAGGGCCCGTGAAGCTCCAGGGCTCAACTGATCAGTTGGAAAATGAATGATTTCAGGTTTAGCAAATGCTGAATTATCGGTTCCCAACCACCAGACCATGAACAGTCCTGGGCCACAAAGAAACAAAATAATTAATGTTGACGTTTGTTGAATAATGGAGATCTAAGGGTGTTTTATTTTGAAAGGATGACCGGTTCCTTATAAAGCTTGACTGAGCAGACAGTTCACCGCTGTGATGAATGAAAAATTACAGCCTGAGATGAACTTGTTGTTGAATCCTTGTGCTCCTGCCCTCGTCCACCTGCGCTCTGGATGTTGTATCACGTCTCTAGGGGATGTTTGTAAGCGAAGGACAGTTTAGGCACACCATGCACTCTCCCTCCTGATGTGGAAGGATTCAGTTCAGAGGTAAGAACTGTTAAAGTGCCCATCAATGATCGAGAGAGTCAGCATTTTCTCTCCGTGCTCAAAGGTGTAGCAGTTTAATTAGTTACCATGTCAACAGATGACTATCAGCCAACTTAATCAGCTGATAAATACAGAGTGAGTCCTCGTGAGTGTCTCTTTACTCGGGGTTTAGAAACAGGCCCATGGCTCTCTCTGATCCTGCGTTACAGTGAATTATGCTCTGCACAGCATGTTTGTTTGTCTGTCATCGTTGTGCTAAGCTGGGTGCACACAACATGGCAATAGGGACGAATTTTGGCTCGGATGTCCACTTCTGATCAAACTCAGCAAAGGCCCAATTATTTGGAGGGCCTAAAGATGATCTTACCTGATTATCCTGTGGTGTCAGGTGTGTTGAGAGTCATTTTATCTTCTCTGAAGAGAATCAGGAATCCCCAAATTGAAATCTTAAATGTTCAACATGTTCATTATTAACGACCAGAAGCCCTGATGTCTGTGGAGCACCAAGGACTGCCGAGCTCTTCCTCCGTGTTTGTCACATGGACCAGAGCAAAACCAATCAGGGAGCGAGCTGGCTGAAGCAGGAAGCAAACGTAGCCATGGCAATGAGTGGTGAAGCATAAAGTTAGACGGTCATCAAAATGGAGGGTCAAACTGATGAGGAGAGGAGCTGAAATCACAACAGCCAAGGATGTTATTGGAAGGTAATCGCTAGCTGCATTTAGCCTCCTGATGTCCGCCATGTTTGTTTACATTGACAACTCAAGATCACAGGCTGTGAGAGCAGAGGTGCTGCCTTCTTGGTGAATGAATCTGTTGGTTTGTGGTGTCCTGTCTCTCTCTTTGTGGATCACCACACACTACAGGAACAAACTGATAAATCTGACATTATCTGTCTTCATGTGCGTCTCTTACTGTTTCAACATCATACAAAAACTTTAGTGTTTCAGGCCTCAGCTTGATGTTCGGATTTTAGTTCGTTCACAGTAGGAACCACTAAAAGAAAAATGCTTGTAGACCACACCCATTGTAGTGTAACTTCCTGTGTTTATTACCAAAAGTTGCAAGCAAACTCCACTGTGTTGGCAACATTTGTAAAAGTGGGTCTGGCTGGCAGGAAGCAAGTATTCCCCTTCAATTCGGCTTCACCCCCATTTTTAAATGTCACTAACGCATTTGTGAGTTAAGACAGTGTTTTTTCTCTCTCTCTCTTTTGGGTAAAAATATAAGTGGAGATAATGAAAAATGTACTTTTGATACCACTGATTGTTAAATTAAAGGAAATTTATCATTTCAAACGTGGTATGTAAGAGAGTATAAATTTGACAGCTTAATGATAAAGAACTTTTGTCAAAGTTTTGGGTAAATTTCGGGCCTTTTTCTCCTTCTGCTGTTTTTTGTGCTTTATGTGTTCATTTGATACAAAATCAATGGAGTTCTGTGCTCTCAGCACTCATCCTGAGCAGAAAAACACTAATTGCAAATGCTATCTGAGGACATGCACCCAGCACTGCTGTTGACTCTTTTCTCGCTGACAATCAAAATAAAGAATGGTTTTGAAATGATCTGATGTATCTTAACGAAAAGGACGATGTCCTCGGCTGCTACAAGTGGTCAGACTTGAGTCTTTTACAGTGTTTTGTCTTTTCTGGGTGATATTTCCATAAATGGAAGCTGATAAGAAGCACACAAAGCTATTAAACTATCATACCTGCAAGCCAAAGTGACATTTTATAACCTAGCAACATTTCATGCTTGTGTGAAGTGCTCTGATGTTTAAGCACCAAATAGGTGACTGTGGAGGACATTTGAGTGTGTGGAGGCTTTTTTGTCCAGTTTTTGATCATCATAAAATTGGCTTGTCCAGAATTAGGTGTCTTGTTCCTCATATGAATACAATTTCCCTGAATTTACAACATTGACCTGCATGTGTGAAAGCAAAAAGCTGTTTTGTTTTGTTTTTTTTAAACCTGGACTTCCCCCTTAAATTTCCCTGTTCCCCCTTATACTTCTCCTCCCTGCCTTCATTGATTAACATGCAGACTTACTCTAGTATTTCAATTTCTAGGGTACATGTGTGAGAGCTTCAGAAATACTGTTTTCGTTTTTTTTGGTATCAAATGTGATTCTCTGCTGTTTGATTTTTTACTAAAATTCTGTCAAAGTTTGTGGAAAATCAGCTGTTTTTTTCCAAACACAAATAATCTTAACTTTTATATTGTGTGCAGCCATTAAACTAAAAAAGAAAGCAGAATGATTTTTGCTCCACATCCCAACCATCTGTCGTTTTCAAAGAAGCATACAGTTCACCACCAGGTTATTCCATGCCTGATCCCAACTTTGGGAAAAATGTAGACTCTGATACTAAAATACTGAATTCACTCGCTGTTAGATCTGTCATCTTCTTCATCTTTTTCACAAGGCAAGGGAATAATACATGACAAACATCAGGAAACATTTTATTTTGCAGTAAAGGCTGGTTTTGAGTTTTGCTGTCATAATAATCGTCCACTAGGGGGCACTGCAACTTCATGGCCTCCTCACAGAGCAGAGCAAGGACACTAAAGAGAGAGAGTTTGACATGAGGAGAAAGTGTGACAGAGACAGAAAACATGGAAAAGCAGAGAGGAGGGAACACTTTTAGGGAAAATTAATCCACAGTAATCATGAGCACTGCTCACCTTTAGATAGTCGCAGTTATTTTAGTGCATATAGGAGCGTTATTGATTAACAGATATTCAGTCTATTGTGCATTATTTCTGCTCATGTTGATGATTTCTGTGATTCCAATCTACTTGTTACTTTTAGCTCAGTTTGTGATCTTTTACCATTTTATATAGCCTTGTATATTTTTCACAGTTTGCTCTTTTTCTCAGAATTTCACCATATTGATATATCTTTTGGTTATTGCTTTCTTGCTGTTTTGTCATAGTTCTTCTTTGGACGTCTTTGCGATCAAAAAATATCTCTTTCTCCAAAACTGAAAAAAAAAAAAAAAAAGATTTAAAATAAATGAAAAGCAAGACAGAAGAATCTTATATGTTTTATTTTAAGAGACTTTTTAATGAAGACTCTTTACTGTAACTTTTAATCTTTAAAAAACTTCTTTTAGTCGAATAGTACATAATGACTTTCTCTTATTGCCACAGAGTGCCTCAGTTGTGTGCTTTTAGCACTATGTAACTTCCCTTGCTGTTCTTTCTTTATAATTGTGAATAATTATAACAATAATTGTGTACAAATATGGCATTAATGAACTCAACTTTCCAAAGAAAAAGGCAGTTAGCTTGTCGCAGCTACAAGATAGAAGAGGACACCCATCATCTATACCGCTTATTTCTTTTGGGGTCATGGCGGGCTGGAGCCTGTCCTAGCTTTCATTGGGCGAGAGGCGGGCACATCCTGAACCATTCGCCAGTCAATCACAGGGCCACATAGAGAGACAGACAACCATCCATGCTCATGTTCATTCCTCAGGGCAATTTGGAGTCACTAATCAACCTAATAAGCACGTTTTTTGAAGTGCCCAGAGAGAATCCAGCATGCACAAGGAGAACATGCAAACTCCACACACAAAGGCCCTGACCGACACAGGGTTCGAACTAGCAACCTTATTGCTGTGAGGCACGTACACTACCATGCCTCCTTAGAAGAGGGAAATGACAGACAAAAGACTTTGATAAACACCAGGGACACAAGATATTATTAGTACAATATTGGTATTTTGGTATTTATTATTGATAGTGTGATTTGAAATTGACATCTATTTTTATTCTTCTTATTGTTGGTGTATTATTACTTTTTAATTATGCTCTGTTTTTATGTCAAATGTCAAGTGCCTTATAAATAAAAGGTATTATTAGAATCAGAATTGGTATTTATTCCCAAGTAGATTTACACATACCATGATTTTGACTTAGTAAACTGGTGCAAAAACAATCAGCACACGTTAGAATGAAATTAAGGAGTCAAGAAGAATTTAATGAAGTATTAAAATGGGTAGAAAATAGAACAAATAAAATTAGGGAATTATATACTATATTATTATTGGCCAATATTGATTTATTTTCATTTGGTTACTTTTTTGGCTGTTTTGTTTGTCATTTGCTGGGCTACACAAGGCACATATGGGACCTTGTTGCTTACCACCCTCAACATTAAAATTTTAGCAGATATTAACAGCCAATATATCACTTATCAGACCTATATTCCTTGTATCAGCTTTTAATGTCGGCAGAACACACAAATGCACCTTAATGCTTCACCTTATCATCACTGCATGAGTACATTTAAAGTCAAGAGATTCATTTTTTTAAGGGTTAAATGTTGTTTTTCTTGCTTTACTTCCATTCAAAACAGAAATAGACTATCACATTGAAGCAACAAGTCTTTTTATTTTGTGCTCTTGATGAAAAATATGGATATCAGCGATAATGAGTTGAAAAATATCGACATATCGATATCAGCAAAACTCCAATAATATTCATCCCCTCTGAACATCATGCTTCCAGTTTAAAATTAGACAGAAAGATCACTTATCATGATTTTTATGACTTAAATCTTGTTTTGAAGGCCCTGGTCACTCACACGGGTATTTCCAATCACTCTGGTTGGTTAGACCTGGAGAGGCTGAGAACAGGCTGTGGGGGAGATTTTGTTGTCTTCATTTTTAAGGACTAATTAAAAAAAAAACAAAAAAAAAACAGGTGAACAAGTCCTTCTACAAGTCCAGGCTCTACAAACAAATTCAACTGCAGCCACACAATGCTGAGAAGAGGTCTAATCAAGTTTTTCCATCAACACGTGTTGGTTACAGGGGCCTTTAAATTCACACATCATTCACACCTCTCAGATATCTCTGTATTTTAATAGACGAGTCCCTCTCCTTTACGCCACATATACACAGCATATTCAACAGCTGGTAAGATGTTCAAAATTGAAATTGAGTTAGGATTTTAGGATTAAACCTGGTCTACCAACACTTTTGTTGTTTTCGTGTCTTGCCTCACTCCTGGGTCCATGACAAGCAGATAGACACCATTCTTTCGTCTGTACGTGCAGTAGCAAGGAAGAGACGGACAGAGCTCGCCCACCACTAATTAGCTTAGCTCAAACACTGGGAGTCAATGGGTAGTATTAGCCTGTCTCTGCCTACAGTCATCACATAAACTCTTCAGCAACTCTAAACTGTCCTGTGTGCTTGTTGTGACTCGTTTTTACTGCGTTATGTAAGGGATAATGCCCGACGAGGTGTCCATTATCAGAAATAAATGGACGACGGTTGCTTCCACAAAGTCCATTCACTTCTGATAATGGACACCTCGAAGGGCATTATCCCGCTTATATGGTCACTGAAGAAATAAATATTAAATCAATTATTAATACGTTAATGTTGTTTTTTACTGTAAATATTGTAAGTTTTTCACAAGAAGTGGCTGAGTGGACTATTTAATATCTCTCGTTGTGACACGTTGCCTAGGTAACCGGCTCCGGCCTCAGAACCTGCAGCTCGGTCGCCGCAGCTGTTATATTAGGCCTAATCAGTGGAGGGAGGTGAGATGATTGCTTAACGTTAAGTTACGTGATACAAAGTATCATTACAGAGGGCAAGTACACCTCTTACCGCTTGTGTGTGTCCAGACGATGATGCGAAATTTTGATTCAAAGAATCAAAGTCCACAGATAGTTTCATGTCATCCTCTAAATTGTTCAGTTCCTCCGGTGTCACCTCCTTCTGTCACATCTCCTTCTTCTTATATTCTCTTCTCTCTTTCTCTTCTGCTGCATCCCAGTCTTCAAAATGATCAAATTCACCAAATAGGTTAAAGGAAGCTGTAAAATCACTCATGTTTTGTCTACTGTCTTGCCGTTGTGATAATTAAACTGTGAAATAACGTATGTTAACGTATGTTCTGAGTTTCTGTTGCCACGGTTTACAACTAGCGTTTGAGCCAGTGCAATAACTTTAGAACAATCAGGATATCTGACTGGACACCTACAACACTTTTTAATGGACACTCTGCAGCCAATCAGAATCGAGTATTCACCCAGACTATGGTATAAGTTACGTTTTCTTCTACTATCATCGTATTATCTTCTTCTACTCGTAAACAGAGACTTTGTTTTGTTGATCTACTTCCTCGGCAAGGCAAAGTCAAAGGCAAAGTTTGGCTGTAAGGATATTACACTGGATACTTTTGCTTATTAACAAATATAACAAATATAAGAGGTGAAAACAGTGAAAAAACATTAATTCTCCAGGACCTGACGGAGCGGTGATGTTATAGGGAGAATCCTGTTCAGAGTATTATCTGTTTCTGTCTGGGTTTGAGCTCCTTCATGTCTGTGGCCACATTTCAAATCTTACAGAAACAGGCAGCTCGACTGAAGCTTTGGTTTCCGTGAAGAAAACTCCATGTCCTCAGACTTAATAAAAACTACATTTTCATGGTCTCAGTGAGCCACATTTAGCACAATGGGGATCAGCGAGTCCTTGGACTTGACCTGTAGGTTACAATCTCAACTGGAGCTTTCACCAAACCTGTTCAACGTCTCATTCAGACAGAACGACTCGCAGCAGCAGTCGAGGAACAATGGCAGAAGCAGCACAGCACACCCACACCACAGCCAACAGGACGGGGGGTCAAAGGTCAGAGCCGCAGGGCCACGACCACAATCGAGGAGACTTTCTCTCCTGTAGGACGGAAATTAAGGAGTGAAGTTAGAGATGTAAAGAGTGGAAGTTAGAAACAAGAAGCAGCTTCTGAAGAGGGAGAAGGAAGGACAAGGACACGAGACAGCAGGGTCAAAGCAGGAGCTGACGTCTATGTCTTTGTGTTTCCTAATGAAGAGGAACGAGACGAACATTAACAGGAGAAATGATGATCTCTAAGAACTCTTAATCACTGATCTCAGCTCAGACATACATTATAATCACAGCAGAATATACAGAATAATTATAAAAGGGTGGTAAACAGTTTTTTTTAACATTAAGGTTGAGGTGACTCAGCCTGTGAGGAGTTTGATATGCTCAGTTTTCCATTTTTGATGGCCTGAGGAAACACTTTTACTAACAAAGTTTACAGAGTAGATGCTGGATTGCACTAAAACACTAAGAGTAATTATAAAAATTTAACAAGAATAGAATAGCCTTTATTGTCATTGCATGCTGTACATACAACGAAATTTGTTTAAGTGCAGAACAATTACAAAACAACACAACCAAATATTTAAGATTATAAATAAAAATGTATGATAACAATTAACCAGCAGGTTCAAATAAAGTGATCTGAGTGTATTGCACTATTGCCCACAGTCCTGATAGCACATTTTGTGGCCTCTCACAGGAATTTAAAAGTCTGATGGCCCATGGATAAAAATGTTTTTTCAGAGCTTTGATGAGTATTTCAGGTGTATTCACACAGACCTGGGCGACTTGGTCGTGTCGCTCAGTCACCAAAGTTGAAAAATTAGAACTTTTCAGGCGATGTTGTGTGTGGCTGTGCCGCAACAGCCAGTCAGTGTTGTAGTTATGAGGAAAACTGAGCCCAAGTTGCTAGTCTAGCTGTTGCAGATGTGTGTGTGTCTATTTTGTAGTGGATCTACACTGCAAAAACTCAGATGTAGGTGATGGTGTTTGTCCAGTTTCAAGTCAAAAATACTAAACTAGACTTGTTCTAAGGCACAATTTTCTGATGTGTCTGCATTAAGATCTTATTTAAAGATAAAAAATCTAAAACTAAAGCCTGAGTTGCTTGTAATAAGTAAAATAATCTGCCAATGAGACGAGACAAATTTAACTTAAAGGTTGTCTTAAAATATATATATTTTTTTTATCCAGAACAATCATTAAACCTGATGTTAGACCCTCACTAAGTCAAACTTTGCTTGTTTCATTGGCAGATAGTTTCTTATCATTCCAAGCAGTTCAATGCCTGATTTTTGCCTTTTACTCCTTGGAGTAAGATATTTATCTGGACTTGTTAAGTGAATGTGGATTAGAATAAGTGTTTTAGATACTTCCGACTTGAAAATAGACAAACACAGTTGCTGTAATCTGAGTTTTTGCAGTGTATGCTGAAAAGATGGAGGGGTTTTGGGGATGTATATATGAGGGGGAAAAGGAGGGGGGAGGAAGCAGCTCAGCGGGAGGGCCAGTGAAGAAGTGGCGGTTCTCTGCGGTCCTGTTCATCCTCGACCCGTTTATCAGCCTGAGGAAGAAGAGCAGCAACATGGCTCGATGAGTCGAGGAAGATGGGACCTCAGAGAACTCCCTGCTCGAGGTGCAGATGATGCCGAGGCAGCAGCAGAGACAGCAGGGCCAGCAGCTGCAGTGTTTTACGGTTGACAGATGAGTGAAAAGGACACAGTTGGAATCATGTCAGCTAAACCATCAGACAGGTCGCAGTTAAACTCAAGCGGGCGTGATGTCACTGAGTGAAGCAACGTGACGTGACGCGATGCGACGCCACTGACAAAATGAGCTATTTTTAGACACGTGATGCGTCTGACGTGAGCAACGTGATATTGGTCGCCTAGTCACGTTCGATGTGAACGCACCTTTACACCCAAAGCAGGCTGGCCCACTAGGCAATATAGGCAAATGCTAAGGGTGCTGTGACCTCCAGGGGGCGCCACAAAATCGGGAAAAATTCACCTTTAATGTAATTATATTAAAACTAGTTATTACTGTTAACTCTAAAAATGGAACAGCTCACTTTAATTAAAATGTAAAGCAATGCCTAGTTAATGTCACTACAAATAATTATACCAAATAAAGTAAATGCTGCTTAAGTTTAAAGTTATTTTGTGCAAACTGTGTGGTTATTTAAATTGTTTGATGTTGACTGTTGTATTATGATTTATTAACATTTCTATTATTTATTAACTTATTTACGTAATTTTTATTTCGTGGTAAGGGTATTCATATTGTATTTCGGTATTTTTGTATTATTTGTAATTTATTAAGCATGTAAATTGACATCTTATCTTATAAATGAAAGACAATGGTAAAAACAACGTTATTGATTTCTTTCGTAAGCATTTGTAAATCACTGATGGAGGGGGCGCCATACAAATCTCACTTAGGGCGTCACTTTGGGTCGGGCCGACTCTAACCCTAACCCAAGACCAGGTCTAGACTAACCCTTCACACCAGATGGACCGTTTAATATATACAATTCAGCAGTGGTCACCAACCTTTTTTGTATCACGGCCCAGCTTTATGCGATTAAAAATTATCATATTACATATTAAACATAGTTTAATATTGACAAATACTGTGAATGCAAAGCCTGCATTCACATTTATCCAATTCAAGCAACTGCACTCAGATTCAGGCCATGTACTTTTTATTGACTGAGCTGTAGACTGCAACACTTAAAAATGCTGATGAATAATTATTTATTTAGTTATTCATTCTATGCCTTCCTTTTTGAGTGGTGGTAGGTTGTGTCGGGGTGGTGGTCTTGCCAATTCCCCAGACTTATTTTACAAACAGAGCAGGTTCAGCCCTCACTGTTCAATACAAGAACCTGATTTTAGCCCACCTGGAGCACGGCATTATTAATATTTAACAAAGTGACAGCAGCTAAACAAACAAAAGAAAAACAGCCAACAGGAACAGGCTCGTGTTGAAGAGCCGTCTGCTGAGACTGTCAAATTTATTTTGACACATTTTTAATTTTGCTATGGTGGTTAATAAGGCTGTTGTTTAATTAGACCTCTTTTTTAATTATTTTTTGACATGCACAGTTTAGAGTCAGTCACCAAAGAAATTATACCACCACATTTTAAGCTTTTGATGGTGTGTGTGTTAAAAACATGAGGGAATAGAGAAAGAGAGGAGGAGTGATGGGAAGAGACAAGGCTGCCCATCGCCTGTTGGAAATGTTCAACTGAAACAGGGACCTACTTCCACATGGTCTGGGATTGTAGGGAAACCAAGGGGTTTTGGGTGAAGGTCTGTCAAAAGGTTAGTGTAATACTTAAAAAACAAATAGTTTCAGACCCTACAGTTTGTCTACTGGGTATCTTCTCTAGATCAGAACACCAAAATAACAGTAAATGGCTGGCTATAAACTTTGCAGTCACTAAAAAACAGCTGTATTGCAAATGGAAAGACACTTCCCCTTCCACAGTACAGGAATAGTTAAACATATTTGTTAAATCAGCTACAATGGAAAGAGTTATATACACCAACATTGATTCTTTGGAGAGATTCGATAGGATTTGGGGGCCTTTCCTCTCTTTTATTATATGACTTACTTCTGGCCTCGATCCACAGTAAAGAAAGTTCCATGTGTGGACTAAAACAGAAAAAAAATATATAATCACTCTTTATGGTTTGAGCCACATTTACTGTTGATGTATTCCACAATTACTTATTCAACTGTTTTAATCTCCGCTGTTCTTATACCCCTCACCAGTTTCTCATTGTTTAATCCTGTCTGTACCATCTTTCATGTTTTAATATATTCCCTTTTTTTACCCGTTCTCTAGCTACTCGCTTCTTTTCCATCTTCCTGATGTGATGTTGTCAACTACCAACATTTATCTATGTACACACACGGACAAAATTGTTGGTACCCTTCTGTTAAAGAAAGAAAAACCCACAATGGTCACTGAAATAACTTGAAACTGACAAAAGTAATAATAAATAAAGAATTACTGAAAATTAATTAATGAAAATCAGATATTGCTTTTGAATTGTGGTTCAACAGAATCATTTTAAAAAACAAAATAATGAAACTGGCCTGAAATCTTGAAAATTATCATCTATCTAGTGTCTTATTGTCACCTTATGGTGATAAATAAAACAAAATACCCTCTTTTCATATGTTAATATGTACATGTTGACAGTTTAACCTGTACTAATGTAGTGTATTCTTATATTACTCCAGTTGTCTCCAGTCATCTCCAGTTTGCCATTTTCTTTCCTTTAGTTGCTTTGTTTCCTTTTTGTATGACTATTTTAGTCTTTGTTTGACCTGATTGTTGATTTATTATCTCCACAGTCTTACCTTTTTCTTTCTTTGTTTTGTCTGTTAAAGCACTTTGTAAACATCTGTTTTTAAAGGTGCTATAAATAAAGTTTCTTTTTTTTCATCATTACCTGGATGCATGTAAGCTCAGTGATATGAGAGACACACAGCTTCACCAAAAACCAGACTTTATGGCTCTAAATGCTTCCATAACATCAGCTGAGGGTCTACTCTGCCCTTGGGGAACATTATTAAATAATAAGAACAACAAAACTCACTTAATTTAAGTATTTGACTGTGTCCTTCCCTCTAATTGCTGTTGTCAGTCTGAGCCTCTTCCACTCAGTGCCTGATATTCTACTCTCTCCGTGCCATCAGGTCTATGCCCAGGAACAACCACACATGATGATAGACTGATCATCATAGTTGCCAGGTCTGCTTGTTATAAGCGACTTTGGGCTTCTTTTTTTTTAAAAGTTGCTTGTAAATATTGGCAGTTGTGGGTTGTGTTTTTTTTTTTTTTGGGCTTATTGTGCCCCCAAACCCAGGAAAGAAATAGTTACACAAACTTTTTTGTCCCACTCCAAACACAACCGTGATGGGAAAGGGTCAAAAAAGATGTTTCCACCAAAAAGAAATCCTTATAGCCAGAATTAAATGTATTTCTAATGTAGCTGTTACTGGTTTCACCATAATAAAGCTGTAGAGGATCCACATAAAACTTAGATAAAAGCCTGACTATGTCTGTTTGGTTACAAAAATCAAGGTTAGGCAGACTGTTTAGTGATAGCTGAGTTATAAATAACAGCAGCCCATCCCTTCACTTTTGTATAAAGAAAAGGATATTGAATAAGTAAACTGGGAGCCAAATAAGAAAAAATGTCACTGTGAAATTGAAATGTAATGTAGATGAAAGTTAAAAGACTTTATGTAGATTTCTCTTAAAAAAAACTAAGTAATATATGACATTAGACGATAAAAATAGATGGACGTCACTTGTTTTGGGCTTGTTTTTATCAACCTGGTTGCTTATTTCAGTAGAAGAATCTGGCAACACTGCGGATCACCCTGAAACCACCATAAGAAGATCTATAACTGATCATGAAAAGACAAAGACATAGATTTGTTATTCGTATGATGTGACCAAAGTAACCTAACAGCAGCTCTTCTTCTCCTAGGTTATTTCCCACATCACAAAAAAATGAGCTTAAGGGAAGACTGAGCGGAGGAAGGAGAGAAGAAAGAGAGACAGAGGGTGAGTCAAAAGCCTGGAAGTGTTTCCTCAGCTTTGTGTGTCCGTGTGTGTGCGATCAGGGACCTACAAGTGGGGAAAAACACATCTGTGACCGCAGTGATGTCACTGAGAAGGGTGGCAAGAGAGGAGCAATTAACCATCAAAAACACACACACAGGAGCGCAGTGTGGGACAAAACAGAGCTGTAAAAACAGGGCCAGCTTGCGGCCAGTCAGGCCGTTACCCATGATGCTTTGGGCCTGGATGGTTGTCACTAGGTTCCGGTCGGCGTGGCAACAAAGCTTATTAATCTGCTGATGGAGGGCCAGCTGCAGAGGTGGCAGACACACACACGCACACACCGAGACACACATTTGTGCACAATGAGCACGTGTGCGCACACAAACGCTGGGCGAGCTCCAGTGAGTGCTTTTAGGAGTTTTTGTGCCTCCGACTCACACAACTACACACACGCTTAAAAACACATTCTTGTGCTCTTGCTCACCTCCGTATCACTGTTGATTTTAAGTCAAACCTCTGAAGGTCAACACGCAAAACCACACTCAATCATTTCACTACACACGCTGCATTGTGTCATATCACACACATTAATCAGGGATGGTGTTACATGTTCATCTGAAGTTCAACACAGAGCTGGAGCCATGATCCTAAACAGGGTGGGGGGGCGTTAGGGCTGTTACTTTCCCCAAAAATCAAACCGAATCAGTAATCAAGCTCACACGCTAATGACCAAAGATATTCAAACAACAACACAACACCCCAACGCCAACTGTGGAGGAGCAAAGATACGATTTAATTATAAGACAGCAGCATGATTGGCCGGACAGGTCGTGGCAGAATCTGACTGGCCCGGTGTTAAAGTGAGTGCACTTCCCGAATCAGCTGATGATGTGAATCAAAAATGTGTGACTCAGTAGGTATGTTGGTCCTCCTGCTTGAACTTTTGCTGCAAATTTATTTCAACCTGGAGAGACCAGCTTTGAGTGAACATTTGTTTATTTTACAAAGTTGATGAATGAATATGTGGAATGTCTTCTGTGGCTAATAAATGAAGACATTCAAGGCTGCAGCACAGCCCAAGGCCACTGCTGGGCCGCATATGAATCATGCAGTCCTCTCCTTGATGGCCGTTTTCTGGGCCTTTGGAGAGGGGCCTGCACTGGACACTGGGGTGGAAGGCTGACAAATCGGCCCATGGTTGAGGAGTAAAGCTGGAGATATACTTGCTGTTAGCTGTGCAGATGCACACGTCCCCTGCGTCAATTCAGTGCTTCAGTTGTGCACGTCGTCCAGAATTAATACAACTCAGATTCGAGCTGCAGTCCATTCGTTACCAATAGGATCAGAGTAGAGATGACAGTTTGGTTGATGACAGATGGTTTACAAGACTAACTGATAAATCAAGACCACAATCATCAACATCTGAATGATGTGTGAGACTGTACAGACATGAACCTGACTGATAAATTCACCTTTAGAAGTCAGAAACAAGGAAATAAAGTTGGTGTAAGGATTTAATTGGTGACCATGTACACTGGTGACTTGGAGCTGACACAAGCGCAGTCAGTTGTGAACATTGACAACGCTATTAACAGAATTTCTGACAATTTTTGTTTTTTATTACAAGAAGAAAAAGAACAAGAATGAGTTTTAATTGATTCTACGACTTAAGAAACTTAAATTCAGGTCCTCAAAGTTGGTAGACCTAAGTTCAAATTTGGAGTATGTGCTGCATCATGTAGTTTGGCTTCTACTTTGAACTGTGCTGTTGCTAACATTACCCAAAGAGTACTGACAACAACTGTCAAAACATTGAGGCCGTATCGATTCTGCAGAATCCGTATCGATACACATATCCCCAAGGACGATATTTTGCCGTATCGATATTTTGAGCACATGCGTAGTTGACACCATTGTTGACTTTGTCTGTAAATGTTTGTGCTAGCTCAGTGTCCTTGTCTGTATTTTCTCATGTATAAACTAATGATCTTTGATACATTGATTATTAAAAGTGAAGGACTGAAGGGTTCACCCACTGCTTTGGCTACGACATCTATCAGCACAGCTAGCAGCAATCATCAGTTAACACGGTAACTCAATCCCCCCCTACACCGAGACAGAGCTCAGATGATGCTAATGGTGAGGTCAGCCACTGGTCATATGTCAAATACTTGATGATGATTATTGATGATTATTTTGTTACTTTTACTCTCAGTATTACCGCCATGTTTGCAGCTCAGTTTTAACACAACAGATAGTTACATACAGCCTGAGATCTCTTGTGCCCTCTATCGGTATAATCCAGACTTAATGTGCTGCAGAGCTGAATATTTTCTTTTTGAATGTGTTTTTACAGTTTGAGGATTGATTTTTACCCCTTTTCCTTACGTAGATATTTGAGTATCGATAGTAAGGTGGTAGCCCTAATGGGCACAGCTGAGGACAATATTTTCAAAGTAAGATTGAAACAAAGAGATTGTTGTACTTCTACTAGGGGAGATAATTAAAGTAGTTGTGTCTGCCTCATGTTGAAAATAAAAGCTTTAACTGTTTATTAGGGATGCAGCAATACACCTAGCCAACAGTTCAGAAGTTGTGGTTCAGTTTTGACAACTGAAGTCCTTTTTTCCTGCTTTAAATCTTTTCCATTCTGAGGTTTTGTTAAGGAGAAAAGCAATTTTTTCCCTAAACAATTTCTTCATTTTGCTTTTATGCAACAAAAAAAGACATTTCCATAAACATTCTTGATGCTGTTTATAAGAAAACAATTTAGAAAATAAACATGTTGAAAAATTGCCTTTTCAGGTGCTTTTTATCTCTACAGTAGGGTTGCAAACACCTCACAATGACAGTTTACTTATTCTTTTAACTGTCATTTTTCCGAGTGGTCATTGAACATATCATTACATAATAACAGCTTGTGAAGGGTCATGAAGGATCATTTAGTTTGTTTCTAGAGGTCATCCTTCTGACTTTAGCAAGGATTTAAAAATCTATCACAAGTTAAAGTGAAGTCAATCGAGGGATTTTGGTTCAAATATTCTACATCCTGGCACTTTAGGTGAATGTTAAAGTTACTCAGAAACTACAAGTACACTAAAAAGTACTCAGTATTTCAAGCTGGGTACATTTTTTATTTTAATCTCGGCACATGATCTCCAAAAGCATCACTCCTTTACTTTCTCCTTCTTTTTTATCAGCATTTATTGGTTTCACAAACACAGAGAGAGAGCTGAAAGTGTGTGTCCCTCCGTGTGTTTGCAGTGTGAGTGTGTTTTTAAGTTTTCCTCCAACTTTAATGCCGTTCCCCCGGCATATCCTCAGCGGTTGCCTAGAGACAGGGATTTGAGCGAGGCCCCTTGGTTCATTCCCACACAGCCCTCTGGTTTGTGTGTCGGTGTGTGCGCGCCCATGTTGAAAGGATATTTCTCTCCTTTGCCTTTTGATTCATTCTCAGTGTGAAGCAGCTCCCCGTGGAGACAGTATGGGTGGGCAGAGAGGAGGAGAGGTGGAGGAGGTGAAGAGAAGGAGGAGGAGGAAAGGAGGGAGAGGGGAAAGCAGAAGGCAGGATGGAGGGATGGGAGAGAAGGATGGAAAAGAGGAGAGGGGAGCTGGGCCATGTGTCGTACGAAGGATGGAGGGAGGGAAGGAGGAGGGAAGGAGAGGCTGCTGGTCACACATCAAGGCCTGAAAACAAAGAAGCCAAGAACTCTCCCTCCTCTCCTTCCTCTGACCCTCCATCCCTCCATCCCTTCATCCCTCCATCCTCACAAACACAAGTTTCTCTTCTCTCAGGAAGAGAGTGAGTCCAATGCTTCAGCCGCCTGAAAGAGGAAAAGGAGGGGGGGGGCACACTGTGCACTTTTTATGCTTGTCTCTGCACTAAGGTGTGAATGCAAGATGACTTTTGCTTCCTCAACTCTTGTTTATCGTCGTAAACTTCTCCCAACTGCAAAGCTCTTCTTCATATTCGTGTAGAAACGAGCCCTGATGTGTGCCCGGCAGGGACGGGAGTTATCGATTCTGCTTATCGATGCTTTTGGATTATCTACATCAGTTTTCAGATGCAAAGATATCAGAAACGTGGCCTCCCTGTTAATCTGTACCAAACTGGTGCTTCTGCTGGTATTTTCACCCACTACACAGTTGTAAGATCCATTTTGGATCCACTTTTTTACCTCATTTTTTAACCTTCTGCTGACTACAGAAAAATCTAAAATACAACATAAATACCCTTATCACAAAAAAATCCTGTAAGTAAGTTAATAAATTATTATATTAGTAATAAACTATAAATACAACAATCAATGTCAAACAATTTAAATTACCACAGTTTGTACAAAATAAATCTATACATCAGAATCAGAAATACTTTATTAATCCCCAATGGGAACTTCTGTTGTTTTAGTTGCTCTTACTCACAGAGTATCAGTAGGAATATCAAAAAAGACATTAAAATAGATGAGAGCATACATTTTAAAGATTGTACATACCTGTACAAATGCACTACATCAACCTGCCTACGGATGAAAGTTAGCCTGTGGTTATAATCTGGCACATTTACATGCCAATGTTCATTAATGTGCACTGTCCTCTATTTAAATAAATTAATTAATTAAATTAAATTAAATTAAAAATTAAGAAGGCAGGTTGCAACACGCTGAATCTTTAAGCAATATCAACTTCCTTATGAAGGAAAAATAAGTAAATGAAGAATAAGAGAGACTACAAATATGACCAAGAAATTTACACTATTAACATTAACAATATTTACAATATGAATATAAATGTGATTGTGCTGTTTGACAAAAGGCAAAGTTTTACATTAAGGATATTGCACTGGGTATTACGTTTGCATATTTACTTATTACATAAGCTCCATTTACACTATACAATAACTATATACAAAAACTAATTAAAATAACTTTATAGGCTTATTTGGTATCATCATTTGTAGTAATGTTAAACAGGCTTTCCTTTACATTTGAATCAGTGTTTTCCATTTTAAGAGGTAATAGTTTTAATATAATTATACTGAAGGTGAAATTTTTCCAAATTTTGTGGCTTTATTGAATGCTAGTAAAGTCTGAATGTATAAATGAACAGAAACAAATTGAACTTTTGTGTGAAATGCAGTCACCTTTATTTAGGCTACCTGGCAGAGCATCTCAATTACAATACCAGAACTGACAACAAACAGTGAACCTGCTCTACATGAATATATCAATTCATAAAGAGAGGAGCTCTGATTGGATCGCTCCACAACTTATCCAACCACCACCAAGCTAAGGCAGCTGTGATTGGATGTCCCTCTTAACTCATCCAACCTTTCCACTCAACCAAAGTAGCTGTGATTGGATATATTCCTAACTTGTCCCTACTTTCTACATGACCAAATTAGGTCTTATTGGATTAAGTCTCTGTCAAACATTTTAGTCTAGTTTTTATTTGTTGATGAAAATGTCAGTTAATTTAGTTTTAGTCCATGTGCGCTTGTTTTTATTAGTTACTGTCTAGTTTTCATCAGGGGAAAAAGGATTGTTGTTGACGAAAACTATGATGAAAATAATTAGTCAACAATATCAACACTGGTGTCATACCGTAATCTCTTGTGCCACTGTTGTTAACAAAGCTGACATCAGAAATCCCTTTCTTTTTATTGTGATTGGTCGGTGAAGGAGAAGTGACGTTGACAAGTGCTGTCCCAAAAGTTGAACTTATTCAGCTGTGAGTTCTGGGAGCTGATGCTGAGGGCGTCTTCCTGCTCAGGAAGCAGAACACTGACAGTACTGGACTACATTGAGTTTGCATTTAAAAGGATAATTTACTGAGCAATAATGTGGGCCTATCCTTTTTTATTAGTGTTAATACATTTAATTTTTCTTCTGCTGGGCATCAGCATTTTGGGGCTCAGTGGCTTGACCAGGGTCTCTTCATCAGACCCTCCTGTAAAGTGATGCTTTCTTCACCGCTGATCCACAGATGCTTCAGTCAGAAACTATGAAAAGTATTTATATTCTTCTTTAATAAACTTTTAGTCAGAAAGTGTCTCTTGCTTCAGTTCTGGTGCCCTCACTCATTACTCTGCTGTAAAACTAAATTGAGCGTCTTATATTTAGTTTTGTCATGAAATCATATGTTGCAGTGATAATACTAATTTTCAGAATAATGAGAAACACAGCAAACTACCACTGCAGCTCCTCTAATAACTGTTATTAGCAGTCAGAAAGTAAGTTGCTATCTTTGTTTTGTCATCACTTCTCTGAGATTCAAGTTGAATTGTACAGAAATGGCATCCTACCTCTGTCAGTCTGACTGATATTCAACAGAATTAGTCACTGTCCTCCCACTGACTGTATCTTAAATGACAAAATGACAGTTTAATTCACTTCCCACTGCTTTGATTTCCATAACTTCAGATATAAAAACTCTGAACTTACTCACAGTGGATAACGAAATATATGTATCTAGTAACTATATACCTTGATCAGAAGAAGAAGAAGAAGTGGATCAGACCGTCTGAAACATTAATACTACTTTTAAAACCTGTAGTATTAATTCATTAAAATGGCAGATAAAACTGAAATAATGAACTCACAGCTGCCGTGTGAAACTGAGGGCAGCTGAGGTCCATGTCTCTGACAGAGGACAGGTGAGGACACTCTGACAGGATTTCAGTGTCAGAGAAAATGATTTATCTCACTGAGTTTGACTGATAGATCGATAGATCGATAGATAGATAGATAGATAGATAGATAGATAGATAGATAGATAGATAGATAGATAGATCAACAGATAGATAGATAGATCTAAAGATCGATAGATAGATAGATAGATAGATCGATAGATCGATAGATAGATAGATAGATAGATAGATCTAAAGATCGATAGATAGATAGATAGATAGATAGATCTAAAGATCGATAGAAAGATAGATACATAGATAGATAGATAGATGATAGATAGATTGATACATCGATAGATCGATAGATAGATAGATCGATAGATCAACAGATAGATAGATAGATCTAAAGATAGATAGATAGATAGATAGATCAATAGATAGATGGATAGATAGATTGATACATCGATAGATAGATAGATCGATAGATCGACAGATAGATAGACAGACAGAGAGATATGTATATAGATAGGGATATAGATAGATGGATATAGATAGATATATTGACAGATGGAGACACAGATAGGTAGGTTGGATGTTTTGTAGATATATCAGGTAGATGGATGGATTAATAGATAGACAGATAGATGGATAGATAGATAGATGGATACAATAGATACACAGAGAGATAGCGAGACAGGTAGATCGATGGATGGAGAGGTAGATAGTAGACGGATGAGAGACAGATAGATGGACAGATGGATACATTTTTACAAAGATTCATAGATTGATAGAAAGATCAAAAGATTGAAAGATAGATAATCAATAGATAGATAGATAGATAGATAGATAGATTAATAGATTTATACGAAGATTTATAGATTGATGGATAGATAGATTGATTGATAGAGAGGTAGATAGATCGATAGATTGATCGATAGAGAGATAGGCATATAGGTATGTATATAGATAGATAAATAGACCGATAGATAGATAGATTGAGAGACAGATTGATAAATAGATTGAGAGACAGATTGAAAGAGAGATAGATGGATAGATGGATAGATGGATAGATAGATAGATAGATAGATAGATGGATAGATGGATAGATGGATAGATGGATAGATAGATAGATTGATAGATAGATAGATAGATAGATAGACTGATGTAATGTTAGTTCGATTCCTTTGAGGTTATCTCCTTGAGATGCAGAATCTGGTTTTCAAGAGGGTCCTTATGTCTATATGGTTGTAAAGGTATTTATTTTGAAGGTATAATCAAAAACATCTGTGGATAGAGAGATTGTTCTCATATTAACATCAACAAATAGAAGTGCTCATACAGCACATCCCTACCCCAAGACATTTCAGACATTCTTGGCCAAACTAACAGTGAAATGTTAAAGCAGGAAGTGACTACATGTACAGAAACAGCTTCAATAGCAGTTTTTGTCAGATTTGGACCACATTTAACAGCACGGAGAGCATTTGTCAGTGGCAAAGATATTTTCAATCCACGTCTGACATGACTTTGTTCTGCTAGTGGCTCATGTTTTGTGCAGTACCAACCTCCTACATTATCTGATTGGCCCATAATGAATACGATTGACAGAACAATTGTCCGATCACCTGCCGGATTTGCTTCTGAACGGTCCTGCCCTCCCAAACACTTTCCAGATGGACTGGTGAAATATGTTGAACAGTCCATCTGGTGGGACAGGCTGCAAAACATGCTTTTCAAAATCCCTCTTCATTGTGAATAGTTGTTGGTCACTTTATATGTGCTCTGTTTTTGGCTGGCACCCAGTCCAAGGTTTACCTCACTTCTCTCCAAGTGTCAGCTGTGGTAGGCTAGCCACCCTGACATGGATCAAGCACTAATGGACAGATGGATGGTTATATCTCATTATGAAATCTGCTGATTTGTCTTAAAACCGGATTATTTCCCCACCATAACAAACATAATTTAAGTTTGATCTTTTTGTGTTGTGGAGTGTTTTTCTTCTCACTCTTTGCTAACTTTTGTCCACCTCCCATCAGCCCATGCTCCCATTACTTCTTCATCTCTGCCTCATCATCTCTACGTCTGCTGCATCTCCTCATCAACCCCCCCGCCCCAAAAAACACCCTCTGATCCCAAACGCCCCCCCACCCAAGCCACCCCTGCATTCCACCCTGCTGATGTCAGACTAAATGAAGTGTGTGTGTGTGTGTGTGTGTGCGAGCTGAAGGGTCAGGCCTGGTTGCCAGGACGATAGACCCTCCAACAGCTTTCTGCTCCGACGCTTTGAGCCCAGAGCCGTCCTCAAAGCATCATGGGAAAACAATTAAAACCTCCTCCAAATCTCTCCTGCTCCCCTTTCGCTCTCTTTCCTTTGTCCTTCCATCTCTGTTTCCCTCTCCTCATCTCTCCGTCAGCACTCTCCATCTCCCTCTCTTTCAGACCATCCTCACTCAAGCTTGAGTTTCTGCCCGAGTGGGAAACAAGTTTTTGAAAAAGTATTTTTATTCTATTTTCCAGCTGAGATGTCTCTCATAGAGGGGCGGCATGGGGTCTTTATCACAAAAACTTTAGTCTGAAGGCCGACATACGTGTGGGTGTTTCTGGATATCTTCTTGGTTTAATTTCTGTTGATCAGAATAATACCATTTAAAACTTAGCTCATTCTGTAGCGTATTGGTATAAATACACATCATGATCACAAAATACCCCAAAAATAATAACTGGTTCACATACTCATCAGCAAAACTGGATTCTATTTTATTTATAGTCCCTGATGGTAAACATTTTCACTGGATTCTTGGTTCAAACTGCTTTTCCATTATTTAACAAGTCAAGTTGTATATTAACCTAATTACCAAGAACTTGCTAATACAACAAGGTTGATTTTGTAGCTAAATAGATTTAACTACATGTTTTAATTGGGATTTCCATGGCCTTCCACAGACGTTTGGAGTTGTCTGCTGGTGGCAAAAAATATCAAGACAGGAGGTCTATCAGTGTCCCCTGTGAAAACAAACAGCTCAGGATATGTCCTCCATTTTACATCCATTTCTCAATTATTGAGTTGATATCTTTCTTTCTGTCTTGATTTTTGGAACCTTAAGCACTGTATAATTTTATAGTTTTTAATCTTAATTCATGGATTTTAATTGAGGATAATATATTTTACATTTCCCTCTGTTATGCTGCTCCGTGTTACGTCTGTTTTGTAATTAGTTGTGATGAATGTCTCTCTGGCTGCAACACCAGTTCACCCACGGCTACAAAAAAGTAACTTATCATTAACTTGATCATTATAGATGTTTATATTAATATAAGAATGACCTCTCTATCCGTGGTTGCTATTGATTATACATCCATAATATACCTTAACAACCATATAGACATGAGGACCCTCTTGAAAACCACATCTCAAGGCAGTAACCTCCAATAAATCTGTATTCAACACAGACAAATGTGATGAGGACAGATTTATGATCTGGGCGTCCATGGATTTGTCGCTATCATAAATTCTTATTTTTAGTCTCTTTGTCTGTGGCTGGATGGATGTATGTGTAAATACAAATGACTTTTAAAAGGACTTTTTTCAATCAGAGTTATATAATAAAATCTCTGACCATGGAAACATTTGTTACGTTTTTAAAAGCTTCAACAACCACAGATGTCCAGTTGTGTGACACGGTGAGATGTTTAAAGCTTTAAAACTTGGAGCTCCTTCTGAAGAATGATTTTTAATATCAGAAAAGGTTAATGATGTATGCTGCACCTGATGCAAGTGCAAGTCACAAGTTTATTTGATAAGTCAATTAAGAAACTTGTCACTAAACTTTCTCTCTGTGTTAAATCTAGTTTCAATTGCTGCATTTTAATTTATTTTGACAGATCCTTTAAAAAAAATACAGAATGAAGAAACACTGCAAACCTTTTTAATCCCAACGTCCTTCAGCCCTACTTGTAGGTCAAATAAAAGTAAAAACTCACTTTGACTGTTACCTTCTCTCACATAAAAGAGTCTCCTAATGGCTGATATTAGTTACCCTTAGTGCAAGCTATCACAGCAGCATGGCAAGGTTTAATTATTTCAGCCATGTTTGTGAATAATGTCCCCCAAAATTTTATGACTGAACACTTTTGGTAATAATCTGCTACCAGATGTAACAAAGAACAGATAGAAGATCATAAAAACAGGTCCTTTCTGCTGGAGTTAACCAAGGAATTCTGCAATTACAGGGTCAGGGTTCTGGACCCCAGGGCTACCAAACAAGGCCACCAGTGAAGCTCTGTGAAGGTTCTTGTTTAATCCAGTTTACTCTTATTTAGACTCATCCTTAAATGTGCTGTACTTGAACCACAAGTGACCCTTAAAATTAAACTGTCATTGATTTTTTTTTACTCATAGTTTTAGGAGTGAGGAATTGGAAAGTTTTACTCAGTACTTTTAAAATGTGTACTTTTAGATGATCTTTATCATCAGAAAGCTGGTTAGTCCAAGTACAAGCTGGACATTAAGCTGAAATAAAAGCTTTTATTCTTTATCTTAGCAAAGGGGGCCCACTTTGGCTGAAGTCTCTTGTCCTGCAGTGATACAGTAAAAGTAGGAAAATATACATACAAGCACAGATTGACAAATTCACACAGTTAGTGATAAAATCCCATTAATACTCATAAATCCACAAGTTTTTAACAATTTCTCTTTTTTTCTGAAGGCACATTCATAGTTTATACTTACTTGTATTGACGACGAAAAACATGCAACTTTTAATTGATTAGTTCAAGAATGAGGGACAGTCAGACAGGGCAGTGAAATAACGTATGTGTCATCAGAATAAAGGCACTGTTGGGCAGGGCTGGAGAAGATTTACTTGAGTACTGTACTTAAGTACATTTTTTAAGTATCTGTACTTTACTTGAGTATTATTATCTTTGTAAACTTGTGACTTTTACTCCTCTACATTTCTATGGAGGGTATTGTTACTTTTAAGTATAGCTCTGAAGTCAGATGAAATTTCTTTTTTCTTCTAAAATGCAATCTGCATACCTGTACCTCGTGCATGCGCTACTCAGATCGTGCAGGTAAACACTGAGCTAAGATAACGGTAATGATGGCTACAGCAGACGCAGACGATACAGGCAGATGCCCCGTCAGAGGATGAGAGGACTCTTCTTTCATGCTGGCAGTTAGCTGAAACAGAGAGACAAACAAGCACTGCACTTTCTTTTCTGTCTTGTCTTTGTTTTGTTTGGTTGTATTTTGGTCAGCTAAGAGACATCCTCAAACCAAGAGTAGCTGCTGATGTACACACATATTGACAGAGCTGTGTCAGAGCACTGCCATGCTGTTTTTGGGGGGTGTTAAATGAAAAAATTAAACAGCAATGGCTGGCCTTGATTCAGTCGTGTTTCAGTCGGCATTTCTACAGGCTTCATAGCATATTTTACAAGCTTTTTATTCCACAGGTTCTATAAGCAGGTCAATGCATTCAGTAGTTTGTTTCCGCCAAGGAGGTAATGTTTTCGCCAGTGTTTGTTTGTTAGTTTGTTCGTTTGTTAGCAAGATTACGCAAAAACTACTGGATGGATTTACATGAACATTTTACCAGAGCTGTGGTTTGGTCCAAGGAAGAAGCCATTACATTTTGGTGCTGATCCGATCCAGATTGACGTCACAAAAAACATTTAAGTTTATAATGGCAAATCCATTTATTAACGTCATTATTGGAATTGTAGTTTATTTGCAAACTGACATCAACGTTTTCCAAGCCTATATCACTACATTTCCCAGCTTCCCTTCCCTTCCCTTTCCCTAGCGAAGGACTTCTGCACAACGGCTAACAATCGCCTGGTAGATCGGCACGTTTTTTCCGACTTTGTAACTGGAGCGCTGATAACTCGGAGATCACGTCATTCACTCTCACTTTCTTTCCAGTCCCGAAATGCTTTTCTTTAGGTTCTGTAAATTCATTGTGACAACAACACAATAACTCATTGACCTGAAATGAAATGTACTTTTAATACTAAAGTATTTTCAAAAGCAGGTACTCCGGTACTTTAACTTAAGTAAAAATTTTACTCAAGTAATGGAGTTGAGTACTTTGTCCCCCACCGCTGTTGGGCAGCAGTGCTAACCACTACCCCACCGTGCAGTCTTGCCAGATTGGACTTCTGTCACGTCTCCTGCTCGGTCACCAGAGTCCTCTCCTTGGAGCTTGCTCTGGTGAGCCTGATTGTGCCTCACACTCCTGTGTGATGCTCTGACAGCGTCTTTGTGTACTTTTCTGCATTGTCATTTCCATAAATGCCACAGCGAACACATCATCTGCTCCCGGCTTATTATCTCCCCATGTACTTTACAAATTCAATTAGGCCCTTCCTTCCATCTTGTTACATTTCCTCAGCAGCTGAAATAATTTTTGGAGCTGCAGTAAATTACTACACAACATTAACATTTTCTGTGGTGAGCCGTCACTTCTTCGTCTCTCTGACAAACTTACTGAAGTCATAGATAATTCATTTGATTCTAAATTACAGCCTTCCATCGTGCCGCGCGCCCCTCTTGCAGGGGTTTGTTGTGACAAGCGGGCACGCCGCTCGTCTCCAACCGTGATTTCTGTCGGCCCCGATGACAAAGATATCATGCAGCGCGTCTTTAAACATGACGCTGACATGTAGCACTTATCCACTCACTCAGAGGGAACACGACAGCGGCGCTCTTCGTGACACCGCCCTCATTTCCCATGATGCACATGGAGCAGGGTCGCCTCCGCATGCAGATTAGGAATAATAAGACTTCTTGAAAATTTTGGGATTTTTTTTTTCAAGAGGGAATGGGGTGGGGAAGTTGAAAGGGACAAAAGCTGCCAAAGTGCCATTGTGTCTCAATAAAATAAGACATTTCTCCTATTGTGCGTGAATGAGTCACTCATGAAGGCAGTAATATTTTATGAAGGGGGCGTTTATTTAATTCTGATTCCAAATTTGCATCTGAGGGAATGAAAAGGCTTCATCTGATGTGTTTGTCGTGTTTGGAGATTGGAGGCTGAGGGCAGAGGAGATGAGCAGAGCAGGGAAGAGAGGAAGTGGGGACACGAAGGACAGAGGAGAACAAAAATGTGAGATTTGAATTTGAATTTTTGAATTTGAATTTGAATTTGAATTTGAATTTTTGAATTTGAACTTGAATTTTGAATTTATTTTGAACATGTGTGCAAAATAAAGTATACACCTTCAAAAAGTAGGAAGAAGAAAGTTGTTTTTGAATTCATACCCCTCATTACTGTGTGTCATGGGTCATATAAAACATATTCTGCTTTAACATCTATGCAAATATATCATATTTAAGTACACTACAAAACATACAGTGCTCAGCATAAATGAGTGCTTCAGATTTGTCAGAAAAGCTTTACTTTCTTTTCAAAATCAACATTTTCTATGGCATACTATACCACAAAATACTCCCCCAAATGTGGGCCAGGGATTGCAAACGATACAGTACGCCCCAATCTAAGGGGTGGGAGCAAAGCTAAATGTAGTTATCATATTACCCTTATTTTCATGTTATGGTAAAAAAAAAAAATGCTATGTTAAACTCAGCTTTGTCGAAACTTTGGAAATTCTTAGATATTAATTGATACATTACTGTTAATTGGGGGTGTACTCATTTATGCTTGGCACTGTATAATCCATATAAATATGTTGATACACATAAACACTACGAAATATATAATATATAATAAAAATATATATCAAACATATAAGTATCAATATAAATATCATATATATATACTAATAATATCCATATAAATATGATGTCTATATCCAATATCCATACACTACATAGCAAATACTAATCAATTTCAATATAGTAATTTTTATGATCCGTTTATTTATTTCCCCCATCACTCTCATTGATATCACACTTCCTCTTCCATATACGTCTTTATAAACAGTTTTTGTACCTCTTTTTAAACAGGTTTATGTTTTTACTTTGTTTTATCTTCATATCTATTTGTTCCATCAAGTCACCCCACAGCTCGACATGCAGCAACTTTGCATTGTTGTTTGAACCTTTTGTTTTTTAGGGAAACTTTGACGTATACAGAGAATCAAGAGGAGGAAAAAGGGCCAAAGGGTGTCCCTGATGCACTGAAGCCATGTTGAGGCAGTAGTCGATATAATCCTCCCCAATGGACTCGTCCTTGCACTTCGTTTTGGGACATTTCAGCAGATTTCCAAACTAACTCTTCATGCTAAAGTGCCAGTTTTTCTAAGTGGCAGCTCCAACGTTCTCTCGGTCTTATTTGTCAGGATTCTGGGTGTGAAGGTATTGATCCAAAGAGGGAGTCAACATCACATGATCTAAAATAGCTAGAAAATGATATAAAGACTTGTATGTCTGTGGTCTGTGAGGTCAAGTGCCCATGTGTGGGTGGGTACAGATCGACTGCGACAGGAGGTTGTGAATGTTTTGGTTCAGGCTCCTTGGAAATCGATAAATCTCCAACATCGATTTGACTCGCAGGTCTGCGACCACAGCAGCGACTCTAGACACCTCTGGTGGCCTCGTCGGAGGAAAAACCCTCTGATTGACTCTGAGAGTTGGTCCAGGATTTGGATTAAGAAGTTTCTTTACACCCACTTTTATCTTTTCATGTGTTTTCTAAATGAGATGCTCTTCCGGGCCGTGACCCCCTGTGTGTGCGGCCGGACTGATATGATTGAGGTCATGTTTGATTTTCTTATTCAGGGAAACTTCTTTAAGCAGTTCTGCTCTTTGGAATATGCATTGATTGGTTGTTTGAAACTCCACACCTACAGGGATGTTTTTCATTATTCGGAGGAGTCAGATTGATCGTTGCTGGTGTCAGGATTTTCTTTTTTCACTGTTCGAAACATTCGACTAACTATGAACATGTCTTTGGTCAATGCTGACTCTCTTTGGAGCAGGATCAAGGGTGGACCTAGGTCTGCTTTCTGCTATTAATGCTCCGTATTAATGTTCTCATATTCGTCCTGTTAAATGCATGATAATGAAGTGCCAAAGGAATAGGATAAATATTGATAAACAGGTTTAATAACTCTTCTTTTGTCCACTGATGTCCACGTGTGGGCTGCATGGAGGTAACAAGAGGGCTGCTGCTTTAACTTTCCACGCTAGTCAGGGCCTTTCTTTGTCG
Source organism: Cetoscarus ocellatus (assembly GCA_037902135.1). Lineage (NCBI taxonomy): Eukaryota > Metazoa > Chordata > Actinopteri > Labriformes > Labridae > Cetoscarus > Cetoscarus ocellatus. The sequence continues at coordinate 971,367 of JBAMNC010001034.1, forward strand.
ACAGGTCAGGTTTGGTCGGCACTTCACCATTCATCATTCTGACGACTTGTCTGCTCCACCAGCAACGTTAATCCTACTTCATCACAGTTGTTTATGGATGCGAACCCTACACCTCAAGGCTCCGGAGGCAAAGGATGCCAACCTGTAGCCAGCAGCAGTGCCTAGGGACGTCATCTGGCTTCTCCCCAGCTACTAAAACAACCCCCAGCTATGTTTTGATCAGGACTTGAACCGGCCACCCTCCAATCCAGCCCAAGCCCTCACAAACTGAGCCACACTTCCTTCATGGAGTTGACATGTTCTCCCCATGCATGCATAGGTTATCTCTAGTTTCCTCCCACAGGCCAAAAACATGTTTGCTTGGGGACTCTAAATTACCCTCAGGTAAAGGTGTATGTGTTAATTGTTTTCTGTCTCTACATCTCAGCCCTGTGATTGGCTAGGGACCAGACTCGGATGTACGCTGCCTCTTGCCCAATGCCAGTGACCCTGAAAGTGATTAGCATTATAGATGGATGGGTGTATTCTCATTTTAGTCTCTTTGTCTCTGGCTTTCTCGCTTGCTACTTCTACTTTCTTCTTTCTACTTCACTGAATAACAGAAGAAAAATTAAACTAGAAGAGTTTGGCATGCCATGTGCAGCCAGCCTGGGTTTGATTCTTTGCCTAAGACTCATTTTTTGCAAATCCTCCCATGATCTCTCTCTCTTTCCAAAGTGTATCCATCCCTTTACTATTATTAAAGACCTAAAATGCCCCTAGGTTGATGTTGGGAGAAAATCTTTAATCCCGTTTTTTTTTTTCTTGTTTCTTGGAGTATTACCAGCACTTGAGTGCACAGGAATAGCTCACTAAGAGTTGCTGCAGCAAAAGCCAGGCTGTCTCTCTGTTCTTTGTCTTGTTAAGAACTTCTAACCAAATTTATCAACAAATGCTCTGATATTTAAGGGTAGAGGTGTGACGCTGTTAATCCCATATGAGTCAAACAAGCTCAGTTAAGTGAGTGATCTGATCTCGCTGATGTGTACCAATTCTCTAACTCCCAAATTCCACATAGAGCGAATGCGCTGCGCCACTCCGACCAAAGGCTGTTGCTTCGGCGACGCGGCGCTGCTGTGCCGGAGCATAGACAGTGAAATTGCTGTGATAGACTAGAGTGGGAGCGAAGTGCTCCCCAGTACGATTCAAGAGCGGTGTGGCGCTTTTGTTTTATGTTGAATTTGGGGGCATTGTGTCCTCAACAAAGCAGAAACACTGACCACACACTTTAGACTTTAAACCAGAAATGAGGAGGCTTGAAGCATGGTCATTTTCTCAATCAATCAATCAATCAATCTTTATTTGTATAGCGCCAATTCATAACAAGTGTTATCTCAAGACACTTTACAATAGAGCACAAAGCTCTTCATATTATGGATACACATATATGCATAGATACATATATACATATAAAAATACACATATACATATATATACAAATATATACATCCAACACCCAACATGAATCCATATAGCCAATCATGAATCCCTCCATCATGGCGGCAAGAAAAAAACCTTCTGTTAAGCAGCAGGAAATCTTGAATGTGGACCCCAGTCTCATGATGAACAGCAAATCCACACGATGCTGTGTTGGGTGTGTGGGCAAAGGGAGGGAGGTAAGTGGAGACAAGTGGACTAAAGTAAGAACTAAAGCTAGTGACAGATCAATGGACCAATCATAGACCTGTCGTCGTCAAATTTGTTTCTGCTGCAAACAAATTTATTAGAGGAGGATCCTCATGTCTGTGTGGTTACTGTAAATAAGAATTTATGGTAGTGACGAACTCATGAGTGCCCAGACCACAAGTGCATCCCTACCTATTTGTCTCCGTTAAGTATAAATGTATTAATGGTAGACCTCTTGAGATGTGACACCTCATTTTCAAGAGGGATCTCATGTCCATGTGGAGCTAGAGATAGTTACTATAGATGTATCAACCATGGATAGAAAGATCATGTTAATATCTACATTAACAGATATAATGATTATGAACTGGAATGAGATGGCCAAATATGTGTTATGTCTGTAATTGTAGTTATTGAGGCTTCATGACTCCACAGCAGCAGGCAGTCTCCACCGAGGATCCCAGACCACCTAAAAGACAAGAGCCAGAGACGAGTACACGAGCAAACAGAAAGGGGCAGAGGCAGATATGGAGAGAGAGTGTGAGAGAGAGAGGGATAGAGCCCAATGTGCCAGATCCCCCCGGCAGTCTAAGCCTATTGCATCTTAACTATGTGTCTAAACTATGGACTATGTGCTGGTCCCTAACTGAAAGCTTTATCAAAGAGGAATGTTTTAAGTCTAGCCTTAAAGGTAGAGAGGGTGTCTGCCTCCTGAACCGTGGTCGGTAAATGGTTCCAGAGAAGAGGAGCCTGATAACTGAAGGCTCTTCCTCCCATACTACTTCTAGAGACTGATGGAACCACGAGCAGGCCAGCATTTTGGGAGCGTAATATTCTAGAGGGGTTGTACGGCACTACAAGCTCTTTGAGATAAACTGGTGCCTGTCCACTGAGAGCTTTATAGCTGAGAAGAAGAATCTTGAATTCTTTTCTATATTTTATTGAAGCCAATGCAGAGAAGCTAATACAGGAGTAATGTGGTCTCTTCTCCTAGTTCTAGTCAGTACACGTGCTGCAGCATTTTGAACCAGCTGAAGCGTCTTAAGCGACTTACTGGGACAGCCTGAAAGAAGAGAATTACAGTAGTCCAGTCTAGAGGAAACAAAAGCATGGACTAGCTTTTCAGCATCGCTCTGGGACAGGATAGGCCTAATTTTAGCGATGTTACAAAGATGAAAAAAGGCTGTTCTTGAAATTTGCTTTATGTGAGAGCTAAAGGATAAATCCTGATCAAATAGAACCCCAAGATTTCTAACAGTTGTGCTTGGCGTCAGGCTTATGCCATCTAGGGCAGTTAAATCATTAGAAAAGGTTTCTCTAAGGTGTCGAGAGCCCAGCACAATGATCTCTGTCTTGTCTGAGTTAAGAAGAAGAAAATTTTTGGCCATCCATGTCCTAATGTCCTTTAGACACGCATCTAGTTTAGATAACTGATTTGTCTCACCTGGCTTCATTGATACATACAGCTGAGTATCATCAGCGTAACAATGAAAATTAACGGAGTATTTCCTCATGATATCACCGAGGGGAAGCATATAAATGGAGAAGAGAATTGGACCTAGCACAGAGCCTTGAGGAACTCCGTAACTTACTTTAGTGTACACAGAGGACGTGTTCACGTGTACAAACTGGTATCTATCAGATAAGTAGGACTTAAACCAATTTAGGGCAGTCCCTGTAAACCCGAGTAATACCTCTAATCTCTGTATAAGAACATCATGATCAATGGTGTCAAAAGCTGCACTAAGATCTAACAAAACAAGTACTGAGAGAAGTCCCTCATCTGAAGCTGAGAGTAGGTCGTTAGTTACTTTAACTAGAGCAGTCTCTGTGCTGTGATGAGCTCTAAATCCTGACTGAAAGTCCTCAAAAAGGCTGTTGTCTTGAAGGAAGTCACATAGCTGATTAGCCACTACTTTCTCCAGGATCTTTGAAGTAAATGGAAGGTTTGATATAGGCCTGTAGTTAGCCAATGTTCCCGAATCAAGGTTAGGTTTTTTAAGGAGAGGTTTGATTACAGCTACTTTAAAAGACTGTGGCATGTAGCCTGTTGATAGAGATATAGTTATTGTCTCCAGCAGGGATGGACAAACTAGGGGAAAGACCTCCTTGAACAGTTTAGTTGGGATCGGGTCTAAAAGGCAGGTAGATGGTTTGGAGGAGGAGACAAGAGAATTTAGCTCCTGAAGGCTAATTGTAGAAAAATGATCTAACTCAGGTCTGACTACATTTAATGGTACGGTAGGTTCAGGTGAAAGCAGGGAGTTGCTAATTTTATCTCTAATTTTAAGAATTTTTTCGTTAAAAATGCTCATAAAGTCCTCACAGCTGAGGGCTAGAGGAATCACAGGCTCAACAGAGCTCTGACTCTGTGTGAGCCTGGCTACAGTGCTGAAAAGGTACCTAGGGTTGTTTTTATTTTCTTCAATTAGTGAGGAGGCAGCTCGAGCATGTCGTAAGGCTGTCATGTAGTCATTATGACTTTCCCGCCAAAGTATACGTGACTCCTCCCTTTTATTGGAGCGCCATATTCTCTCTAATTTACGGGATGCTTGTTTAAGTTCACGAGTTTCAGAAGTAAACCAAGGAGCCGCCCTCTGACGTTTAATAGTTTTTTGTCTCAGTGGCGCAATTGAGTCCAAAGTGGATCTTAGTAGACTGGCAGAGTCGTCAACAAGCTGATCCAGCTGAGAGGGGCTATAGCTAATATCACAGTAATCAGTTGGCCAAGTTATTGAGTTTAAGGCAGCAGGAATGGCTTCTTTAAATTTAGCCACGGCACCATTGGACAGATTTCTACTCTTCACAATTTTGTTACAAAACACAAAATCCTCTAAGAAGATGTTAAAAGTTACTAAGAAGTGATCAGATAATAAAGGATTCTCAGGAAAAACTTTTAGTCTATCAACGTCAAGGCCATATGCTAGAACCAAATCAAGAGTGTGGTTGAAATGATGAGTAACTTCACGAACAGCCTGAATAAAACCAACAGAGTCTATTAAGGACATAAAAGCTATGTCCTTCAATTAGGAAACACGCCAGCCTTGAGCCTGACACTCCTCATTTTAAGACTAACATCCCTGGTTGTGAACTGGAGCGCATGATCATTTGCTAGAACAGCAAACATTGCTCCTGTGCAATACAATCAATGTGATATATAATCATCTGTAAGTATTAATCACCATGTGCACTATAAGTTGTCAGTAAATATTCAGCTATCCCTGTGTGAGCGGACACTTTTTTTTAGGAACGATGCCGTGGACAGGGCCTGGGGTGGTCGACTGGCAGCCCAGGTGCCACATGTGGCCCCCCACTTCATTAGTCATTTCCAAAAATCAACAAATTGTAAATGTGAGGAATACTCGGATATCCATTAGAAATAATTCTATATAATCTACATTTATATTTTTATTGCTTTTTTGCAAGTTTTTGAAGAACTTACTTTGCTATAATAGTGTCTCTAAATCTCTTTCATGAAGCATTAGAACATTATATCAAGTATTACTCAATACTATAGTTAGAAAATAGCAGCGGAGAAATATTTGTGCTTTAAAAATTGGACAACACATTGTTTTATTGATTCAAAAAAATAGCTTAAATTATGTGTCAAGTTCATTTAGCGATGCTTAATAACTTGTATTTGTGTTATAATGTATAAATATTGTTTTACTATTTTCATGACTTCTTTGTATTTGCATATTTTGTTTATCAAACATTGTTTTTACCAATCAAGAGAATCCAAGAATTTGTAACAAAAAAGGTTTTATGTGGCCCTCTTGGTAATTAAAGTAGCCCATCCCTGGCCTAAGCCAATAAAAGACCTTTGCTCAAACAGATTTCGTTTTGGATTTTTCTCTATATTCACATTCTAGTTCCTCGTCTCATTGTGTAATTCAGTGTAGAGATGTATAAACTGCACTGATTTCATATTCATCCACTCTACCAACCTTTTTTTCTGAAATTTCCTCTAAATACTGACAAAAATTGAGACAGGAAGACTGGATTTAGCCTGGAGGATGAGGACTGAAGGACAGAGACCTTGGAGGAATTCTGCCTGACCTTGGCCTGGTGTGAATCAGTCTGAAGAGCAGCCGCTTAGCGTAGCCTGAGGCCACGCACACAAACACACACTCGGACTCATTCACACAAAAACACACACTTATGGAGAGAGGAAGAGGGCGATGTCAAAGAAGCCAGTGTGTCTCCGAGACCAAAGGACATGTTACATGTGTGCTGTGTGACATTCCCCAAAAATGATTTGTGTCCTTGTGTACTTGTGCGTGCTTGCATGTGTGTGTGTTGGACCTTAGGGCCAGATCTTGAGTGCTCCTGTCAGCTTTAACCGTCTCCCAAAAGCTCACGGCTGTTTCATTAGAGACAGATCGACAACCATCTTCCCCCTCCTCTCTCTGCTTCTCAATGTTCTCTTTATCTCGCTCTCCCTCTCTTCCTCTGTCGCCACATCCCTCTCTTTCTCTCTCTCCCCTCCTAACTGCTGTTTTGACAGCCATCACGGGCGTGGCTACCGGGCCCCCGAAAGAAATTTGTCCGTCGGTCAGTCTGTCTGTCTGTTTGTCAAATTTTGGGATGATAAATTGCTGTGGAGAGGGTGTGATGACGCCTCAGACTCGCCCAAATTCTCCTCAGCATCTCCCTCTCTCTCTTTTTTATATTTCTCCCCCTCTCTTCCTCTCCGCTCACCTACTTTTCAATCTCTCCAACATGCATTAAAAGCAACTGACGGGCAGAGCCACAATTTGAAAGATAAGAATTTTCATTTGAATATGAATACAAGTTGGTTTTATTTGTGTGTATTTAAATGTGTGCACTCGGCTGTGTGTTTGCGGGCGCTGCAGGTATATTTTGGCGTGCCGGCTCGAGCTTTTCTTTTTTTTTTTTTTGCTTTTGTATCAGCAGGACATCTTCAGCCTATCGCAGCGAGGCAGCGACAGCTCGGATGTTGTTGTCAGGTGAAGTGTTTATTCCAACATCACTCCTGTTATCTTTTCTTTGCCTTGATGGAAAGACACGGCCCCAGAGCGTAACCCCGACTGAATGCTGATGTTGTTGTGTGTCTGCAAGTTTTAATGAGATGACTGTTTGCTACTTTAGGAGTCAAATATGCCAACGCCGTGTTTACAGCTGTTTTTCAGCGCCGCAGTGGTCAGAAAATCCTTTGATTTGGCGTTAAAGGGCCTTGATCGCTGCTACTGAGAATCATAATTCTCAAGGTAAAGAGCATTTTTCAACAAAAACATGCAGATTAATTTGGCAGAGAAACTTAGATCATGTCGGCCTTGAAACAGGTGTCATACTTCTATCCGTCCATCCTTTGACTTTATATCATATATGTTTTAATGTTATATAAAGGATATAACTGAGCTTTTTTTTTTTTTTTGCTTCTTTAAAAAAGGCAACTCACATCGTGTATATGCAGATTTACAAAGCTTAAATGACAACTAAAGTTTATGTCCAGTGTTGCCAGATTTTTCAACTGAAATAAGCAACCAGAGCATAAAAAACAAGTCCAAAACCAGCAACCTCCTGCTATTTTATTTTCTAATTTGATATATATATATATTGTTTTTTTTTTTTGAAAGAGAAATCTACATAAAGTGTATTTTTATTTTCATCTACATAACTTTTCAATCTCACACATTTTTTTTCGTTTGCCTTTAAATTGACTTATTCAACATCCTTTTCTTTGGAGGTGGAAATTCCTTTTCTTTATACAGAAGTGAAGGGAGAGGCTACTGTTATTTATAACTCTGTTATCACTAAACAGTCTAACATTGATTTTGTAACCAAACAGACATAGTCAGGCTTTTATCTAAGTTTTATGTTGATCTTCTACAGCTTTATTATGGAGAAAACAGTTATAACTACATTACATTACACTTTTGGTGGAAACATCATTTTTTCCTCTTTTTACAGTAAAATTTATATTCGTGTTTAGAGTGGGAGAAATGGTTTGTGTAATTTCTGAATTGAGTTTATATTGGTAGTACAGTGTGCATTTGATCCATCCTGGGTTTGGGGCACAAAAAGATCAAACTAGCCCAAAAAAACACAACTCACTACTGCCAATATTTACAAGCAACTTTTAAAAAAGAAGCCCAAAGTCGCTTATAATAAGCAGACCTGGCAACTAGGATTATGTCCTTTGGATCTTTATGTACTTTATATCAAATCATAATGCTGCAATTGTCTGATACACAAAAAGACAAGTAACCTTAGGACTTTAGTTTGTTAGAACACATGAACAGTCGGAGTCACACACTTCTTCAAAAACTTTACAAATGAACTACTGCAATATCAGCCCAAATTCCAGTGAAGTTGTGACAATGTGTGAAATGCAAATAAAATCAGAAAACAATGATTTGCAAATCCTTTCCAACCTTTATTCAATAAAATTCTCTCCAAATTACAAGATATTTAATGTTCAAACTGATAAACTTTAATGGGTTTTTTTGCAAATATTCACTCATTTTGAGTTTGATGCCTGCAACATGTTCTGAAAAAATGGGGACAGAGGTATGTTAACCACTGTGTTGCATCTTCTTTCCTTTTAACAACACTCCATCAGCATTTCTGAACTGAGGACACGGACTGTTGAAGTTTTGTCGGTGGAATTCTCTCACATTCTTGCTTGATGTATCACTTAGGTGTCTCAAGTCTGAGGTCTTCATTGTCATATATTTTGCTTCATAATGCTCCACACTCTCACAGGGAGACAGGTCTGGACTGCAGCAGGTCAGTCTAGTCCCTGCACTCTTTCACTTTGAAGCCACGCTGTTGTAACTCCAGCAGAATGTGTCTTCATCTCTGAAATGTCCCTGAAAAAGATGGATGGCAGCATGTTGCTCCTAAACCTGTATGTACCTTTCAGCATTAATGGAGCCTTCACAGATGTGCAGGTTACCCATGCCATGGGCACTAACACCCCCTCATACCATCACAGATGCTGTCTTTTGACCTTTGCTCTGATAACAGTCTGGATGGTCCTTTTCCTCTTTAGCCTGGAGGACACCACGTCCATGATGTCCAAAAACAGTCTGAAATGTGGACTCGGACCACAGCAGACTTTTCCACTTTGCCTCAGTCCATCTCAGATGAGCTCAACCCAGAGAAGCCGGCGGTGTTTCTGGGTGTTGTTGATATTTGGCTTTGCCTTTGCATGGTAGAGTTTGACCTTGACCTTGCAGATGTAGAGATGAACTGTGTTACCTGACAAGTGTTCCTGAGCCCATGTGCTGATATCCTTTACAGAATGATGCTGCTTTATAATGCAGTGCTGCCTGAGGGATAGAAGGTCACGGGCATTCAGTGTTGGTTTTCAGCCTTGTCACTGACATGCACAGTTTTCTCTCAGTCTTTGATAATATCATGGACTGTAGATCATGAAATCCCTAAACGGCTTGAAATTACAGGTTGAGAAACGTTCTTGAGCTGTTGGGCTGTTATACTCCATCATGACACTCACCTGTTTCCAGTTAACCTGTTCACCTGTGGAGTGATCCAAACAGGACTTTTTTTTGACAATTCCTCAGCTGTTCCAGTCTTTTGTTCCCCCTGTCCCAGCTTCTTTGGAATTTTGTTGTGTCTTCAGTTGAATATAGGTCAAAAGGATTTGCGTCATTGTATTCTGTTTTATTTATGTTGAACGCGGAGGTTTGTAAGCAGTAATCATCGGTAATTCTTTGGGCAAGCAACTTCAAAAATATGTTCAGGGACTGTTGTAAATTTGTTGACATATTGTTTTCTGTATCCTTTAGATATGTGTTAGCCGTCTGGGCAGTGCCCTACCTTTCAAAACAAACAAACAAACAAACAAACAAAAGGACTCAGGATGTGTTTGGGCTTTTATTCATAGTTTCATTGTCTCACTTTAATTATTTTATTTACTTCCTTCATAAGGAAGTTGAAGTATAGCTTAAAAATTCTGCTTGCTGCAGCCTGCTTTCCTATTTTTACTTAATTTTATGCTCTTATCTATTTTAATGTCTTTTGTTATTGCCTGCTATACTATAAGAGCAACTGAAACAACTGAATTTTGCCTTGGGGATTAATAAAGTATTTCTGATTCTGATATTTCCAGTTGCTTCTTCTCTTCTGCAACAACTTAAACACATCTGTAGCAAACTCGTCTTCCTTCCTGAAGGACGCCAACTGCTCTGATCATTTCTTGGCAGGTAAAAGTGTTTCGGCTTGAAGCTGTGCAGGATGGATCTGCCTGATGACAGACGTGAATTCTGGGGAATCCAGCAGCTGTTCACGGTTATGCAAACACAATCAATGACGAAATCCTGATAGGACAGGCCCACACACAAACACACACAGACAATTTTTTATGAGCAATGGCCTGTGAAGAAGTTTGGAGTTAGAGTGTTAAGTCATAATACAGAATTTCAATCTAATTCTGACAGCCTAAAAGATTCATAGCCTTACTACTCCCAGAGACACCGGATGCTGAACCTAAAGGGGGCCTCGAGCCCAAGTTAGAAACCAAGAGTCTGCATGAACAGTCCCATGGGAAAATGCTTCCCGTCTTTTCAATAAGTGATCATTCTAACTAGTGATTTTAAGCCTAAGTATTTCCACAGTTAAGATCATTTCTCTGTTGGAATTTCCTCTAGTAGGAATCAAGAAGTGATGCAACAATTCTCAATGAAATATTTTACCGTTCTGCACCATGTTCACAGTTCAATACGCTCATGAATTTCAGTTTTGGTGGTTTTGAGTTTAAACAGCTGTCATTCATCGTCGCCCTTTTCTCTCCGTATTTGTGCTGCTTTGGAGCCTGTGAGTCAGAGCACAGGGACAAGCGAACTCCTGCTGTGAGAAGCAACGAGCTAAAGTTGACATTACACTGCTGCTGTGAGGGTGAGAGAGGCAGCAATATGCACCCACACTCAAAATATGAGGGACCCCTTATTCCTCTAATCTGTGGTTGAGAAGAGGACAAGATAGTTCAGCATTTGCCAAACCTGAAATCAAGAATGAGGGAGGAGAATCGGTGTTTGAGCTGGTGAACAATGCAGACTGGTGCTTCTCAGAGAAGGGAGAGTTTAACGCAGCGAAAGGATCTGGAGCACTTGATCAATTAAGCAATTTTAATATGGTGCAAACAGATTGATGTGTCTTTCTTAGAGTCAACATCGAGCAAGGTATTCTTAAAGGGATACGCCAACTTCTCCTTTGTTTTCATGTCTTGCCTCAGTCCTAAGTCCATAACAAGCAGATAGACACCATTCTTTTGACTCTGCTTGCAGTCACAAGTTAGAGACAGACAAAGTTTGCCAACTGCTAAATAGCTTAGCTCAAACACTGGGAGTCAATGGGTAGTGTTAGCCTGCCTCTGCCTACAGTCATCAGATAAACTCTTCAGCAACTCTAAACAGAGTTGAGAGAGACTAAGATTAGCACTTCATGTAATTTTCAAAAGAAATACATATGAAACTAAACCTCAGGGCGCATGCACAAACCACCGCTGAAGTGCTTGTTGGCCTACTTACATGCACTTCTGCCTTGCTGTTTAGTCTCCACATGTTTCCATCAAAATTACATTAAGTGCTAATCTTAGTTAAAAAATAACTAAAGTAACATAACGTGGTAAAAAACAAGTCACAACGTGCACATAGGACCGTTAAGAGTTGGTGAAGAGTTTATCTGATGACTGTAGGCAAAGGCATGCTCACATTACCCATTGACTCCCAGTGTTTGAGCTAAGCTAACTAGCAGTAGGCAAGCTCTACCTGTCTCTTCCTTGTTACAGCACACCCAGTCAAAAGAATATCTGCTTGTCATAAACTCAGGAGTGAGGCAAGACATGAAAACAACGAAAATGTTGGCGTATCCCTTTAATGAGCCAAAATGAGCCTCATGGGAAAAGAACTTCATTTCACTTCACTTCACTTTTTATTTATGTGTCCCCAATGGGGGTAATTAGCTGTGCAGCTGTAAAGCAGCAGTAGGAGCAGAACATAGAATATACATAAACTTTAGCACAAATACATAAACTTAAAAAAGCTTAGCAGGGCAATAAATAAATCTTAATATTCAGCAGGAAAAAAGTGCTAAAAATAGCTAAAAAAAACTAAGTAAAAAGTATAAAATATGAGAAATAAAAGACTGAGTAAATAGAAGTCTGAGTAGTGAGCCAGACAGTGTTAATTTTGTTGACTAATTATTTTCGTCATAGTTTTCGTCAACAAGCAAAACTAGACCGTAACAAATAAAAACAAGTGCACATGGACAAAAACTAAAACTACATTAACTGACATTTTCATCAACAAATAAAAGCTAGACTTAAATGTTTGACAGAGACTTAATCCAATAAAAAATGCCTTACATTTTACACTTCATATTTTAGTCGACTAAATTTACGGTAGATTTCGTCGACTAAAATGTTGAGAAATTTCATTAACTAAAACAAGATTAAAATTAAAACAATTTAGATGACTAAATTATGACTAAAACTAAAAGATATTTTAGGCAAAAGACTACAACTAAAACTAAATTAACACATGCCGTCAAAGTGAACACTGGAGCTGGATGGAAGAAGCTGAACATGTTATCGTAAAGGGTGAGAACAGTCAGACAAGATGGATTCTGCTTTCTTCAACAGCTGTTTGTTGTAAAGATCATGTCGTGTCTTTACAACAAGCAAACTGTACTTATTTAAAGTTAATAAAACAGAATATATACCACACACTAACTCAAACATGTTAATATGATGGATAAACCCCTCTATAGGTCTTTCTTTACTTTAAATAAACAGCCTTTTGTTTCCTTGATGAGATGTGCCACCTCTAATCTCATCCCAAACCCCTTTCTGGCCTCCTTCCACCCGTTTCCTCTGCATCCTTTGCCAAAACAAACACGTCAATTCCACCCATCTGTAAGAAAACAGAGAGAGATATAAATCCCCCTGATCTGTCATATCATAAAACTGCCACTTTGATTTGTTTGCTCTTTTTTGAACATGGATTCACTCGTGTTTTTAGAGGTTTGAAGGACCGAAGCGACCCTGAAGTTTTATAATTTGGCCCACCTGTGCAGCAGTAAAGAGATCCTCCCTGTGCCTCCCACCTTCCCCTCGCTCATCAGCCCTCTCCATTAGAGCCAAAGGTGTTGGGCTCTGTGCTCTCCACGCTCAGAGATGTGTCTCTGCTGATTAATTGGCGTCTGATCGCTGCTGTAGCTGCTCCCCGCTAATTTCTCTCCCTCTCTCTGGGTTTTTACTGCCGCCTGGGTGTGAGGGTTTGCAGCAGTAATTGTGCGGTATTTGTTGCTAATACGATAATAATTGGAGCAGGTGCAGATAGCTGGGTGGTTATTGGGCCTGGTGAGGAGAGATGGAGTTTGGCGCCATGCCAGGGATGCCCGCTGCGGCGCATGGCGATACCGACACGCAAAAACACACTTTAAAACCAGAGTGCCTCAGAGGGAGGGCAATTATCATCCTCTGCTGTTATCTCCCCCCTCCAGCTCCATGTATCTCTAAACGGCTGCATTTTTCCCATGAATCTGTGCTTTTAGTGCTTTTCATTCCACTCATATGCTGCTAAGTTTCTGTGTTTTCTTATTTACTTTCCTCTGATAATGTTTTTCCAAAGCTCTAACCATCGCTTTTATTTGCCACAGTTCAAAAGTCCACCTCTGATCTGCAGAGATTTGGGTTTTGCTCCTCACACCACAAGTTAAAACAGCATGTAGCCGACTGTACATCCACCTTCGACTGTGTTGTCTCTACCATCATCACAGCTGAGTTGAATGTTCAGTTTTTCATTTATACATATATATATATATGTATACAAATCTACCATACTTGTTCACCTCATTATAACTGCATGAGTACTATTAAATAGCAAGATGTTCATTTTTTCAAGAATTAAATGTTTTTCTCATTTTGCTTCTTACACAAATAGGCTGTCTATTTGAGAGCAACATGTCAATATTGGTAATATAAAGACTTCTACTCTCGATAAAACATTTGGTATCAGCCATAATGCTGATACCAAATCTTTTAAATATTGAATATTGGCAAATAGCCGATATTGTGCATCTGAAGTTCAATTTTAAAGGTTTGGAGAGTGCTTGAATTCAGGACAGGGTGCTTAAAAGTGCTTAAATTTAAACTGTATTCTCTTAGTTTTTAATACCAGGTTAAATTGTTTGCACGTAAAAGCAGAATAGAGAAATGAATTAATCAGAGCTTTTCACGCAGACACCTCTACAGGAGCCTCACTGTCCCCTGAGTCTGTGTGACTGACATGTTTTAATGTGTGTTGGAAGGGCCAAAGATTTTCTATAAAAACAGAATACAGTCATTTGCAAAACCTTTTTACCTTTATTTAATTGGATACCTGAAAAAGAGATATTATTCAATGTTCAATCTAATGCTCAAAAACACCTGTTTGGAACATTACACAGGTGAACTGGTTAATTAGAAACAGGTGAGTGTCATGATTGAGTATTAAAGGAGCATCCCTGAAAGGCTCAGTGGACACAAGCAAGGATGGAGCGAGGTTCACCACTGACTGAACAACTGTGTTCAAGAACGTTTCTCAACATACCGTTGCAAAGAATTTAGAGATTTCATCAAATACAGTCCACAGTATCATCAAAAGATTCAGAGAATCTGAAGAAATCTCTGCACATATGCAGCGAGGCTAAAAAATAACACTGAATGCCCATGACCTTCAATCCCTCAGGCAGCACTGTATTATAAAGCAGCATCATTCTGTAAAGGATATCAGCACGTGGGCTCAGGAACACTTCAGAAAACCATTGTCAGGTAACACAGTTCATCTCTACATCTACAAGGTCAAGGTCAAACTCTACCATGCAAAGACAAAGACAAATATCAACAACACCCAGAAACACCGCCGGCTTCTCTGGGCCGAGCTCATCTGAGATGGACTGAGGCAAAGTGGAAAAGTCTGCTGTGGTCTGAGTCCACATTTCAGACTGTTTTTGGACATCATGGACATGGTGTCCTCCGGGCTAAAGAGGAAAAGGACCATCCAGACTGTTATCAGAGCAAAGGTCAAAGGCCAGCATCTGTGATGGTATGAGGGGGTGTTAGTGCCCATGGCATGGGTAACCTGCACATCTGTGAAGGCTCCATTAATGCTGAAAGGTACATACAGGTTTAGGAGCAACATGCTGCCATCCATATTTTTCAGGGACGTCCCTGCTTATTTCAGAGACCATGAAGACACATTCTGCTCGAGTTACAGCAGCGTGGCTTCAGAGTGAAAGAGAGCAGGGACTAGACTGACCTGCACCGGAGACTCCAAACCGTTAAGCAGCTAAAGTCGTACATCAAGTAAGAATGAGAAAGAATTCAAAGCTTCAACAGTTAGTGTCCTCAGTTCACAAACACGTAAAGAGTGTTGATAAAAGCAAAGATGATGTAACACAGTGGTAAACATGCCCTTGGCCTACCTTTTTGGAGCACACTGCATTCATCAAATTCAAACTAAGTGAATATTTTTACCTCCGCCAAGGAGGTTATGTTTTCGCCAGGGTCTGTCTGTTGTTTGTTTGTCTGTTAGCAAGATTACGCAAAAACTGCTGGATGGAATAACATGAAAATTTTACAAGAGGTGTGGTTTGGTCCAAGGAAGAAGCCATTACATTTTGGTGGTGATCCGTATGTTTGTCTGGATTTTAAAAATTCCCCAAATTTTCTAAAAATCCCATAACTTAACATTGGGCTGTATTTTTAAAAAAAAAAAATCACATCTCTGACATCACTTATTGGATTCGCTTCTAAATTTACATGATAATATATATGATATGACTCTATCATCAAGGTAAATTTCATCTGGACCCAATCCAGACTGACATCACAATAAAATATTGAAGTTTATAACGGCAAATCTGATTAATTTCTCCTTGACTGCTGCAAGGATTTTGCCCCCTTTATTTCATTATGGGAATTGTAGTTTATTTGCAAACTCACGTCAGCGTTTTCCAAGCCTGTCTCCCTACTTTTTTCAGCTTCCCTTGCAATGCCGTTGAGAAGTTCTCCACATGGACAGACATGAGCGGAGACTAAACAGTCCAATCGGAGCGCGTGGTGATCCAGGATTGTATCTTTTACAGGGGTTGTGGAAAAGCTACTGCCATAACTGAGCTGTTGGGCTGAGGTCTGCGCTCTCAGAGTGCTTTTCTAGTCTATACACAAAACAATAAAGTTCAGTTTGAACATAATGCATCTTGTTTTTGTAGGATATTCAGTTGAATATACGTTAAAAGGGTTTACAAATCATTTTATTCAGTTTTTTTATTGAGGTTTTCATAATGTCCCAGCTTCATTTAGGATGAAGTTGTTTTTTAATGTTGGCTGTGTTGCCATCAGACATTTAACTTTTACGTTGAGATTGTCTAAAAAAAAATGAAGTCCAGCTCTTTTTTCAGACTGAATCTTTATTTTCTAAAACTAAAGGAGAGAGAATGAGCCCCACAGGTGATCCTACAATCCCTCTGATTTGGCGGGTCACTGATATAGACATCGATTCTGCAGGATTTAGGATCATCACCCCTGTCTGAGTGGATTTTTCCCAACCTGCTGTTGACATTATTTCCTGTACTTCTTCTTCTTCACGGCCCTCTGGATGTAGATGAAACCATCCACCTGACATCCACCACGCTGTAAAAAAAAAAAGTCTGTCTGTAAAAGTGCTGAGTCACCTCTCACCCTCACAACCAGGCAAAGCTGCAGCTCTGATTAAAGCCAGAAATGTCTCCTCACTAAGGTCACACTTTCAAAGAGCGAGCCGCCATATTTGGGCAGCAACAGTATTGTTATGATCCCCCCCTCCCCCCCTCGTCTCCCCCCTCTGAGACTCCTCAGCCTTGAATATGGTGATGATATTAATACTAATCGTAATATAGCCCGCGATAGATATAGGCCCCGCTGCTTTGAACTGTAAATGGGTTGTGTTTGGGGAGAGGGAGGCGATTAAGAGCCGAGCGACGGTATGAGATGGTAAATCTGGGGGAGCTGAGCCCCCCTACCCCACCCCCCCACTGCCATAAACAAATAATCCAGCGCTGCTTCCCAAACACCCCCTGTGTGCCATCTCAAATCAGTTTGGATTAGGACAGAATATACAGGGATGTTCCCTTTAATGTCACACGGAGAGAACGAGAGAGGATGCATCTTCCTCTTCCTCTTCCTCCCCCCTCTGCCTCCCCCCTCGCCGTGCTCCGTGTTTAGCCCCGCTTAGCCAAATGAGCTCCTAATAAATGCAGCGCTGAGCCCGTCTGCCGAGGAGTCGCCTGTAATTGGAGGGCTTTCTCCTTCACTTTGGAGGGAGAGTATTAATGAAGGGGTGGGGATATAAGGTGTGTGCAGAGGGAGGAGGGTGTGTGCTAGTCAGGTGAAGTGTGTGCAGAAGGTGGAGTGTGTGTGTGTAGGGTGTGTATGTATATATACAGTGCTGTGAGACCTTGTTCATATGGAAATGTGCTGCTATGTCTTCATTTAACACCCCGGCTCACAAACCAAACATTTTTCCTCTTTATCTCTCATATTTTCCCCTCTTCATTTCTCTCCCTCTCCCTCTGCTGTTTAATCCTACCTGCTCCCTGCTCCACGGAGCTGCTTTGTGCTTCAATAATGGGAAACTATATGAGTATAGATATGGCTCAGTTTGCTGTTAGGGCATGCACAAATATAAGAGCCTCAAATCCTCCTTCTCCTGTTTGTGTTTCTGCAGCTGTGAGCGAACTGGAGATGCCACGCAGACGCAGAAGCACTACGGACGTTTGAGAAGAAGGACTGTGGTAAGTAGGGCTGGGGAATATAAATCGATTTATTTGAATTATTTTCTGCAGGAGATTTAAAATTAAAAATCAAGGTTTTTTCTTGACTTACTCCAAATGTAAGTTCATGATGGTCGGCCCTGTCAGGTTTTGCACAAGCACTTTAATAGGCTTGTATTTTAAAAAGAGATTAAATATTGATCAGGGACTTTCATGTTAATATACTGTGAAAATACTCCAGCCTTCAGTGTTCATGTAGACAAACCTGCCTACATTTGACCTACATAATCAACATTTTATGACACACACTTAAACTCTAAGAGGGAAAATTCTGTTTGGTTTGGGAATGTATTTTGAAAACATAAAGGCAAAACTTGATTTGTGTCATTTTTATATCACTGGGAGGGAAAAACTTGATAAAATCATAAATTGAGTGTTGTGGAAAAAAAATCTGCGACTTTATTTTTAGATAAGCCACCTTTACACACTGACGTATCAGAGATGCCGACCAAAGCTGAGAAATCATCACAATTTTGGTGAAAGGACGTCCCCAGTCGGGGACATGCACTTTGATCAGGAATGAGGAATTTCTAGCTGAATTCACCTTTTATCCCAAATTTGAGCCGCTCGCTGGGCTTCCCTGAGGAGTTAGAAATTAACTAAGCAGAAAATTCAACCAATTACACTAATTTATCTGCTTAGGAACTCAAGTAAATAACTATAGTTTGACATCTTAATCAATAAATTATAATGATCTTTACTTTTTTCTCTTTTTTGTGAAACAGTAAATATGAAAATGCATATAAAACAATTATGCGTTTATTTGGGCATTAGAGATATAATTTTGGTCCATTTTTGTCCTTGAAACATCATGTTCACAAATGAAAGACAGATGGATGGACTGATGGACAACCTGTAGACATAAAAGCTGTGGCTCTGGTGTGAAGGTATCAGACATGTAGAAAGGAGATGGGTGCATTAGCATGTTTCCATTTAGATCTTCAGTGTCCCTCTGTGTGAGGTGTAGGGTTCTGTATGAATGATGACCCACAGCA
Organism: Cetoscarus ocellatus; assembly: GCA_037902135.1. Taxonomy (NCBI): domain Eukaryota; kingdom Metazoa; phylum Chordata; class Actinopteri; order Labriformes; family Labridae; genus Cetoscarus; species Cetoscarus ocellatus. Next base: position 989,867 of record JBAMNC010001034.1, read on the forward strand.
TTAATTCACAGGCGTTGGTGAATCGATAAGAAGGTCAGAGGTCATGGCCACACTCAGTCAAACAGAAATGAGAGTCTGCCCTCTGTGGTGTCAGACCTTATCACCTGACCGGCTGAAGGGTTTGAACCCTGACAGGGGAGTGTGATGGACGACACTCTGATGACGGGAGGCTGTTTGAGATGTGAGGAGTTATCACATCTCTGTGGTCATTGATGGGGGGGCACTCTTTGATAATCCTGTTTACTCTACAGCTGCTGTGACAGATGTTATGATGAACTAGGCTAATTATCACCCTGTAAGGTGAGACAAGATCAGTGCTGTTCATCAAAATCACACAGTCATGATTCCTGGACTAAGTGAGGTTTCCAATCTTTGTTTTCAAAAATAACTCTTATAATAACAATAATTTATTAATCCATGCATCGATGCAAAGACAGTGAATAATCGTTTAGTCCTGCAGAGGCTGCTGCTCGACTGCAGCATCAGTTTTGTTTCTCAGGAAGAAAAAACAAGTTTGGGAAGATGAGACCTAAAAATTGCATTTATCTTGGCTACAAAGTTCATATTTATCTGACTGCTTGTATTTTTTAATCTAAAACAGTAACCTGTAGGGCTGTCACTTTTCCCAAAAATCAAAAGTGCTTGCTTTCGAGCATACACTGTAATAACTGGAGATGGCTGCATGTCCTCTCAAATGATTCTTACAATCTTGTCTGCAATCGATATTTTCCATTCTCTGATGGGGGCGCCGCCACGGAGGACTTGGGAGCACTGGAAGAGTACGGAAAATGGGTCCACGATTTGTTGCTGCTCCTCATATATTGTGGAGTTGTTGTCTACTCAGTGGCTTTGCTGGTCCTCCAATTCCTTGAGGTGTCTTCTTCTTCTGTTGTTGAATTTAAGAGAGCACTGGCCCAACGGGTTGCACTGGGATCTCCGCTCCAGGTGGCCTAATGTTGAGCTACAGATCTAGGACGGATTTTTTCCCCCTTGCTCGAATGGATATCAGAATATCGAGTACAGGGTGACAGCCCTAGTAGCTTGGTGCAGTAATATGGAATACCATGGATACAGCTCACTTCACTGCATTGTAATATCAAATCAGATTGAACATAATAGTCATAATCAAATCAAATTATGTCTGTGCAAAAGCAGTTTAATTTTCACATCTATTCCAGCCAGTCTGACTGGTGTTATGGTCTAACTTGTGGCCAAGTTAACTGGTGATAGCAGCCTTTTTAAACTGATATTTCCTGGTTTATAATCTAAGCACAGAAAGTAAGGACATCAATGTTTGGTTGATTATTTCTTTGTTGTATCAGTGCTTCTTGGCATCAGTCTGATACTGTTGGAGAGCCTGTTTATTCTTCTTTTCAATGGAGCCACATTTGAAAGGAACACATGCTTGTGGGACAAGCAGCAGAGCCGAGCATGTGGGTTGCACCACCAATAAAAAATTGGCCAAATCTTCTCTGCCAATGCCAAAGAGCTTTTCTGCTGCTGACTCTTGTTTGGTGGATCTTGAAGCACACTGGTAGACAGTTTTCACTAGTTTCAGCTCTAATTTAGAGGGCTGGGTCAACACCTAAGTCCCTTGAGCACAATATGCTTTAACAATACTAAAGCAGTAAGAGCTTTTCCTTTGTAAGGTCTGTTGTATTGCAACCTAAAATGGGAAGTGGACACAAACAATCATATCTGGATGTTTTTTTAGCTGAATGGCGACACAAAATGCACTGATGTTTCCCCATGTGAAAGAAAACCCTGTTGTGCAGATACATCAGCAGGAAACAGCAGAAAAACAAGGTTAAAGATGTAGAGGTTGTGGAAACCTAAATATTCCATCAAATGACACTTTAAACCATCTTAGCAGGTAAAGGCAGAGCCCTGTTCAGCGTAATTCCAAATCCACAGATATCTGAGAAAAAGGGGTAAAAATGTTCAGCTAAAGATGTCTTAAAAATCTTCACACGGTGAAGCCTCGTGTGGAGCAGCAGCAGGTCCAGATATTCCAGCTTTAATTGAGATTGACCGCCTGAAGCTGGGGAAAACCTGGCCATACTTAAAATCGGAGATAGGGCCGGCCTTCTCTTGGCTTAACACTGGGGGAATCCCAGCCTAATGTTCAAAAGCCCCGAATCCAGAAAGTGACAAGAGCTGAACGGGGACGTCTGCTGCAAAGGTATCCGAGAGATAGAGGAGGACCTTTGATGCTTAGTACCTGAAAATCTTCTTTTAATGATTTCAGCACAGAGACGGACGACTTTTTTGAACATGAGGGGAGATGGATGCTGCAACCAGGCACGAGCCATATCCATGCTTCTGCCGGTCCGGGCTCAAACCCAGCCTGTGGCCAGTTTGCAGAGTGTCTTCCCCCTACTCTCTCTTGCCCCCTGTCACAAGCCTATCCACTGTCTCTCTCTCTTTCTCCTATCAATAAAGGTCTAAAAGTGCCCAAAAATAATTTAACATGAGAGGAGACTGCAGTTAAAAATGTGCAAATATCACGATGATAAAGTCGTATGAAGAGTTCTGGGTTTGTTGTGGTTAAACAGTGTGTGGAAATCATAGATAGATAGATATTTTTGCCCCTGTTGGTAGTTAACAATAATTACGCAGAGCTTAAGGTTAAAAAAGACCAAAACAACACAGATCAAATATCACATTCAAATAACTTTTCAATATCCATAATCATTTCAGGCAAGAATATCTTTTAAAAAAGATTCTGTTCAGAGATGGGCAGAAATAGGGAGAAGAGAGATTGAGGCATCACAGAAGAGATGAGGGCCCTATGACCTTGACCTTTGACCAGTGACTTCAGACATTAATCTTAGAGTTAAAATTTATAATCTTGAAAATTGAAATGACAGCCCCTTTAAGGGTTCTTGAGATATTTCAGTCACAACAAAGGGTAAATATGAAGCCCTTTGACCTTGACATTTAACCTATGACTTCTACAGGGAATAAATTAAAGTTCTCCAGTGCCACAATGTGTTCCTTCATTTTCATATTTGTAATGAGATTTTTGGTCACTGTTAAGCTTGTATGGAATAAAAATTAAATAGCCGTTGTATTGATGGACGAGAACTTCTTACTTATTTATTTACTGGTATTATTTTTTGCTTCATTTGGGTTTGTTCTTATTGTTCTCTGTTTATGCAAAGCACTTTGTGCTACATTTGTAGTATGAAAAGTGCTATGCAAATTAAGTTTGATTGATTGATTGTTACCCTGCCCTTCATCCAGTGTCAGCTGGGAGAGGCTCCAGACCACCAGGACCCTGACAGGGACACTCAGTATAGATAATGGATGTTTGTTCATGAAACAGACACATGACAACTTTCTCAGTTATCGTCTCAACCTAAATAAATTAATCAAAGGAGATGGCTGACCTTGAAACCTAGTTGCTTGTAGAAATCATCCTTTAAAGACTTTTTAGCTGCAAGTCTTCCTGTCACTATCATGTTTCTCTTTTCCTTGAGCCATGATGTGACTCTTTAGCATGCTAACACTTCAGTCACTGAGGTTCAGCCAACACAGGAGCATCATTTGAATGTGTGAATGTGCCGGCACAGTAACAAGGTCATGCTCATAATGTCACGCGGCTTAAAAGGAAGTGCTAACCTGAAGAAAACACTCCTGCTAATAGAGGAAAGCCACGGTGTGTGGAAATAAAAGAAATAAACCCTAACAAACGAGAGAAAGAAGCGCTCTCTGCTGCAGCGTGTCGCTCATCGGCGCTCACAATAAGGCCTCCGCCGTCTTTTGTTGATTCCTCCGTCCCTCCTCTCTTTCAGTTTTCAGTGTTAATTTGATTTCTGGAAATCAGGGTTTTGTCTCGTGCAGTGACTGACAGTTGCCTTCGCCTTAATGAATGCCGAGTGGGAAAAAAAAGATTCTTGTGGATAATGCTGCTCCCTCTCTTATATTGAGCTCCAATAATTAATTCACACACATATCTGCAACATTAGTTCCAGAGGAGATAATTAAGGGAAATGATTTTGGTATTGTTCTACTGCATCTATCGAGACAACGCTGCTATCTGTTGTGAGAAAAGCTAGTAGTCACCATTAGCGTATCTTTAAAGGGCAGCGATTTAGCGTTTGGTAATTGCATGACGGATTTCAAGCATTTCTATTAATTGAGTGTAGTGAGTATCTCTGTTTTATTCTCATCAAGTGTGTGTCGCTCCTGCGTTTGAGTCTGCGTGGGGGAGATAGTGTGTGTGAGTGTGTGTTTTAACAAATAAACTATCTCTGCGTCAAACTCATTATCATCTTAAGTCATTTATTTTTCTGCTATCTGCCAGCAAACATTTGTGTGTTGAGTTCTTTGTCGCTGCCGCAGCATTCAGCCAGGCGGCGCCGGCTCTGTTTTCATTGTGGCCGTATCTTGTTCATCATGCTAACGTCAACAGCTAACATGAAGGACAACTCTTTATCAATACAGTCGGGCATCAGGCCAAGATATTCAATTAAATGGATCGAGGAGGAGGAGATGGCACTCTGTTTCTGTTCCTGAATTAGTGTAAAGCTCATTAAACTTGTTCTTGACACAGTAGTATAAACTAGGACTGTCCCAATATTCTGGTATGGATGATATCAATATTAAAAATGATCATATTGACATAAAAGTAAATGAAACCATTTGACAAGTTCAGCTGTTCAGTGGGGATAGTATCAGGTCCCTTAAAGGGATACACTACCTGCCTTGCCTCACTCCCGAGGCCATGACAAGCAGATAGACGTCATTCTTTCAACTGTGTGTGCAGTAAAGTAGCAGGGTGACCTTATTCTGAAAACCCAAAAAGAGGACCCTCAGCAGCATGTGGCATGCACACTCAACATCTTGACAGGTAGGTACACTGGAATAATGCCAGTGGTCCAGTGCAGCGCTTTATTATAAATATTAACCCTTTTACTATTATGAATATAAACAGCCGCCTGGTCTTTTTTGTCAGTAAATGTGTCAGAAAATGCCCTTTGAGTAAATTATTTTGCAACTTTTTTTCAGGTAAAAATAAAACATTCACACAAGTATTTGTCATTATAAAGTTGTAAATGCTTAAAACAATATGTAATTACAAGAAAAGAGAAAAATCAGATTTGAATTTTTTACAGGTTCCTCTGTATAAACAATTCTAACTGAACATGTACAAAGCTTTTGAGAAGACAAAAAAGAAATTCAACCTATTTTATATTATTTATTATTATTTTATATTATTTGTTTTATTATATTATTGAACTATCCATTAAACACAAACTATGATGAAAAAGACGATGACAAAAAATGATGAACTAGGCGAAAATATGGCAAAAGAACGGCAAGAAAACAGTCCAGAATGATACTACTGCCATTATTTATAATATTTTTACATTATTTACACAGAAAATACCGATAAACCACTGATAAATGACTCACATGTCTCTGAATCCCCTCTCTGTTCTCTGGCTCAGCTAGCTCACTTCCCGCACCTCCTCCTCAGACAATCCAGCCTTTACCGTAATGTACCGTACATCACTGGAAAGCTCAGCTTCTCGGCTTTCTGCCGGAATTATTTGGATAGCATGGATACTCCAGGAGTTACAGTCGTTTGAATCATGCATGTATTTTTTCGGCGACAGCTTCATCTGTAGAACAAGCTGAGCAAAACCCGGACATTTTAGGGAATTTCATAAAATCCTCGTGGACAAAATTTTACGACCAAAAGGGAGGACATGTCCAGGCAAAAGAGGGCGTATAGTCATCCTAAGTAACATGGAAGAGACAGGCAGATCTCACCCACCGCCAATTAGCTTAGCTCAAACACTGGGAGTCAATGGGTAGTTTGTGTGTATACATATATATATATATATTTATGTATATATATATATATATATATATATATATATATATATATATATATATATATATATATATATATATATATATGTATATATATATATATATATATATATATATATATATATATATATATATATATATTTATGTGTATATATTTATATATATATATTTATGTGTATATATTTATATATATATATATTTATGTGTATATATTTATATATATATATATTTATGTGTATATATTTATATATATATATTTATGTGTATATATTTATATATATATATATATTTATGTGTATATATTTATATATATATATATATATTTATGTGTATATATTTTTATATGTATATATATATATATATATATATATATATATATATATATATATATATATATATATATATATATATATATATATATATATATATATAGATATATACATATAGATATAGATGTATATTTATATATATAGATATATACATATAGATATAGATGTATATTTATATATATAGATATATACATATAGATATAGATATAGATATATTTATATATATAGATATATACATATAGATATAGATATAGATATAGATAGATATGCATATATGGTCAGAGGGGTCCGGAACCCCGCTGATCATCAGGCCAGGCCATAATTGGGCATAAATCCTGTAGACTGACCCCGGCATAAGTCTGAGAACAAGTTTACACAATCTGCAGGAACATATAAAGCAGCTATCTGGGCCCAAAATGAAATAAAGTATTGCAAACTTTTGAGCTGAAAGTGACATTTCACACATTATTTATTTATTCATCACAAAATCCTAAACCGTGTTATTGATCTCCTCATGTCCTGCAGGCCTGGTCAATGTTCCTCTCAGAAAGAACCTTGAAACCCTGGTTTACCGTAGTTCTCCTGCTTTACTTGCTGCTCTGTCTTTGTAATTATCTCTGTGAGACTGTAACTGAACCCAAAGCTTTGATTAATTCACTATGACCACCGTTTGCTTCCAATCTTCTCACCTGATGTAACGCTCAAGGCCTGCAATCTCTTTAAAACTAAAATACCAACAGGTTGATCACAGGTGAAACTGAATGTGAGAGCATTATGTTGTACGACAGAGGAATTTAACACAGCAGCTTGGAATACTTGAGTTGCATTAAGAGCCACTGTGCAGGCATTTGATTGGATTTTATACTAAAGAAGGTCGCAGAAACCTTCCAGACAATATTCACATCTAAATCTTGAATTGTGATGGCCTGAAAACAAAATTCTTGGTGTGTGATGTAAATATTCTGAATCTGAGCTTTGGATTGTAAATAAAAATGTCTGGCATTAAGTTAATGTTCGGAGATTGTTTCCTCAGGTGAGGCGTTCACTGATGGCCGTGATTCTGAAACCTAAAGTTATGTTAGCATGTCTCTTCTTAGCTTTTGTCCCACATGCACTCTGGCCAAGTGTGTGAGTGTGTGAAGGCAGGTGTGTGTTATATTTAGTACGAGGTGCGTTCCTGCACCCTGACGTCAGTCAACAAGACGACTGACCAAACCCTGATAGCTAACAGTCCGTCAATCACAGGGCTGAACACTCCCTGTTAAGCAATAAACACCTGCCTAAGTGTGTGCATGTGTGAGCCTGCGTGGTGTGTTTGTGTGTATTTAAGCATACGAGGAGACGTGCCTCTCGGTTTGTTTACTCTAAAACTTTGACTGACATCTTTTGTAAACTTAAGTCCAGGGATCACCAACTACATTTGTGAAAGGGACAGTTTTTATTAGCCTGATGCTGTGGGGCTGGATCTTAATATAAATCTTGATGGCAAAAACATCCAGGTTCAATCAAAATTTGTTTTCATCCAAAATGTATGTGGCAATATTTCTTAACCCTTAAAAGTGAGGCTAGTCCCTGTCACCCATTAGGGCTGCAACTAGGGCTGGGCATTATATCCACTAAATTGATTAAGATGAATTATTTTTTGCAGAAGATTTAATCCAACTCTTTTTTTATTGAAACTTTCCATGTACAAATAATGTATAATTAGCAGTATATATAAAAAACACAACAGAAAATGAGGTATTTGTACATTAACCCCACCCACCCCCCTCCCACAAGAACCTGTTCAGGTCAGAACTGGATAGGGACGTATATAGTCATTGTAAATCCAAGCAGAAGATTTAAAAACTAAAAAAATCATTTTTTTTTTTTCTTGACTTGCACTTACTCTAATTGTAAGTTGTTGCAATGTTTGAAAATATAAATACTGAGAATTTACAGTTTTCATTGTGGTAGGCTCTGTCATGTTTTGCACAGGCACATGTTTAGGCTTTTATTTTTATTTTAGATGAGATTAAATACTCATCAGAGAGTTTTCTGTCAATGTACTGTGAAAATAGCTCAGAATTCAGTGTTCCTGTAGACAAACCTGCTTACGTTCAAACTACATTATAAATATTTTATGAAAAAAACAGCATGCAAATTAACTATACGAGGAAAATTCTGTTGAGTTTCAGAACGTTTTTGTAACATAAAAGCAAAACTTGATTGTCATATTTTTGTGTCACTTGGAGGGCAAAGACGTAGATGTAGAGAGGACGTAGATAGTTTCCCTTCCTGTAAAAAAAATGTTTTGAAGCAAACAAGAAGAGTTTTATTCATGACATGAAAATGACCTCCATTGATTTTGATAAATATTTTTACATGGAAGACTCTATGGAAAACTGATCAGTGGATTCAGATATCCAACTTTATTTTAGTATTGTAATTGCTCCTTTTTTTTAACCTTGCACAGCAGCTGGATCCACCTGAATTACTGTCTGTAATCAGGCAAATCCATCCTGCCAAGCTCCAATCTACAACAGCTGTGAACAACTCAGAGCAGGACGGCCTAATCAGAGTCCTTCAGAGCAGGACGAGGTGAAAGCTACGCGTGAAATGTCAACAGGGAGTGACTGGTCGTTTTATCAGATGTTGACCACATTTCTTTATTAAATGTGAAAAACAAACATTAGCACTACAAACTTCTCTATAGTAAGGATATTTTTGCCCCACTTTTGACACGTTTTGCCAACAGTTTGTGCTGCAGTGTAGTAGTGCCCGCCTACTACATCAACTGATTGGCCTGTCATGAATGTGACTGACAGAGCGATCGTCCAATCACCTGCTGGATATGCTTCTGAAAGGTTCTGCCCTTCCCAAACACTTTCTATGAGCTCTTTCCAAGACAGAGTATTGAAATATATTGAACGGTCAATCTGGTTTGCAGGTAACTTTTGTTTGATAATTGGATCTAAGTTAGTTTTGTTAGTATTTCCTCAGGTTTCGGCCCAGTGTGACGCATACACTGCAAAAACTCAAATCTAAGGAAGTTTATTATCCAATTTCTTTTCTCATAATCTTACAAGACTTACTGTAAGCCAAAATTGCCTGACACTTCACATCTTATTTCAGTACGTAAAAACAAAAAACGAACCATGGATTCCTGGCAATGAGTTAAACTATCTGCCAATGTGGCAAGATTAATTTTACTTAAGTAGTTTCTATACCTGATTTTTTGAACCTAAAGGAGTAAAATTTTGCTTATTTCATTGCCAGATATTTTCTGATAATTACAAGTTATTCAGTGCTTTATTTTTGTGCTTATTCCTTGTAATAAGATATCCATCTGGACTTGTTAAATGAGTATGAAATTTTAGTAAGTATTGTGGTTGTTTTTTACTTGAAATTAGACAAATAAACCTGCTAAGATCTAAATATTTGCAGTGTAAGGCATACTGTAAAAAGTAAGGACCTTTCTGTGGGTTTGAATGTGGATGTTGTTGCAGCAGAGGTGGAGCTTTAAGTGCCGTTTGGTGGTGTTTTCATTAGTGAAAAACAAGAAAGACGAGCAGTTTTAATTCTCCGTTGTTCTGTTTCCTTGTACAGTCATTATAGACCAGACTCTGAGGTTAAACTTCATTAAGCCAGAGGTTAAATTCATATCTACTGACCCACACAATCTGACCACATGGGTTTTATTCTCTCAGTCCAGTTGTTTCTGTAAAGCCACAAACACACCCTCTCCCTGTCACGCTGCTTGTTTGCCCTCTGTGCCGTTCAGGTGAAACTGGTCTGACTCTGGAGACACAGGTGCTGCAGAGAGGGAGAGTGTTTTCCAACACAACAGCTCACCAATAAATCAGTTTCCTGTGCGTGTTTTCACCTCCGAGCATCCTCTCACTTTATTGCATAACAGCCTTTGATTTCGAACCTACAATCCTCAGAAAACAGAGCCGTGTCATTGTCTTTCTCTTCAATGGAAGACACCACCGTGGTTAAAGATAATCTCCGTACTTTGATCTGATATCAAAGTTTTATGGATGTGTGTGAGGGATGAAGGAGTCTTAGTGATTACTGTGGTTTTATGAGTTCTCTTTATTGGCACTGAGTTCATTCAGTAGCAGACATTTTGTTAAAACGGCCTGACAATAGATCAGACTGGCTTGCTGCCATGATATCTGGCAGTGATACAGATCCACCAGCCTCTGAGTGCAAATGCTGTTGGTTTACGGACCCGCCCCCAGACTACCTGCCCCGCGGGCGGGGCAACAATGCAGCAGGTGTGCTGAAAGTGGATCTCAGTTAGCCGCTTTTGCATCATGATGTGTGTGTTTGAAGTTTGACAGTGATGCTTAAATACTCATTTGGTGAGTTTAGATTGGCTAAATTTCAGCAAAGGTGCGAAATGGTAATTGAAGATTTCACTGTGGTGTCCTTAGATGATTGTCTGTCTGATATGTGAGACTAAAATCAATGCAGAGACAATATATAAGAGAAAATGCTGAGAGAAAATATTGGAGGTTGATAGTTGTGGTTGTTTTATGTGGTAAAAACAGGTTCAATAAAGAGCACTTAATTCTTCATCTTTTTAACTCAGCAAACACATTTATTTACTGGGAAAACAGTCTTTACCCTGCAAAAACTCAGATCTAAGTGAGAGTATTTGTCAAATTTCAAGTAAAAAAATCACTAGACTTATTCTAAGGCCCAATCTCCAATATGTCTGGGTTAAAATCTTTTCTGAAGATATAAAAACTAAAAGTAAAGCCGGAATTGCTTGTAGTAAGTAAAATAATCTGCCAGTCAGACAAGACAAATTTAACTTAAAGGGTGTCTTAAAATGATTTTTTTAATCAAGATATTTTCTTATCATTACAGGCAGTTCAATGCTTTATTTGAATCTTTTATGTCAAGTAGTAAGATATTTATCTGAACCTGTTAGGTGAAAATGGATTAGAATAAGTGTTTTAGATATTTCTGACATGAAAATAGACAAACACACTTGCTGAGATCTGAGGTTTTGCAGTGAAGTGAGTGCAGTTGAAGCTAGATTCACTGGTGAAAGAGGTAGTGTGTGTGCCTCACAGCAAAAAAGTTGCTAGTTTGAACCCTGTGTCAGCTGGGGCCTTTCTGTGTGGAGTTTCTTCTTCATGAAACGTTAGTTACACGCTTTTGCACAAAATCCTGCTTTAGTTAGCACTCCAGCACTTTATAATTCATTGTGTATAATTATCATGGTCCCCCAACTTTCAGCCTGTTTTTATTTTTGGACTGTATGTCATCTATAATGTTGCCTTGTCTTTTAATACGCTCTGTTTGTTTTATTCCTATTATTGATGTTTGTTTTGGTTTTATCAACCTGCTAATGGGAATGGGGATGGAAATTAGCCGCTTGGCTATAATCCCATGCATTTACATGGTAATGTTCATTAATGCATACTGTCCCATTTAAAAAAATAAAAAATAAAAAAAAAATCCTAAAATCCTAAAACCTAAAAACCCTGTGAATAAAGCATAGCTGCATTCTTTCCACGCTCACATAACCCCTCTGTTCAGAACGGCTGGTTTTGAGGGGGGTCGCCTTCATATGCTGATGAGCCGGAGCAGAGCAGCGTAAATACGACAATTCACGACAGTTCTTCAGCATAACTCGTGCGAAGCAAGCACTCCAGCCACGCACCGCTTACGGTCCTGAACACACGAACAGCAAATTCATTCTGTTTAAGGGATAACAGCGATCTTGTTTCCCCCAAACATCACAGGCTAACGCACAACATGCTAACCTCGGCCTAGTCACCGCAGTAAAACTGATTACATTCAGCCAACTGTTAAACTTCTCTTGACTAATGTAAGAATGTTCATACATTGAAGTTTATCCTTCAGACTTTAAACAAGTAACGTGAACATTGACAAACATGTTGTGCAGTTACCTCTGGTTTACTTCCTGCTGCTGTTAGCATTAGCTCGTAGCAATGAGCAAAATAAATACTACACAGTATTAAAATACTCACATTTCCATCATCAGGTTTGGCGATGGATTCTTGGTACCGAGCTCTGATTCAGGAAAAGTCTAGTTCCCGGTCCTGTGTTGAACTGACTGAAGTTGAAGAAGCAGTCAGCCGTGAAGTGACTGACACACACATACAGGTTTTAGCTGACTATAGCTGCTCATTCCCTTCAAAAATAAAATTAATCCACTGGGCCCTTTGGTCCTCTGAGGCTGGTAGACTACATGTGAAGATATATGTGGCTATTTACAGCCAACAACCGAGCAGCGATAGGTTTTGGGTCTAGACATGGCGTACGCCGATCTCTCGTTAAGAATATAAACAATATGGCTGCTTTTCGCAGAGGAATCTCTCCATTGGGGGGAGGGGGATACTCAGGTAGACGAATCAGGTTAGGTATGCAAATGAAAATATACTGTTACATGACAGTATAGTCACAGAATCAACAGCTTGCAGAATGAGTTTACATTTATGCAGCCTGCTAAATTCAGGTTTTGTTGTCTGCTATCACATTTTGTGGGCTGGGAGGAAGGACAAACACCCACAAATGTGTTCAAAAGCCTTAAAAAACTGTTTTGCATATGTCCCCTTTAAGGAAAATTAAAAATATTACTGATGAAAATAATTAAGCAGTTGCACCGTGACACCCTGTGGTAAAAGTACAAGCTGCTATAAAAACAGGGTAACTTTTTTTCCCAAAAATATTTTTATTGAAAAAATACAATATTTTACTTCAAATCACAGAAATACAATTTACCTTTTCTTTTTTTATATACATTTATACATATGTACACAGTCATATACACATATAGTGATGAAAATGACAAAACAAAACAAAAACACTTTTCTAAAAATGTAGAAAAGAATAAATTAAATTAAGAAATTAAATTAAATTACAGGGTGCAGTGTAACAAACAATGAAAAACCCCTCCATGCGCCCCGACTCAGCTCATGATGGCCAGCACACATACTACTCGTTATTCAAGCAAAATAAAAGGTACAACAGTAACAGGCACATACTCAATCAGGTAGTACCTCTAAATGAGTGAAACAGGAATTAAAGGGTTGCCATTTGTGAAAACATTTGACTGTACATCCTCTTAACGTGAATTTAATTTTCTCAAGTTTAAAAAAAAACATGTGTTTAAGCCACCAGAAGACAGAAGGATATTTAATCTTCCATTGCAGCAATAATAATAAAGAGGGTAACTCTGAGGGAAGGAAATGAAATACAGATTTAGGGAATCAAACAATAAATCTCACAGAGCTGTGAATCTTTTATTGTTCAGAGATAATCACACAGTTTTAAGGATCAAATTATGTGTTTGTTCTGCACAGATTGAACTGGCACTGATATTAATGACAGTCTACTGATACAGGTGTGCAGTCTGAAAAACCCCAAAGACAAATTATAAGCAATTTCAAATGTGTATTTGTAAGAGTATTGTGCCGTTATAATTAAACAAAGAGCCAAACAAATACGGTGCAGGTGCCTCTCTCTCTGTCTCACATGCAGGAATCTCCCTGAAGATGTGGACGAGAGCCAGGAAAGGTGTAAGACCCTTGTTGCATGAGGAGATCACCCTAACAGGTGTGACAGGATGACCTTTTAATAGCATCCACACTTAGATTAACTCAACAGGAGATAAAAGAGAGTACACACACCCAGGGCTCAGAGCCAGACCATCAATCCATCTCAGCTTGTGAACATGAGCGTCTCTGCTGAGGGGTGCCAACATTTTGATTTACGGTTTGAAGCGTCGTTTTCACAGGAGTTTGCCTCGGGTTAATCAAATCATCATGTCAGAGGCGGCACCACGCTTTGATTTTCTACCAATAACTACAACACATAAACTGAGCAGACGGATTCAAGCTGCTGATCGTTTCCACTGAGTCCTGACAAGTCCAGGCGGAGAGACGGGGATGTAGGTAGAGACGGGTAACTGCATGAGGAGGATACATGCAGGATTTAGTTACGCAATTTAACAAGCATCAGTAATATTACTTTAGAATTTCTGTAGCTAAAACAGTAAAGCTGTGGGTCAAACTTTGATCCATTCAGAGGAAAACTAATCTGACGCAACGTTGCCAGATTTTTCAACTAAAATAAGCAACCAGGTCGATTAAAAAAAGCCCAAAACAGGCAACCTACTGTTGTGTTTTTTTAATGTGATATAGAACTTTTTTTTTTGAGAAATCTACATAAAGCATGTTTTGATTGTCGTCTACGTTACATTTCGATTTCACAGTGACATTGTTCTTATTTAGCTTTTAATTGACTTCTTCATCATCCTTTTGTTTGGAGGTGGATCATCCTTTTCTTTATGCAGAAGTGAAGGGAGGGGTTATTGTTATCTATAACTCTGTTATCACTAAACAGTCTGTCTAACCTTGATTTCTGTAACCAAACAAACATAGTCAGGCTTTTATCTAAGTTTTATGTTGATCCTCTGCAGCAGTGGTTCCCAACCTTTTCTGTCATACCATGAGTACCCCCTCACTCATATGTGTTGATGATTTTTCTGAAGTAGAACCTAATCACTCTGGCTTATATGGATTCACTTCTACGTCTTCAGCCTCAGTGCTGATGAAGTCCGGGCACGGAAACACTCGGAAAGTGTCTGTAAAAGACAAAAACCTGTGCCACAAGGTATTGCCCCCTGCAATGTGCTTTTGTATCCCTGGTTGGGAATCACTGCACTACAGTTTTATTATGGTGAAAACAGTAATAGCTATTAGAAATACCTTTAGTTCTTGGTATAGGGATTTCTTTTTGGTGGAAACGTCATTTTTGTCCCGCTTCGTATAGTAAAATTTACATTTGTGTTTGGAGTGGGACAAAATAGTTTGTGTAACTCCTCAGAATCAGAATCAGCTTTATTGGCCAAGTATGTTAGACATACAAGGAATTTGACACCAGTTTACTTCACTCTCTGAGTACAGACTAGATATACATTATAAACAGAACAGAAGCAGAAAAGCAGGAATTAGACTTTAGGAATAGAAAATGTATAACATGTACAAGATGAAAAACAAGAAACAAAGTGAAAACAGACAACAACAACTTATATTGGTAGTAGAGTGAGCATCAAATCCCTCCTGGGTTTGGGGGCACAACAAGCCCAAATGAACAACTGCACTTTTGGAACAAGACCAAAAAAAACAACCTGCAACTGCCAATATTTACAAGCAACTTTCATAAAGAAGCCCAAAGTCGTTTATTATAAGCAGACCTGGCAACTCTGAAGTCAAGTATTGTTTCTGTGACACATCTTATTAAAGCTGAAAAGGTGAATTTGTTCTGACATAAAATGTAATTACTCCACATTTAATTCAGCAGCTCTTTGTGAGCCAAAACATTCAGACATTCAGCCATTCATAAGTCAAAACAGATTCAAGCACAAAAACTGTCTCATAATTTGTGATTATAATAAATTAAGGCTTTCATTAAATTTGATTTTCACCTCCTGATTATCGTGGACAAAAGGCATCACAACAACAATATCATTGCGGTATTTATAGAAATTTATTTAAAACATCATATTTAATGTGTCAAATTAATCCACAGCCTAATTTTTTGTTTCTGCTTTGGCAAGATACTCCTTAAATGGTGCATAAGAGGGTGAAGGGACTGCATGCAACCATACCAGTATGAAAAAGTGTAGTTAGAAATAATAATGAAAACTCAATGATAATGGAAAAAGGCAATCAAATGATAGTGTTGAGTGGTTTGACCTCAATGTCATAACACAGCGTATAGCAGCCATTCAGCTTTGTCAACTCCAAAACAACTATAAATCTCAAAACTCAAACACAGGACCAAAATGTCAATATACAACAAGCCACAAGATCCAGTTTCCTTTGGTTTATTAAGGATTGCAAACAAACTGGCGTCCTCGTGCGCTCTTGGCTTCCCGTCTTCCTGAAAAAAAAAAACATTCACCTTCCGCCGTCCACACCTATCCTGTCTTACCTGCCCCTCGATACCCATATCACCTGGTGCCAAACAACCAAACCCAGCAAAATAAAAGCCTAAATATATGCCCCAATATTCAAAATAATAAAACTGGCAATAATAAACATAAAAATAAACATAATTCTCCACAATAGAAACCTAGATAGTGTGCAATAAACCATATTTATATGTATATTCTTTACACATTTATATTCTGTACACGCGTTAGCATATTCTGTATAGTCTTTCATATAAATATCTCAAATTTTCCAATTGTAATAAATCAAACATGTACATAACAGCTGTAAATACAACTTTTTTTATTTTCATTTGTAAGTTTCTTTTTTAAAACTTTCTTTTTATGTTTTTTTTTTTCAGGTTTTTTAACACTTTGAGTTTACTGGGGGGGGGGGGGGGGGGGTTTCAGATTCGTTTTTTAACACTTTGGTTTTTACTGGGTTTTTTTTTCAGATTTTTTAACACTTTGTTTTTTACTGTTTTTTTCAGATTTTTTAACACTTTGTTTTTTACTGTTTTTTTTTTTTCAGATTTTTTAACACTTTGTTTTTTACTGTTTTTTTTTTCAGATTTGTTAACACTTTGTTTTTACTGTTTTTTTCAGATTTTTCTAACACTTTGTTTTTTCTGTTTTTTTTCGGATTACTTTTCTTAACACTTTGTTTCTATTTTTTTTTGTTTATAATTTGTTTTCATTGTTTTTTTCAGATTAGTTTGCAAAACTTCTTAACACTATGTTTTTACTGGGGGTTTTTTCATATATTTTTTTAACATTTTGTTTTTATTGTTTTTTTCAGATTTTTTTTAACACTTTGCTTTCACTTTTTTTCAGTTTTTTTAATACTTTGTTTTTATTGGTTTTTTTTTTTCAGATTAATTTTCTTAACACTTTGTTTCTATTGTTTTTTATGTTTGTTTTTTTTACAAATTTTGTTAACACTTTCTTTTTATCGTTTTTTCAGATTCGTTTGCAACACTTTTTAACACTTTGTTTTTGCTGGGGTTTTTCAGAATTCCTTTGTAACTTTCATTCTTTATATTTCTTTTTTATATTTTATTTCTGCTGTAAATTTGGATTTTCCCCTGTGGGACTAATAAAGGAATATCTTATCATATCTTAACCATATTTAAACAACAAAACAACAAGTAATAAATAACTAAATTTAAATGAGGCAATATCTCATGAATGCTCCAACACATGGTGTTTTTTCAGTTATTCATTTATTTTATTTATTGTCTCTGAATGACATCATTATATTTGCAGCCCATTCTCACTCCTATACGAGTTTTTTTCACTCATTAAATTTGATGCTTATATTTACCTTCTTTCTATGTGCATAAACAATAGAAATACATTTATATCCTCCTTTTAAGGATGAATTTACTCAAAAGCTTCTGATAAAAGATCAAGAGGAAGCCTTAAATTCCCACCTTACCTTTCTCGCCCTCTTGTTACACTTAATTCATCATTATTGCAGCAGATTTCAGCCTCTTGTTCCCTCTCCCTTTTTAATGAAACACACATTTTCTGGGGTTATACTGCAGACAAAAATAAAATCTCATGCCCACTGATAAATTGCCATTCCTCACAATTTCCTTGAAAGTTGCTTGGCATGCTGAAAATCTCCCTGTTGTGGCTCAAATTGCAGATGTAGCCTGGAAGAATATAGAGATAAATGTAAATCTCTCTCTCTCTCTCTCTCTGTGCCCGAGGACGCTCTATCTGTCCTTTGATTCTGGGGTGAAACGGTTGCATTTCAACGCAGCAGCTAAAATTGCAGCGGTTGACTAAATATGGATGTGCAGCCACGACATTAAAGAGGGAGACATAATTGGAGAACATAACTACAGGACATCCCAGAATAAGGTGGGGTGATGGTTGTCGCAGTGACGAATCGGTCTGGAGATGGGGTTGGGGGGAGTCCTGCTCCCTTTTCTCTGCCTCTGTGGCCCCGTAATTTTCATGTCACTCTGTTTTTATCGAGTTTCCCCCGAGGATTCCTCTCAAGCTGGCTCTTATGTACATTTTGCAGGAAGGGGCATCTGCTGCTGGATTTTTTTCAGTACTTATCATTTCGTTTTTATTCAGTTTTTACAACAAACTGCTACAACATGCATTATTTTGTACAATATTCTTCCAAAAGTGGGGTGAATGTTTTAATATGTCACACTATTATTAACATTCTGGGCCACAATTTGGTTTTTCAATTTGCGGGACGGCAAATCTAAATCATATTGTTATGCTTGTTGAAACAAATCAGAAAACAAAGGCTTGTCATTCCCTTTACCATCCCATTCAAACCCTTTATTTCTATTATTACTTTGCAACCAAGCCAAAAAATAAATACCAAAGACACTGGTTTGGACATTGGAAAAAGGTTTTTTCTTCTTCTTCATACCTAAGGGGAATTTAGGGTCACCAGTTAAGCTTATGAGCATGTTTTTGGTCTGTGTGAGGAAGCCTGAGTGCCTGGAGAGAACCCATGCAAGCACGGGGAGAACATGCAAACTCTACACAGAAAGGCCCAGACCAACATGGGGTTTGAACCAGCAACCGTCTTGCTGTGAGGCACAAACACAACACTACCTGCTGTGCCACCTCCATTATAGACTGTATTTTAAATTTTGTCCCCGTCTGTGATTGAGTTTTGAACCCTTAGCTTCACCTAAAGTCTTAAAATCACTCAAATTTGGTGCCCCATCCGAAGGACTGTATAACACTAGCTTCCCTGTCAACTGCTTTGTGCAGACTGAGAGCTGCTGGTGTTCAGGCTAACACCATGTAACTCACCCTACATGAAAAACTCTGAACTATCCCTTTAAGAGAGCTGATTTGGACAACAAGGTGGGAATGGGTGTCATGATTTAAGCAGGCTGATGTGATCAGATGTCCCTGTTATCCAGACAGGAGACCTGGTCATTATGGTACAAAAGTAAAAGCACGAGGAGCATGTGAAACATGTCTGAAGAGGCCTCCACGCTGGATCAAGCGGGTCTGATTGTGAGGTTGGTGGAGGGTTGATGAGGATGATGGGTAATGGCGGCTCGAGACGTTTACAATCAGCGATGACAGCAATCATGTAATAGGTCCTTAGTTCACCCTGGATAAAGGTGATACTTGATAGATCAGCTGTAATCAATGATAGCGTTTACCCTGAAGGGTCATTATGTTGAACTGAGTGACCAGAGTGATGAAGGCTGCAGGTCAAACAGATGAAGAACATGACAAGAAACTTTCTGTTGTTTTTTATTTCAGTTAGTACACCAGTATGTGCAACCAGTTTTGATTTTGTTGACTAATTATTTTTGTCATAGTTCTCTTCAACAACCTTTTTTCCCCTGACAAAAACTAGACATTAACTAATAAAACAAGTGCACATGGACAAAAACTAAAACTAAATTAGCATTTTCATCAACAAATAAAAACTAGATGAAAATGTTTGACAGAGACTATGACAGAGAGTAAATCATGTGATAGCCATAGATAGATTGTTAGCATGCTTGTTTGTCTAAATGTATTAGCCCTGTGATTGGCTGACAACCAGTTATTGATGCACCCTACAGCCAGTATAGGGCCCCCATGACCCGAAAAGGGACAAGCTGCATTGACGGATGATTGGACGAAAATTTTTGTCCGTTTTGATACGATTTTCCTCCTCATTCATTTGCATCAGTTTGCTCTCTCAGAGCATTTGTCTACAACCTGTTGTTGCGTGAGACCTGTTGCCACTGTGAGAACAGGAGAGCCAGCCCCCCCCCCCCAGCATGACTAACACATGGTGCTGCCAGCCCCTGCCAGGAGCCCATCTGTGTGCGTGTGCACGTATGTGTGTCTACGTGTGCGTTTTGCATGTGTTTCTGGGCATCATAAATTAATAAACATATCTGACAAGTGCAGTGCAAGCACCCGAGGGCATCATCATGTTTGCAAACAACCCCCCCCCCACTCCAACACATCTCTCACACACACACACACACACACACACGGTCACAAGCACACACACTCCCTGAGGAGGAGCGATTGTTTAATGATTCAATTAGCTGTGTGGCGTGCTGAGAGCCAGAGGCAAGATGGAGTGATAATTGATAAACATGTTTAATCCTGAGTGTGTGTGTGTGTGGGGGGTGGGGGGGTGGAAAGATAAAACCAGGCAGATAGAGGCAGCTCACACTATCTCTCCCCCTCTCACTCCCTCATGCACATGCACAGGGAAAACATCAACAAGTTGTAAAAGCAGATAAAAACAGATAAAAATGTCCTTCTATGGAAAACTGCGTGAGCATAAAATTGACATTGGTGACATCAACCGTGGTTCAGCTCTACTAGTACTCAAATCTGGAGTACATGTACTCAACTTTGGTCAACTAGAGTGCGAGTCGACTTCACTAGTAAAGCAAAATTATCGCTAGTACTACTAGTAAACCTAAAATTGTTCACTAGTACTACTAGTTAGCCTCATATGCTAATAAAGGTGCAGGGAAAAGCAATTTCAGGCTTCCCATTGGCTTTTGAAAATCAGGCCAATCAGGGTGCTGGATTTGGTAATAGTCCCTCCTACTCCATTTACATTAAGTCTACTTGTACTACTTTGGTCATGATGCCCCCATGTTTTTAGAGTTAAAGAGACACAACTATTTTCAATAAACTGCATGCAAAGTTATATTTTTGCTCTTGATTATAACTTCCAGGAATATGTCAGTTTTATTATTTCCACCTCAGTGTCAAACACTCACACTCACACCGCTCAGCACAAAAAATAAAAAATAAAATTATGAAGAAACTATGAAGAATAAAGTCGTACATTAGTATTATTACAGCTTTTTAATTCATTATTAAGCCACCATAAGTCCAAATCATAAACATAAGATATTCCTGTTTTTTTTTTTTATCCTAACTCTTTAAGTGCGAGGGTTTTAGATGAAAAAACAGAAACAATTAATTTATTTAAATAAACTAAATCCAGAGTATGTTTTTCTTTTGATTATTACAAATGAGGATATGTCAATGATTAGCAGCAACATTGATTTTTATATGTTATCATTTTTTGTGCAGGTTCAAATACTCACACTCATTTGGTTAAAATGACGCCATTTGGTGGAGAAAGGTAAACTTGGTCTTAAACTGATGATGCAACAATGGTAGGATGTCACACTGGTCAGTCTATTCAGGGGGTCGAGGGGACGAGAGGTTTTCGGCAGCTATTGGTGCTGCAAAGAGGGTGAGAGGGAGAGGTCTTAAAGCTGCAGACGTTTTGTTCACAGAGGTGCTAAGGGCAGCTCAAACCGGACCCATACACATGTTTCTGCCGGTCCGGGTTCAAATCCAGCCTGAAGCCAGTTTTCAGTGTCCTCCCCTACTCTGTCTTCACAAGCCTATCCACTGTCTTTCCCTCCTATCAATAAGGCCTAAAAGTGCGTACAATTGTAGAATTGTAATGATTCATACTATGAAAATATCAAAGTTGTATGATACACTGCATATTTTTTGAGCTGTGACCCTTCGTTCAAAAACAGTGTTCATCATTAAAGTTAGTGGCGCTAACCTGCTATCCAGATCTACATGGATGAAAAGATTAAAAGCCTTAGCTTAGATATTTACAAATTATGAATCCTGACAAGAAGACAAGTTGACAAGCATTTTGACGTATTATGTCTATGTAGCTTACAAATTGAATGAGAAGCAATGGTTAAAAATCGTGTTCAAAATAAGTTGCCAGTCAGTGAAAACAATAGAAATCTGTTTATACAGACTTGCAACTTAACCAAGGAGTTGACTCAGTTTCATGGGAATCATAGATATATACTTTGTTGTCAAAATGATTTCCTTCAACTAAAGTTTGATAATTAGTGGTTTTAGAAATTAAATATGAAAAGATTTTTCTCTTGCCTGGTTGTTTGCTCTTACTCTTTGAGATTTTTGTGGACCAGTCTATCCACAGCCTATCCACTGTCTCTCTCTCTCCTATCAATACATTCAATAAAGGCACAAAATGCACAAAAAAAGAAAATCTTTTTAAAAAAGTACGTGTATGCTGACTTTAGGACAGTTTTGTTGGTGCCACATAGTTCACCTTCTCATACATTTCTATTACAAAACCCAAAACCAGTGAAGTTGGCACGTTGTGTAAATCGTAAATAAAAACAGAATACAATGATTTGCAAATCCCTTTCAACCTATATTCAATTGAATACACAGCAAAGACAAGATACTTAACGTTTGAACTGGTAAACTGTGTTTTTTTTTGCAAATATTAGCTCATTTTGAATTTGATGCCTGCAACATGTTTCAAAAAAGCTGGCACAAGTGGCAAAAAAGACTGAGAAAGTTGAGGAATGCTCATCAAACACTTATTTGGAACATCCCACAGGTGAACAGGCTCATTGAGAACAGGTGGGTGCCATGATTGGGTATAAAAGCAGCTTCCCTGAAATGGTCAGTCATTCACAAACAAGAATGGGGCGAGGGTCACCACTTTGTGAACAAACGCGTGAGCAAATTGTTGAACAGTTTAAGAACAACATTTCTCAACGAGCTACTGCAAGGAATTTAGGGATTTCATCATCTACGGTCCGTAATATCATCAAAAGGTTCAGAGAATCTGGAGAAATTACTGCACGTAAGCGGCAAGGCCGAAAACCAACATTGAATGCCGTGACCTTCGATCCCTCAGGCGGTACTGCATCAAAAACCGGCATCACTGTGTAAAGGATATCACCACATGGGCTCAGGAACACTTCAGAAAACCACTGTCAGTAACTACAGTTCGTCGCTACATCTGTAAGTGCAAGTTAAAACTCTACTATGCAAAGCGAAAGCCATTTATCAACAACACCCAGAAACGCCGCCGGCTTCGCTGGGCCCGAGCTCATCTAAGATGGACTGATGCAAAGTGGAAAAGTGTTCTGTGGTCTGACGAGTCCACATTTCAAATTGTTTTTGGAAAGTGTGGTCGTCGTGTCCTCCGCACCAAAGAGGAAAAGAACCAGCCGGACTGTTATAGGCGCAAAGTTCAAAAGCCAGCATCTGTGATGGTATGGGGGTGTATTAGTGCCCAAGGCATGGGTAACTTACACATCTGTGAAGGCACCATTAATGCTGAAAGGTACATACAGGTTTTGGAGCAACATATGTTGCCATCCAAGCAACGTCTTTTTCATGGACGCCCCTGCTTATTTCAGCAAGACAATGCCAAGCCACATTCTGCACGTGTTACAACAGCGTGGCTTCGTAGTAAAAGAGTGCGGGTACTAGACTGGCCTGCCTGTAGTCCAGACCTGTCCCCCATTGAAAATGTGTGGCGCATTATGAAGCGTAAAACACAACAACGGAGACCCCGGACTGTTGAACAACTTAAGCTGTACATCAAGCAAGAATGGGAAAGAATTCCACCCGAAAAGCTTCAAAAATTGGTCTCCTCAGTTCCCAAACAATTACTGAGTGTTGTTAAAAGGAAAGGCGATGTAACACAGTGGTAAAAATGCCCCTGTGCCAACTTTTTTGCAATGTGTTGCTGCCATTAAATTCTAAGTTGAAGATTATTTGCAAAAGAAAATAAAGTTTCTCAGTTCGAACATTAAATATCTTGTCTTTGCTGTGTATTCAATTGAATATAAGTTGAAAAGGATTTGCAAATCATTGTATTCTGTTTTTATTTACGATTTACACAACGTGCCAACTTCACTGGTTTTGGGTTTTGTAGTATTATTATTTTAATTGGTGAAATAGAACATTAACAGTGGTACAAGAAAGACAACAGAGAGAGAAAAATGAAATAAAACAAAAAAATAAGCTAATAATTAGTATTTACAGACAGACCAAATACAGGCATATACAAACAGGACAGTATAGTTTTGTTTTCTTTTACAATAACGTGATGGTAGTCTTTGTTCAATGTTACCTTGAAAGTTTGTGAGAAAATACAAAGCACTTTATATTAAAGAGGTACATGAAAAGACTTAAAACTTGGACTTTTTAATAAGTTTGTTATTGTTGATAAAAATATGTTTGCAGTGAAATATGAAAAATGGCAAATACAGTAAGTTGAAGAGACAACCTCAGTTTATTGAATTAACTTTGTATGTGTGTGTTGACCCATTTTCCCCCTTCAGAGTCCCTGAATCAGGACATTTAGTGTCTTATTCGGCCTCATTTGTTGACCAACATGCTGAATGTAAATGTCCGATTGGTCTATTTCATCCCTGTTTGCAGTGAGGTGGCCCGAGCTCAGAGTTTAAACAGCTGCTCTGTGTGTGTGTGTGTGTGTGTGTGTGTGTGTGTGTGTGTGTGTGTGTGTGTGGGTGTGCGTGTGTGTGTGCGTGTGTGAGTGTGAGTGAGGGGAGGGGGAGCAAACAGAGGAAGTCAGCAAAGTCTTTTGTGTCGAAGAGAAACGTTGACTTCACCTTCCTGGTTGGCCTCTGGCTGAAGGATTATGGGTAAAGTTCGTCAGGTGACCCTGGGATCAAAAAGGTCACATCGCTAAAAAACAGGTTGTTTCCGCACGAGCAGAGATGAAGTGATAACATGGATGTGGTCGTCATGTCAGGCAGGCTATAAAGGACTCCTCTGTCATATTTAAATTCATATTGTAAATATTGTTCATGTTAATACTGTGAATTCCTTGGCCTTATTTACAGTCTCAACTCTACTTAATTTACTTATTTTTCCTTCATAAGGAAGTTGATATAGCTTAAAAATTCTGCATGTTGCAACCTGCCTACTTAATTTTCATTTTATTTTATTTAAATTTCATGCTCTCATTTATTTTAATATCTTTATTTGATATTTCCTACTGCTATAATGTGTAGCAACTGAAACAACCAAACTTCCCCTTAAATTAATAAAGTATTTCTGATTCTGATTCTTAAAGTAGCTACATTTATATGATTGGTCGAGGTATTGTACAAACCACAATTCCAATGAAGTTGGGATGTTGTGTAAAACATAAAGAAAAACAAAACAAACGATCTGCATATCCTTTTAAACCTGTATTCAATAAAT